>OY294070.1:12103630-12703630 GCA_958510875.1 Endomychus coccineus
CCTGCAACTGGCGTGTTATTCCGTACATAGATCGTATAATTCCGTACAGTCAGAATAATATCTATTGGTACTTATTGCAAGTAAAGATGTTAATTTCAATAGTACAAATATGTATTAATATTCTTTTATTCATATTCTTGAACCGTTAGGAAATGTATGTAATGTTTTCTTGGTATGTTGGTTCTTGGATAAATTGAAAATAAAATAAAATTCTGTTTTGATGTTTCGATAATAGTTTATTATCTTCCTCAAAATTGTTTTGTTAATTAGTGTTTCCACGTAATTTAGAAAAGAATAGATGATTGTGATTAATAAATGCTACTGCAGTCGACTTGTGTTTTTAAAATCCAATTAAAACTGCAGAAAACATTGGATCGTTGTGTGTGAAAGAGTAATGTATGACTCATTATCAATTTGAAATGGATCGAATACTGTTAAATATGATGATTTTAAAATTATGCAAATCTAAATATCTATGATTATTTAAGGAATTAGGTATTCTATGATTAACATTTAATTTCTATTATTAAAAATTAATCAAGTTTAAGATAATTCTATGGAGACTAACCTCAAAATTGTTATTTATAAACATTAGATAATGCGTCATCATTTTTAGGTTGACTTAAATTGACAATCGAAAGTGTTACTTCAAAATAACAGAATTTGTTAATTTTGAATTAGATTATTGTAAAGTTTTGAAAGATAGGGATCTATTTTATCATTTACACAATTGTTTCTTTTAATTTGTATACTTTCTAATATCAAATGTTTGTCGTTATTCGTTTCAATATTAAAATTTTTTTTATTGTTGTAGTCAAACGAATGGTTAGTGTTTTTTACATGTTTACTAAGTGCAGTGACTGAATTTTTGGGTTATTTGTGCCCATTCAATCTTTTTTCGAGGTATTGGGAAGATCAGCCGATGTATAACTTTTCCCAATCTTTACAAGGGATGAAATAAACAGTATAGGTTATATTTTTGAAACGTACGCTGCTTTTTAGTTTAGTTGAAAAATTTTTGTGATTTAAATATCTTTAATGAGATATATGTAGGTCATAAGGTTTTACTATATTACATAACTTTTCAGAACGACCATTAATATATGATACTGACATGTAATTTTTATCTTTTGATTTCTCATTATTGGTACCTATTGATTTTATCAGTTTTATTCGCATAATGCAAACAAATAATTTGTTGCAGAATCCTCACCTCAACAACAAAGCATGTGTCCGAAATAACCCGAAACCGAAGTTTTACTTTCAACTACTTGCAGTTACAAAATTATCCACATGTGAAGTCGTACATCCGTTAGGTAAGGTAATTATGCTTTCTAAATGAATTATACCGGGATATCAAAGATTATCTTGATCAAGGGTGGTTGTGGAATCTAAAACGTGTGTCTTACATTACGTTCGAAATAATTATGTCATAATTAATTTGAAGTTTCTAAAAGTGCGAAATTTAGCAATTTTATACGAATATTGTAACACTCAGAAGTCTTTAGGGCTTTGGACTCCGGGATTTTCACGTGGCCTATCGAAATTAGAAAGTTCGAATTATGTAAAAACATAATTGCATGAACGCCAGACGTCCTATGTAATTAGCTACGAACGAAATCATTTTGACAAATGCCTCGAGGGGCTCGCTGCGCGTAAGTTAGAGTTTATACATTTTACCTCGGTCTTGTTAATTTGGGGCCGTTTCTTGCCCCTTGCGACCGTCGTTGTAATAAAGCGTTTTTGGCTATGGGCCGCTAGCTTTCACACACTTCGTGTATATTTTAGTTGCGAGAAAATTCCGTTTGATACGTCGCACGTTAGACGCGCGTAGCTGAGATGTGAGAATAGCTCAAACTGTTTTGATTTAATTTTCCTATTTAATGGACATTTATCGAAAAAAGGAGGGCCGTCGGGCATGGTCCGATACTAAATCTAACTACATGGAGCGAAAACGGCACGCGAAAAGTCGTCGTAAAGCCATATTAGGTACAACCAGTTTGCACTTTTCTAACTCGCGTGTTACGGGCTTCTCACGTGAACGTCATTCGATTTACGGAAAATTAACTATTTCAAAACAGTTTTTGACCCGGATTGTGGCTATCACGACCTCTGAAAAGGTTCAAAGTTCACATAATTATTTCATAATTTGTAGTTCATCATTGTTTTACAACTGAAATAAATAGGTATGAAATTTGTAGGTTATTGATGATGTCAGTGTGACAGTGACATGATTATTTCAAACGTAAAGTAAGACACACGTTTTAGATTCCACAACCACCCTTGACCAAGATAATTTTTGGTATCCCGGTACAATCACTACAAAATTAAGTAAAAATATGTAGGTATTGCCTATTTTCTGAGATTACAAGTATATAATAGGGAGTATTAGGTAGCTTTTTTTCTAACTCATAACACTGTCGCTGTGCGAAATGACGTAAGAACTGCTATACTTCATAAAATAAACGAATGCAAAAAAGACCGAAGATCACGGGGATATCAATTAAATTTTTGTACTTCACTTGAGCATACACTTCAATTGAGCAAACACAACTGTCACAATACTTGACGGCACGGTGCCGGTGTAATGACTTAATTTCTTTGAGAAGGAACGTGTAACGTGTCTCAATTTATCATGGAATGGAAGCGAACGAGTCACATCTAGAACTCATAATATAACGCTGAAGGCGTTAGTCAACTCCTATACCATATCCGTGAATAATATCGCTAATTTGAAAGTGCCAACCGATACTTAGGTACTTGGAAACTAGAACGAGATAGAACCAGTCAAGCATCAGGCACACTCTCACAAATAAATGAAGAAAAGTACAAGATGGCGCGTCAATTTCCAACTCTCTAATTAGACGTTTCTAGATTTTAATTTAACAATCCGTCTTTGTCGGTCTTGTTCATATCTAGATAGAGGCGCCCTCTTTCGCCAACTCCTTCTGTTCTATCTCTCTCTCGTTCTGTGTTACTAATTGTGTATTCGTAATGACGAAAGTTTTCCTAAAATATACACGTACAAAGTTTGATTCATTTGCTGGCAACTTTGTAATTTGAATTGTAACAGAGACACCTCTCAGCTTATTTCTATAAATGTGTAATTCTCAAACCGAAACTCACTATAATAAATTTAACGCCGCGAATGGATATTTGTCCGTGTTCCACCCAACCACCCGATCGCCACCCCCCCCCCCCCCCACCCCCACCTCAGAAACTCGTAAACTCATCTAGGTTCGTTGAAATATCGTCTTCGTTTTATGATGGGTAAAATACTGGCGGCTTGTCTGCAGAAAAAGGGTAATGTTTATGGTTGTCGTAAATGGATATGAGCAAAAAATAATCAGTTCAACTTTTCCTATGAAAACGGTCAAAATTCATTTTCAATCTAGAAGTATGGTCTGTTCGTCGAAACAACGTAATGACGTCATAGTTCAAGATGACACAACGAGTTTTCTCTCATACAGATCTTTTTTAGAACAGAAGTTACTAGCAAATTATTTGGAAGGGAATAGTCACTGAAGGTTTGTATGGAAAGGACTTGATATCACTGGATTATTTGAAGCGGACACAGCACTAATAACTTTTTGGCAGGGATTAATAACTACCTGATTATTAGGAAGGGACTAGTCACTAGAAGATTATTTGGACGAGACTGGCAATTATCACTGGATAATTTGGAAAGGACTTATTACTAATAATTTTTTTGAGGCAATTAGTTATTATTAGATCATTTGGAAGGGGCTAGTTATCATTGGATTATCTGAAAGGAACCAATAGTCAATGGACTGCCTACTCAATTTTTGGCAGGAACTAGCTAGTAGCAAATTATTTGGGAGGCACCAATCACTAAACGATTATTTGGAATGAGCTGGATATCACTGGATTATTTGGAACGGGCTCGCTACTAATGATTTTTGAGCGGTATCGGTTACCATCTGATGATTCAAAAGACATTACATAAGTTGATTTGCATAGATTCTATCTGAAGTCAAATACCTTACATATTTATACAGGGCGTTTCCCAAGTAGTTTGAATGTAAGACTGTGATTCCTCATGTCCTTTTATAAAAAAAATTCATATGAACATGGGCTCCAACGTGCTTCCATTCCAATCTAGAAGGTGTTGAAAATTAAAACAAAAATCGAATTTTTCCCAATATGTCGGAAACCACTTCAGATATTTTCCATCAATTTTGGTATGTCGTATCTAGGCTAAAGGCAGTCTTTTTCCATTAACAATTATTTTCCTACTCAAACCGCCACTAAATTATTTTTGTTTAAAATGAATGAATTTTTCGGAGAAAAGTATGTTTTCTTGATTTTCCATCGTTCCTTAACAAAATTGGTCTCTTGAGTCTTTCTTGGACATCGAACTGTTTTCTCGAGAAAAAAATTCAATCAACTTCATTGCATATCACAAAACTGCTAAAAACCGGGCTACAATCTACACGAATGTCAAGGTGTGATTTGAAAATGTATATTTTATAACACATATTGAATTCACCAAATGTCAAATTGTCGCAATTACTTATTATTTAACTTCGTATGTATTCATTTTATTCGTTCATTTGATTAGCTATTTCTTTTCAATAATGACCTGTTAATGTGTGAGTGGAATTTTCGGGGACTATTAGATTGGACCATGTCTTCTCCCAAATCTATTGGACGGTGAATCCTATCTGCATTTTCTTATTAATGTGCTACCTGAACTCCTGGAAGATTTACCTTTAGCAAGGAGGATGCACGATGGAGCACCTCCTCAATTTGCTGTAATTGTTCGAGAGTACCTTAATAATGCATCCAAATCGCTGGATAGGGAGGGGGTCCATAATAGTTTTGGCCACCCCGATCCTCAGATATAAGTACCTTGGATTTTATATAGTACTCCCATTGATACCATAGAAAAGCTACAGAATAATACGCTCCACTAACACTATTCGTAACAGACCCGGTGTTCTTGAGCTAATCAGGCAACGAGTAGAAGCTTGCATTAGGGTCAATGATGGTCATTTTCAACATTTTATTTAGTTCTATAATTTTTAATAGTAGCTATCAGTTATTTTAGTCTTGTAGATGGCTAGATTACTTGTAATCTGTGTTCGTATTGGCATTTGGCAATGTGGTGTACTAAAATTTACATATGGGGTGAATGGGCAGTTCAGGACATAATAGTATGATTAAACAAACTTTTTTCATAAGAAATTTCAGGAATCAGCACCTGAAAAGTATCACATTAGATACTTAGGAAACACTGTTGCTAGTTCTAGGTCTATTTTTCTCGAAAATCGTTCGATGTACAAGAAAAACTCAGGAGACCAATTTTGCTAAGAAAGGATGGAAAATTAAAAAATGCAGTGGTGTACCATTTATTTTAAACAATTAATTCAGTGGCGTGTGCCTAGAGACGCCACTCGTCTGTACGCACAAGTACGAAAACAATTGTTAATGGAGAAAGACTGCCTTCAACCTAGATGCCACATACCAAAATTGAAGAAGAATATCTGAAGTCGTTTCAGACATATTAGGAAAAATAGGATTAAAAAAAAATTAACACTCTGTAGATCGGAACAGAAGCAATTTATACCCTACGTTCATATGAAATTTTTGTATGAAAAAGACATGAGGAATTACAGCCTTAAATTTTTCAGACCAGTGGCGGCTCGTGAACTTTTTAAGAGAGGAGGCTGGACATAAAACGTTCTTGTAAAAATATACTCTATTCAGCCAATAAATTTAACCTTTGCACAGCGACCGTACCAGCTACTTCAGTGTAGAGTTTCTCTTGGCAAAAAATTTATTTGTTCGTTTTTTTTTTCTTTGGATATTTGATATTTTTTATTTTTTTTGAAATTTTTCATATTTTGTTTTTTCGATTATTTTTATTAACTTTTTTTATATATTAACGGAATTCTACGGTCTTTAGTTTGCGAAAAATGATCAATAATATTATCATAAAATGTATCATTTTGTTTTAAGTGTTTTACTAAATCTTTTTCAATAGATATCAAACTAACATTGTATAAACGATTTTGGCCCATTGTATTTCGCATGTAAGTTTTAATTCGTTTGAGAGTAGAAAAATGATCTCTCCACCGATGCCGACCTGACAGAAATGGTGACTGTCAAACAAAGTAGTTTATAAAACTGAGGTAAAACTTGCTGCAAATCATTGTCTATCATATATTTCATCATATCGGCGTGAATGTCGTACTGGCCTAAAATATCTTTATCCGAGTAGATATATAACCCATAATTCATTGTGCAGTGCTATTTTATCAAAAAATTTATATTTTAGAACTAAGTTATCTAAAAGTGTATTGGGAAACTCTTTTGAAAAAGATTCGAAAAATCTTCTATTCGTCAAGTCGAAAAACTTCAATTCATGTAAATCGGAAAATCGAATCTCAATTTGACCTTTAATAGTATCTAAAATTTCTTAAAAAAAGTTGTTTATAATGTAGTTTCTTGTCTACCAAATTATATGTTTTCCTCCTTTAACAATATTCTGTTTACCGGCTAATCTAAAATTAATACTCGATGTAATATGTTCCTGCGATTTTTCATGTCTGTCTATACCACGAGCTAAATTTTTCATCATAACCCGAGTGCCCCCAACATGAAGTTGTATCAGATGTAAATAGCAAGCAATATAATTTATTGTGTATTTCGATTTTGAAACATACCTGTCGTCACCACCAATCCTTTCAAATCCGATAAAGGCCGTTTATTTTTAACAAAACACTTTTCTATCATATGTTAATCCACTAAATGGATTTTCTAAGAACCCAACAACTAAGTCACTCATCATTTTAACGTTCACCGATTAGATTAATCATAACTTAACTACTTAACCTTACTTCGCCTCACGAAGAACTAACGGAACACGACACGTGTCGCATTCTTCTAGCGGAAGGGCGGTAGCAAGTAATCGTATTTCATTCGACCGACGATTCCGTACGAGAAGCTAGCCTCCATAGGGTGTTGCCATATTCGCTCTTTTACCCTATCCGGCGATTGAACTGCTTGGAAAACGGCAACTGTGTTGACCACACGTATTTAGCGTTTGAGATATATAGAGAATCTAGCCTCTGGCCACTGTTGCCAGATTGAAAATAACTACTGAGAACGGGGAATTAATTGTAAAATTTAAAGAATTATCAGAGAAACAGGAAATAAAATGGAGAATGATCACTAAGATAAATTGGTGAGGAGGCTGAGCCTCCTTAGCCTCCTTCGAGGAGCCGCCACTGTTTCAGACTACTTAGGAAACACCTATAAATTATACATGTTCTATATAAAATCTCTGGAAATAGGTCATACTAACATATATGCTTATTACTTTCGTCTTTACGTACGTTTCTGTCTCACGATGATCATCAGAAGACGTATCAATGTCTAGCACGGGATTTCTTAAAACTAATCGTATCAGCACAAAGCATCCTTATCGCACCAGTTTCAATTAAAAATGCCCACGTCACCGAAACGAACAGACACAAGAATAATTGAAATCGTAACACACTAATGTTACAAGTATATGAATCAAAAATCCACTGCTTAGTAATTTTCTTATAAGATTCGAAGTCACTTCAAAGCAACGTTTGAAATAAGACTGAAACCAAAAAATATAACGTTCAAGTATCCACTTTCCAACCAGTTGTTGAAGATTTATGAGGTAATAGAAAAAAATTGTCAGACCTCATTAGAAATATTGCTATTTGAGCATTCTAACTAAAATATGCTTTTAACATTACAAAGAGGCATGTAGGAATTTGCAAGGCTTTTAATTAATTAAATTAGTATAACTCTGACTTAATGATTGAATGTCTGTTCTATGATTTACAGACTTGGAGTCACGTTTTATGTGAATCATATCCAGATTAGATCTTTTATAATAGTTGGTTTCCTTACTTAAAATATTAACGTTTTTGTAATCGAATTGATGATTATAATTATACATATTATGACTTCTAACTGGTAAATTTGAGTAATTGAACAAATGTGTGTAACGAAGCTAAATTTAGCTCGCTCAAGGCAGTAACGTTTTCTCGATATCGTGAAAACTCAATTACTGTGTTTTCAACTCACAGGTCGATGAAATGCATTTTATCAGAGAAGTGGTATTGTTTAGAGTGCTCGGTAATGGAAGTTATTATGAAGACGAACGTTGTCAGAGATATTCAGATGTTTAGAGTGGGACGGATATAGAACGGAGTAATGTAACAGAGAGTTCTCTTCTCTTAATAATAAAGTAAGCATAGTGGTCGCGATCAATGAGTTTCTTTGAATTATAATGGTGCCCCCGTTAAGGCGCAAGTGCGCAGGTCAAAAATAAATGATTTTCTCTAGGAAAACTCCCGCTTTATTTCCCTTACATTTTCAAGGCGTTTCTTATTTTCTAAGAGGGAGCGGGAAAGCGCTCCGGTCTCCATAAAGGTTTTACCGCTCGAAATCTACAGTCTGTCTCTTTCTCGTATCGAGACCGGGAATTCAGAGGTCAAACGGGTCTTCAAGAAAAAGACACCGTGGCTTTTCGTTTACGTTCGTGTATATACTTACTAATTGAATTATTCGCATTCGCTTTCACGTGTAGCTTTAGAGAACGAGTAACTGTTTCAAAATTATTAGGTACTGGTTGTAGAAAAAAGTTGCTTATTGATATTTCAAAGGTATCGATTCTAGAAAGGACGTCATGGTTAAGATCAATTTGTTGATAGAAAAAGTGAGATTAGTTCAGAAGCAAAGCATAGTTAGTGCAGGAACACAAGTATGATAGCAATATAAAAGTGTTCAAGAATATATAAAAACGTATCCATACATCCAGCTTTCATGCAGAATAACAACATGTGTTATTTTGATTGAATTCCTTCGATAACTTTCATACAGTTTAAAGTATTTAAAATGTAAATCAGGAAAAACGCTCGCGCCCGTCGATTTTTGATCCGAGAGGGAAATATGTTTCACCTTTTTCTCAAGTACGAGGCAGGGGGAAGGACAACCCTCGAAATTCGAATAGGGTCGTACCTCTTTTTGAAGATCTCACCGAGTACTTTTACGGCCCTAAGATTTTCATCCATAATGAAATGAAAGATCGAATAGTGAACGAGTCAATTGGAAAAAGGTTTTTACTTAAACATCAACTCTTATCTGATTGGCATTTAAGCAATATAACTTCAATTTTTTTTCTTTTTTCTTTAAAAAGATGTGTCCGATTTAAATTAATTCAACGGGAATTCTCAAGAACGTTAGATTTGTGTCAAATCGATTGTTAATTTTTAGGGCAATCAAATTGAATATATGTTATTATCTATCATAAAATTTTGAATGTCTGCTTTGGTACTGTTAAAACTAGGCAACATTTTTATTTGACGACTATGAGAACTAGCACTGTCCACTACAATTACGTTATTTTTGGGTATATTTTAGAGAAGAGGATGTTCAAACCAATCTTCAAAAAGTTTTGCTCCAGTGTCTTGGTGGTAATCTGAAGAGGAATCTGTTATGTTTTTAGCTGAGAGCAACAGACAGTTCGGAACAAATTCATTGCATGTATTATTGTTATTATTTTGCCTTTATTTAAAGGAGCTTTGGTTTGGCATTTTTTGAACAATCATCTTCTTTTCGCAGTGTCATGGGTATCAAACCATGTTTCGTTAAGATAGATAATTGGACGATTTTCTGCTATACGAGGGCAATGTGAAAGGTCCCTGAAAAATTAAACATTTGGCTCCACAATCGAAAATCCCAAGTGAATTTTGCGTCTTGATTAAACGTTATTTCGTACGTGGAAAAAACATTACGCAAACCAAAGCAACGCCTGTTAAACATTATGGGGACTCCTCATCATCGATTGGAACGATTCGCAATTTGCACTATATTTTCGGTTTCTACAAGTGAGCGAAGTATCTATCTATATTTATATAAAGTCAATTTTGCTGCTTTGAAGCTGTAAATATAAAACTTTAGGCGATCTTGAACGTAAGGTAGTAAGAAACCAAATGTGAATCTTTTTGAAATAACTTTGGCACCCCACTCAATCCCAAGAGGGAAGAGTAATTTAGCAAACGGCAATTTTTCTTCACACCTTTCACATCACCCAAAGAAAGTTTGTGTTTTAGGTTACCTGATGAATTATAGGAAAAATACTGTATTATCTTCTTCGAAGAATCACCCTGGTTGCGCCTTCTTGAAGAAATTCTTCACTTGAATAGAACTTTTAGTTACCCGACTCATTTTAGAATCCTGAAAATTTACTTATCTACGTTTCTATTTATTCAATTTGTTAACCCAACTTGCAAAAGCCTTAGGACCATACGCTATAGAGATACAGAATAACAGTTGTTGTAATCGAACATTGTCACATTTTTCATCTGATTGGAAAAATGAAATATTTCAAATATATACTAACAACATTTATACAAATCTGGTAATAGAGCTAAATAAATGTCCGATTAACACTTTCAAGTTTAGTCACGTATATTTTATAATTATCATTAGGGTTCCACACGACTGACGCTTGTCCTTGCTAGGAATGAAAGAAAGAAAGCGTGGAGTAACAAAATTATCGATTCCGTCTTAGTAAATATGCGATAATTGTTGCTGATAAAACAGAACATACTGTAAGAACTAGAAGCAACTGATTCAACATGATTGACATAGTAGATCGAACAAAAATTATATTGAAAGTTATTGCATCAACTGTAGAATATTTCATCCACCCTACCTGTTTGTTATGAAAATTGAAATCTCCACCTTTATTTCTTCTAAATAGTTCCGTCAGGTGGCTTCTCCATGAAGAAATTATCGATTACAGAAAACCGGATTATACAGATTTCTGTACATTATCACTCATCAAAACGTCTGTAAAACGTAACTAGTGTAGACTCACAACGATAGATGTCAGTGTATTCGTAGGCATATAGTTTTCAGCTCTCAATACAGATGGCGACAGAGTTCAAGTGAATAATTTAGAAGCAACTGAGGGAACTATGATTATTTCTCATGCAATTTAGAAATTCATGTTGCTCTCTGCCTCAGCATTGATTAATATTAATCAATGGCCTCGGGAATGTGAAACTCAAACCACTACAACTACTATTTCAATCTAGGAGTTATATAAAGCTGTAATAACATTGCGTAGTGGTTCGAATATTCAATCATTTGTTTAGTTTCAAAGTCTACACAATAAAGAGTATGATAGAAGATAAAAAATTGGATATAAATTGGATAATTCCGTGATTTGTTACCATATTATGATTGAGTCATTACCTGAAAAGAGTATGCGGAAAAGTATTTATATTAATGACAGTAAGGATATATCTGGTTTGAGAATTTCTGTCGATCTAGACTATTTTTGACGTGATGTCTGTGTGTGTGTGTGCTGTGTGTTGATGATTCCTAAGTTTGGGGGATATTTGAACACCAAAAATCTTTAAACAAACACTAACCTTCTAAAACACTGAAAGTATGATGACCCCATCGTTAGAGCCAAATCTCTTTCCGCAGAGCTATTTCTTTAAGTTTGGAAATAGATAAAAATCGCAGGGGGCCAAATCTGGAGAATATGGTAGTCAATCGGCGTAGAATCGATCCAACAGCTCTACCTAATATCCGCCGGTGATCGTTCTGCCCTTTTCCAGGTAATTGATATGGACGATACCGTGTGCATTCCAAAAAACTGTTGCCATGACTTTGTTGGCCGATAAACCCATTTTGGCATTTCTCGGCTTCGATTTTCCAGTATAAGTCCATTGTTTCGAATGTTCGTTGTTCTCTGGCATGTTGTGATGGATCCATGTTTCGCCCACGGTTACGAAACGACTCAAAAAGTTCTTCTCATCGCTCTTGAACATCGCTAAACACTCTTTCAGAAAGCTTCCCCTGTATGTAATTTTTAAAGCGGATAAAATTACAATAATAACAAGATACATGTAAGTATCAAACGAGGATCGCGTATTGCGTGAAGCTAACTTGATGACGTCACCATGCGATAAGCCATCCATATTCCGCCCTGCTTCAGAGTAGACAATGCACACTACTTGTCTAAGCCTATGCTATTAAACTATGAAAGAGTTTACACTGTTATCCACTAAGAATACTATTAAAGTACTGAAGACATTTCGGCTACCAAGTAGCCATTATCAGAGTAAACTTTCTTCAGAAATGGTGTGACCTGTATTCAAAATATGTTCGGCTGATTTTTCACCATTATTTTTCTTTATGTGGGCAAAATGTTCCTTCTAGTTTGACCCACATAGCATTTTGAACACGACTTACAATTGATTTTGTAAATCCCGAATTTGTCGAAATCGGGAACTTCATCAAAGGTGTTGCCTAAACGATGTTTTAGCTTGTTCTTACCTATATAAACTGGTTGTATTGCAAATTTAGAAAATAAACTATGGAAATAATAATTCATGAAGTATTTGAAGGTAATGGGTCTAATTCAGTTAGTTGGCTACGTTCTAATGTCCCTTTTATGTTTAGAAATTAAATTATTGATCAAAGATTTGTGGTAACGATTATCCAACGCAATTTGGTGGAGTTTCTCAACTTTATTTTTATAATTTTGCTGGCTCAAAGGAACGTGCAATAATATGTGAACTAGACTATTAAACGGAGCTATTTTACCGGGATATCAAAAATTATCTTGGTCAAGGGTGGTTGTGGAATCTAAAACGTGTGTCTTTACTTTACGTTTGAAATAATCAAGTCACTGTCACACTAACATCATCAATAACCTACAAATTTCATACCTATTTATTTCAGTTGTAAAACAATAATGAACTACAAATTATGAAATAATTATGTGAACTTTGAACCTTTTCAGAGGTCGTGATAGCCACAATCTGGGTCAAAAACGGTTTTGAAATAGTTAATTTTCCGTAAATCGAATGACGTTCACGTGAGAAGCCCGTAGCACGCGAGTTAGAAAAGTGCAAACTGGTTGTACCTAATACGGCTTTACGACGACTTTTCGCGTGCCGTTTTCGCTCCATGTAGTTAGATTTAGTATCGGACCGTGGCCGACGGCCCTTCTTTTTTCGATAAATGTCCATTAAATAGGAAAAATTAATTAAAACAGTTTGAGCTATTCTCAGATCTCAGCTACGCTCGTCGAACGTGCGACGTACCAAAGGGAATTTTCTCGTGACTAAAATATACACGAAGCGGGTAAAAGCTAGCGGCCATAGCCGAAAACACTTTATTACAACTGGCGCCACCCGCACAGGGCACAGTGATATCTTATTATTTTTAACTAACGTCTTCTTATCTTATATTATGACATCTGTCTTCTCTTTTTCTTTCTATGTGTTCTATGATATCTAAATCTAAAACAGTGCGCGCCAGATTTTAGAATCCTACAAGTTCGGCCATCCTACACCTTGTATGTCTCGTACAAGAGATTAGACCATGGCTTCATATATTCAGCACATGTACCCGTACTTGATGGTCCATCACTTACACTTACACGTGTTACATCATCAGTGTCGTTCGATTTAACTCTTCCCACACGATACGGACCTAGATACTTCGCTCTAATTTTCCGACCCGGTCCAAGTAGAGTTTTTTTGATTGGAACTAAACTACCTACAGCATACTTATTAGTAGGTCGTCGTCGTAGATTGTACATCTTACGATTTTTATTTTAAACTTCGCGAATCTGCTGTTTAGCCCTCTGCCTGACTTCATCTCGTGTCTCAAGAAACTCTTTTGTAATTCTTCATCAACGAGCTCCCTCAAAATTTCTTCAATCGCCTCAATTTCACTGTCTTCTTCTTGAGTACGTCGTATCTGAGGTGCTAAATCTTGTGTCACAGTCATCATAATTGAACACCTACCCAAAGCGTCAACATGTTTCATCTTAACACCAGCTGTGTGTTCAATTGTGTGGTTATAATCTTCCAAGAGTAAAGCCCATCTTGCAATCTTAGTTGAGAGATCTCTTTTCTTCATTGTTTGTTCAAAAGCAGAACAATCGGTTAGAATCTTAAAATGTATTCCCAAAAGATACACTCGAAACTTCTTCAGAGAATATGTAATTGCCAAAATCTCAAGCTCATAGCTGGAGTAATTCCGCTCTGCATTTGTCGCCTTCTTGCTCATGAAATGTACAGGATGAAAAAGCTCATCTTCAGGTGACTTTTGCATCAACGTAGCTCCATAACCGTCTTTACAAGCATCAGTGTGCAACTCTGTCTCACGTCTTTGATGGTAAATATGAAGAACTGGTTCCTGCATCAAGGCCACCTTAAGTTGTCTAAAAGCTGTTCTTTCCTCTTCATAAAACTGGAATTTCTTGACTTTTCGCAATGAATCAGTCAATGGTTTTGCAATTTGTGAAAGTCACATCACATTGGCTATTAAGCGTGTCCAAAAAGCCATGTAAAACAAAATCTTTACTTGTAATCGGGAAAATGTCATCACCATATCTATACCAAACTTTTGGCAACTGGTTCAATTTTGATTTTAAGGAGGTTTCAGGTTCGCTTGGAAAAATATTGGCCAAAAGAAGAGAAAGTGAATTGCCCATTGCACATCCGCTTGTTTATTTATAGTAATTTTAAGCTATTGCATATAGCTTTTATCGCGGGCTTTGAGCGCGGCGACCGAATCAAGAAATTCCGTAACGAAAAATAATGTAAGGCCTAAACACCTAACATGTGTCAAATTAATCAATTAATTTGAAGTTTCTAAAAGTGAGAAATTTCGCTATTTTATACGAATGTTATAACACTCTAGCGCTTTAGACTCCGGGATTTTCACGTGGCCTATCGAAATTAGAAGGTTCGAATTATCTAAAAACATAATTGCATGAACTCCAGACGTCCTCTGTAATTAGCTACGAACGAAATCATTTTGACATATGCCTCTAGGAGCTCGCTACGCGTTAGTTAGAGTTTATACGTTAGACGCGCGTAGCAGAGACCTGAGAGTACCTGTTTCTATTAAGCTATTGCATATATTGCATATAGCTTTTATCGCGGGCTTTGAGCGCGGCGACCGAATCAAGAAATTCCGTAACGAAAAATAACAGGAACTCGTTTATGTTGCGCTCTCTCGGGTGACTAATATTGAAAAATTGTATATCACGACAAAGAACGATAATTCTACATTTAAGTTTTATAATAATCGAAGGCAAGCTGCATCGACTGCATCTTTGTTGCAAAAATTCAAAAGACTGCCTTTAAATAGTGTTCAGACGACAGCTCAAAGTGTCTTAGATTTCATTAGTAATAGAAATGGCGTTTCAATAATGACTTTCAATTGCCAAAGTCTAAATAGTCACAAATACGGCTTACAAGATTCAGTTACGAGACAAACAAATGTGTTACTTCTTACCGAAACTTGCATGGCGCATGATAATCCGATTGAAATACCTAATTTCAATTGTATTGTTCAATTCAAACGAGATACTGTTCCAAAAGGTGGGGTAACTATTTACCAAAATAATAATAATGTTACTAATATTATGACTCCGAATATTGAAATACATATTGCACACGTTAGCGATGTTAATGTTAGGCGCTCATTTGTTGGAGATATTTGTGCGTGCTTATGCAAACTTAGAAATGGCCTACACATAGTCATGGTAGCAATTTACATTTCTCCGAATCCAAAATTGGACGAGGTAGAGCATTTTATTCATCGCACCTTACTGGAGTACACTGAAGAAGGGTCGAAAATACTTGGTACAAATGGTAATAAATTTACACTTATCTTGGCTGGCGATTTCAACATCAACTTCGCTGATAAAAAATCAGAGCGGTTGACAACTTTTCTTTCGGAAAAATTGAATTTGAAAATGAATAATGATCCACAAGAATCCACAACAAAATATGGGACCACCATTGACGCGGTATTTTCCAGATATTTAGAGGATATCAAGTCTCAAACTTATGTCTTTTGTTTCAGTTATTCAGTTACCATAAACCTATAGTTTCAATGATAACAGATTCCTGAATAACCTACGTGTATTGTAAGAAAATAAAAATATTTCAAACGATATTAACTTCTCATTGATTCAATAAAAGAAAAAAATGTGTTTTCTTATCGGATACCACGCTCAAAAGTAACTTGAATTAATATCAAAGAAAAAACTTGAATTAAAATATCAAAGAAAAAAAAATACTGCATAAATTAAAAAAAATAAATAATTATAATTGCATAAGTTGAGAAAAACTGCTATGCAATAGCTTTACCGCGGCAGTCCCCGAGTGCCACACGTATCTTTTTATATTTTTTTAAGTGATATAATTTTGACGTAAGGATCACGTCTTCTGTGCAGTATCTATCGGAGATATTAATATTTGAAAGCCATCATGTTTTCAGAATGTTTATGGACTCAGGGATTTAAGTATTTGTGAATAGTGAAACAACATCAAATGAAAATCTATGCTGTCAAACGATAGGGCAAGATAATAGCTTAGAATGATTATTTATTTCTCAAAGATCTCTGGATCATGGAATATTTATATTATGTATTATCTATTATCACGTCCTGTATGTTAAAGAAGCTAGAAGCTTGCCGCTATAAAAACAAGTACACACGGGGCGTGTTTAATTAAATTCAGTTTGGAACATAGAATACAAAACGTGTACTTGTAATCTAAAGCAGTTTAATAAAATACTCTCGAGTACAATACAATAAAAACTATAGTTAAAATTATTTCAGCTAAAAGTTTGCTTATTGCGTTTTCCTACACGTATTTCATAAAAGCAAAACTTTACAAATTAAAACTCTGTTATAATTTAATACTTTTCGTTTTTGCGGATGTTTTCGCAGAGTTTGTTTTCCATTTTTAACGGGCTTGCTATACATTATATCTCTTATAAAATATATCCGCAGCCGGCTATGTGCTCGTGTTAGGTCTACAGAACCAAAACCACCGTGAAATAAATAAATCTCTTACTGATTTTATAACGCTCGAAAGTTGAAAAATTCGTAGGAAGCTTATATGAAGTACGTGATTTCAGTATTCATAATTACCTCCATAAATATTATAATGATGTTACGAACAGATGTGTATTATATTTTATTATATATATATTTGAAATTATGAAATTCCCTGGAATTATTAGTACTCTACAAAATGATATGATGATGTTTAATAATACCTTTCGAATAATTGCTATCGACATATGCATAAATTACAGATATCATTTATGGGCAATTCCATTTTCAAGGAGCCCAGTTCAGGGGGGGTGTGTCAGCTCATGGCCCGGCTTCTGTTTTTTTCGATTCTACTACTAAAATGATGGCTTCCTGCGAAATTTCAGCTGAAATGGTGAGAACAAGAAAAAACGGCGCCTATTTTTCGTTTTTCTGTCATTTTTTGATATTAATTTTTGAAACATCGTCTTGAGAGCCGTTCGCGCCAGTTTGAGTCTAGAAATTTTTTTGAAAACCCATAGGAAATCGGAAATTTCCCGTAGAATTCGAATTTTTTATTAGTTTGAGCCCAGCGGCCATATTTTTTTCGTAAAATCAAAAAAATCGATTTTTCGTCTTTTTTTTTTATTTTTAAAGCCGCACTTTTCAAAACGTTCTCGTGAAAAAATATCAAGGAAAATTCAATCAGTACCATTTTTTCTTCAAACGCTCTTTGTATATTGGCTGTTTTTTTTTAAAAACCTCTCAAAAACTCAAAAAATGATATAGGCCAGTCACCTGAGGAAAAATTAAGGAAAAACAATTGAAGGTGTGAATTTGCAGTGTTTTTATATGTATTTCGGTGTGCTGAAAACGGGAAAAATAATCAAAAAATTCCTAGAAGTTAGCTTCAAAAGTTACGGCCATTTTTTGGTGCGAAAAAATACGATTTCCATATTTTTTGCGTTTTAAAAGAAAACGGTGGCCCAAATGGAAAAACATGCCGAGAGACAAATTGTACAAAAAGTGAAAACGCATCGTTTGAGCAGAAATATAAGTCATTTCGATGTTACAGTCTTGAGATATGAGGAAATAGCGTTTTTTTAGGGGAATACAAATGTTTTTTTTCTCATTCGAATATTGACCAAAAAAATATTCTATTCAAATTGAAATATATTTTTTTATAAACTTTCTACGGTGTTTTTTTTTTAATCTTTCATTTTGGCTCCACAATCGGCCATTTCCAAAAATCCCTAAAACTGTGCAGTCGAAAAATGGACTTATCGACAAGAAAAAGAAATTCTCTTGTAGATCTCAACAAATGTGATACAAAACATCCTTCAATACTGTTTTTGGGGCTTAAAAAAAATGTAGGACAACTTTCAAAATTTCGGACTTCGGAAAATGTGCAAATTTTTCAGGTTATACATTTTTTAGGATGATCAAATCTCAGGTTCTGTTATAGTATTTCACGACGGGTATTAACGCTGAAGAAAACTTTTCTAGGTTGAGTAGAAGTTGACATATTGATATAAATGTGTTTGAGCCTCCCCAGAACCCAATTTTGGGCCTATAGAAAAAAATTGGAGATCTTTGGAAAGTAGACAAATTTTCTGATCTAAATCCAAAAATAAGACCTCGTAGCTATCATCATCTAGAACTTAGAGCGCGTTGACATAAAAAAATCACGTGTAAAATAATGCAGCGGCTTGAATTTCTATACCGCTTATCTGCCGTAACTAGTAAATTGAAATTAAAAAAAATTTTGATTACTTAAAACTTGATTATTATCAAAATAACTAAAAAATGATCACTTCAATGTAAAATATTATTATTGCACATTGAACAATGAATAATTTGTTTTAAGCTTTCCTTTCAATGCTTTAAAACATTATACTTTGAGTCATTATAAGTTTATACAAAAATATAATAACCATTACAGGTTCAGAAAAAATAAGAAATTTCTAGCCAATAAATTAATATACGTAAGTATGATGAGTCATCGATTAGTTTTCCGATTCTTTTGAAATTTGAAGTTTATGGTGGTCACATGAAAATGCGTTTACATTTGTTAGATATGATTCTTGACAAGAAAAATAATTTAAATTGAATATAACAATGTGCAATAATAATATTTTACATTGAAGTGATCATTTTTTAGTTATTTTGATAATAATCAAGTTTTAAGTAATCAAAATTTTTTTTAATTTCAATTTACTAGTTACGGCAGATAAGCGGTATAGAAATTCAAGCCGCTGCATTATTTTACACGTGATTTTTTTATGTCAACGCGCTCTAAGTTCTAGATGATGATAGCTACGAGGTCTTATTTTTGGATTTAGATCAGAAAATTTGTCTACTTTCCAAAGATCTCCAATTTTTTTCTATAGGCCCAAAATTGGGTTCTGGGGAGGCTCAAACACATTTATATCAATATGTCAACTTCTACTCAACCTAGAAAAGTTTTCTTCAGCGTTAATACCCGTCGTGAAATACTATAACAGAACCTGAGATTTGATCATCCTAAAAAATGTATAACCTGAAAAATTTGCACATTTTCCGAAGTCCGAAATTTTGAAAGTTGTCCTACATTTTTTTTAAGCCCCAAAAACAGTATTGAAGGATGTTTTGTATCACATTTGTTGAGATCTACAAGAGAATTTCTTTTTCTTGTCGATAAGTCCATTTTTCGACTGCACAGTTTTAGGGATTTTTGGAAATGGCCGATTGTGGAGCCAAAATGAAAGATTAAAAAAAAAACACCGTAGAAAGTTTATAAAAAAATATATTTCAATTTGAATAGAATATTTTTTTGGTCAATATTCGAATGAGAAAAAAAACATTTGTATTCCCCTAAAAAAACGCTATTTCCTCATATCTCAAGACTGTAACATCGAAATGACTTATATTTCTGCTCAAACGATGCGTTTTCACTTTTTGTACAATTTGTCTCTCGGCATGTTTTTCCATTTGGGCCACCGTTTTCTTTTAAAACGCAAAAAATATGGAAATCGTATTTTTTCGCGCCAAATAATGGCCGTAACTTTTGAAGCTAACTTCTAGGAATTTTTTGATTATTTTTCCCGTTTTCAGCACACCGAAATACATATAAAAACACTGCAAATTCACACCTTCAATTGTTTTTTCTTAATTTTTCCTCAGGTGACTGGCCTATATCATGTTTTTAGTTTTTGAGAGGTTTTTAATAAAAAACAGCCAATATACAAAGAGCGTTTGAAGAAAAAATGGTACTGATTGAATTTTCCTTGATATTTTTTCACGAGAACGTTTTGAAAAGTGCGGCTTCGAAAATAAAAAAAAAGACGAAAAATCGGTTTTTTTTGATTTTCCAAAAAAAATATGGCCGCTGGGCTCAAACTAATAAAAAATTCGAATTCTACGGGAAATTTCCGATTTCCTATGGGTTTTCAAAAAAATTTCTAGACTCAAACTGGCGCGAACGGCTCTCAAGACGATGTTTCAAAAATTAATATTAAAAAAATGACAGAAAAACGAAAAATAGGCGCCGTTTTTTCTTGTTCTTACCATTTCAGCTGAAATTTGGCAGGAAGCCATCATTTTAGTAGTAGAATCGAAAAAACCAGAAGCCGGGCCATGAGCTGACACCCCCCCCCCCTGAACTGGGCTCCTTGAAAATGGAATTGCCCTTATATGAATCGTTGGTTTGTTATATTCATTTATTCCTTGATCAGTCAGTTATGAAACGAATTTTTAGTTCCCTCACTATATGAATAAAACAGATGGCGCCACAATCGATAATCCCATGTGAAATTTGTGATGTACCATCTTTAACTAGAATCAGACTGATGTGTCATTCAGTTCGTTTTGACACCAATCGAAAGCAGGCAACCTTGAAGATATTTGTAAACATGGAAAAAAGTGAATTTCGCGTCTTGATTGAATATTTCATGCGTGGAAAAAACATTACGTAAATGAAAGCATCGCTTGTTAAACATAATAGGGACTCTTCACCATCGATTGGGACGATTCACAAGTGGCTTACTGATTTTCTTCGTGATACTATGACCACGAAGGACGCCGAACGTTCTTGTCGACCAATTGAGGTTACAACGCCAGAAATCGTCGATAACATCCATGGTATGATATTGAACGATTGGCGGGTTAAAGTACACTAGATTGCCGAAGGTATGGGCATCTCAACCGAACGGGTACGGAACATTTTTTATAGTGTATTTATCATTTATATATAAATTCTCGGGAAATAGGTCACATCAACATTTATGCTTTATATTTTAGTCTTTACGTACGTTTCGGTCTCACGACCATCACCAGAAGACTTATTACTTCAATAACCAGATTACTTGAAACTAATTGTATTAACACACCAATTTCGTTTAAATGCCAACGTCGCCGAAACGAACAGAAACATGAAATCGGAATTATAATACAGCAATGTTATAGTATAATATCAAAAATCCACTATTTGGCAGAACTATCAACAAATACGACCACATTCCATAAATGTCTACGAGAGACTAACAGACGAGACAATTTCAAGTATTTCCTTTTGAACCAGATGTCACCACTCACCAGATTTATTAGGTAATAAAAGAAGGTCCGACCTCTGAGAAATACTTTTGACAATTCTACCTAAAATAAACTTTTAACATTATAAGAACGCAAGTAGGAATTTGCAAGAATATTAATTAATTAAATTAGTATAAATATGACTTAGTGTTTGAACGTCAGTTACAGATTTGGAGTCACGTTTTATGTGAATCATCTCCAGAATTGATCTTTTATAATAATTGGTTTCCTTAGTTAAAATATTAACATTTTTGTAATCAAATTGATGGTTATAATCAAAGCAATGTTTAACAAGGGCGGTGGAATTTTCTAAGTTTTTGTTTCTTGTGCCATACATTCTTTTTTGTAAATATTGTTTAGAGATTCCTGTATAAGTCCCATCACAATCTAAGCAATTTAATTTATGTACTGTGTGGGTTTGTTAATTTTTAGGTATTACAGGTTTTAGATTTGAGAAAGCTTCCCCAACACAGTTAGTAGGCTTATGCACAACATTTATATCATACTTTCTCAAGTATTTCTTAATTTTCTCTGAGGTCTCCGGTATGTATGGTAAAGTTATATAATTGTCTGTATTACCTTTTATGTTATTTTTTATGACGATCCATTATAGATTTTGTTTATTCTCTCTTTAATACTAGGACTAATTTTTGGGACGGTCCTCTGGGTGGGACATTTTAACCGCGCGGTCTGTAAGACTGTTTATGACACTTTTTCTTATAACAAGCTGGTGCAACGGAATTGAAGTGAAGATAACGTTGAGACCAAACATCTTTTTAGTAAACCAAGAAGTTTTTATTTTTCCATCTGCATCATGCCTACCTAATGTTCATATCTGGGAAATTTATGTTTTTGTTTATTTCTATTTCACAAGTAAATTGAAGTTTACAGCGGAAATTGTTAAATTTATTAATCACGTATTGAATCTTATCGATGGGAACACACATAAGGCAATCATCTACATACCGTTTAAAGAATACGGGCTGAAAATCTAATGAACTTATAACAGATTCCTCTAGGCATTCCATAACGAGGTTAGCAATGGTAGCAGAAATAGGCGATCCCATTGCTGTGCCAAATATTTGTCCAAAATATTGCTCACCGTGTTGAAAATAAGTGCATATTAAACAAAACTTTACAGCATTTATAAATTCCGATTGATCTAGAGGTGTGTGGTTTTTGATATTTGTCCAACAATTTTTGATGCTATCCAATGCTAAAACGACTGGTATATTTGTAAATAAAGAAACAACGTCCAAGGAAATTAGTTGATGGTTTACGGGTACGGATTGATTTTTTATAAATTCATTAAAATGCCATGAGTCTTTCACATAAGATTCATTTTTTCCTATTATATTATTGATAGATTTTGATAAAAATTTTGATAAATTGTAAGTAGGCGCTCCGATATTACTTACAATGGGTCTCAGAGATATATCAATTTTATGTAGTTTGGGAAGCCCATAGATATAAGGTGCCAGCCCATTATGGCAAATTAATTTATTTTTCAATTCAATGGGGATTATCTTATTTTTGTGCCAATTATTTATTAATTTATTCATGTTATTTTGTACTGATAAAGTAGGGTCAGACTTTAATTTTTTATAAGTTGTTTCATCATTGTAAAGGTTTCCTATTTTGTTATCGTCATGTCTATGCATTATGACGGTTTTATTACATTCATCCGCGTTCAAAACTAATATTTGAGGATTAGCATCTAAGAACTCTTTTGTTATTTTTGTATGATAGTTAAAACGATTCTTTGCAATACCTACTTCTGCTTTCTGTTTGTTCTTTTTGTTTGTCAAGATGTTACAAACTTTGTTTCTAATTTAATTTTTTTCTTCTAACTTTTTATTCCTAATTCTGCATTCTAAATTTGCGTATTTGTGTATTTATCTATTAATCTATCTACGCTGCTGTTTCCTCAGCGTCTGAGGTGAAAACTAATGGTAGAATCGAATTTCTCATCCATGAGAGTGTATTATGACGACTTTACAACGGAATCGATGAGATCGACCAAATTCACTATTTTTCCATATATAATATCCCTTATGAAAATGGGGAAAATGCGAAAATTACCAAAGGTTCATGTAACTGATGAAACTTGTTCTACCTGATCGCAGAAGGTCAAATCTGATTTTATAGTGTATTTATCTAAGGGATGGCGAAAATTCAGGATTACGAAACGCTGCAAAATATTTCCTCAGCGCCGAGGTGAAAACTAATGGTGTAAATGTATTTCTCATCCTTGAGGGTGTATTATGACGACGTTACATCGAAATCGATGAGAAAGACCAAATGCACTATTTTTCCATACTTACCCCTTATGAAAATTGGGAAAATGTGAAAATTACCGAAGTTTCATCTAACTGATCTCAGAAGGTTGTGGGTACCAATTTCGAGTGTACTAATCAACGCCGCAAAAATGTTTCCTCAGCGTCTGAGGTGAAAACTGATAGTAAACTGATGGCACTTGTTTTTTGGGATCTCAGAAGCTTGTGGATACCAATTTTTGGTGCGATAAAATCATGTTGAAAGTGATTTTATATTGCATTTATCTAAGGGATGACTGAAATTCAGGGTTTCGGAACGCTGCGACATATTGCCTTAGCGTCTGAGGTGAAAACTAATGGTTGAATATTATTAAAGACGCTATTCAAGACTTACACGTCAAAAGCGTTTGAAAGAGAAAACAAATCCATTACAACATTACAACAAATTACATTTGACAAAATACAACTTTAGCCATAACTCGAAATTTCAAATTTTTTCTACGCCACTGGATTATACAAAAAATGTACCTCAAGAATGTAATTTAACAACAACCACGATAATCACATGTGCCTAAAAGTCGATGAATCGAACTTTTGTTTGACTCGAAAACAAAAGACGATAGCAAATTTTTGTTCCACCAGAGAATTTGGCTCAAAAAAAGAAGAATGTGACTTTAATTTTTTACCCTATACAAGCATCAAAATTTACCCAATCTGTACTCTTTGTGGTAAATGGATGAAGATGTTAAAATACATTACCGCAATCCGTTGACGCTGACGGTTAATTTCTTACTTCCATGAAATGTATTGTTTATTTGTTCCCCATCCCAAAGCTCATTTCAGTAAGACGAAGTACGTAATATTTAAAATTTATCTGAGAATAGAAATAAATGAAAATAAATAGAGCAACATTTAATACAAAGTTATTAATGATGCTATATTTCTAAGTGCAAGAGAGCTTCCATATCTGGAAAGCTGTCTCTACGTTGAACACGAAGAGTATCTCCTATCCCCCGTTCCGCCGAAAGGGTCTGAAAAACAATAACGCGATACGTTTCGAGGGCAAAACGAACGAAGATGATAAATTCCAGTCCATATTTTAAATGTGTTTCTCGTAAAACAGAAGGTGGAGCAACAATAGCGTCTATTTGCTTGATAAATTGCCATGTTTCACTTGTTATTACTTTGCTCTCGGCTCTCGTGGATCCTTATGATGAAAGTAGTTCTTTGTGATAAACGAAATGTTGTATTTATAAAGTGCTACGTCACGACTTGGATATGTACGATTTAATTTGTATATTCGCGATAGTCGTCGATAAAAACTAGAGGAGGTTCTCAATCTCAAACACTTAGACAAAGCGACATTAACACGTCCGTGATGTTTGAATCTCGATGTTCATGAGTTAATATTTTATTCAGATATTGGGCTCGTTCTGAAGCCAATACTTTTTATCGCTTTTTGAACAGTATTCTTTGTCATTTACAGCAATACAGATGAAAAATTTGAATCAACCTCTGGATACGAGTCTGTTTGCACGAAATGCTCCAACCCCTCTCCGTTGGGGACACAGATCCTGGAAAACCATAAAGAATACTGGGAAAAAATCCCAGAAAACAAACACGAAAAAAATACATCTAAAGACCGCGATGTCACAAAAGAACGACAGACCTGATGTTAACATTAAACAGGGAAAAAGTGAAAGTCGTAATAGGGCTCATGACTGGCCATGCGACAGTAAAGGGCCACCACAACAAGATGGTACTATACAGTGTATTCCAGAGTAGTGGTCCGAGTACAGACCCCTGGGGAACCCCACAGCTCGTTTGCATTTGTTGTCCATTCGAGGTTATAATGAATCTGTTTGATAGGTATGATTGTATTATACGTATCAAATATGGGCTTATGCTTTTCTCCTCTAGTGCCTCTATGACCTTATTCCATGGTGCGGAGTTGAAGGCATTCTTTATGTCTATTGTTACCATGACACAGAAACCTTGATTCCTGGTAGCTTTCGACTTGATTTGATTCGTAATGTTTTTTACCTCGCTAAGAGCATCGATAGTAAATCTCCCCTTCCTGAATCCGAATTGATTTGGGTGTAGTCCTATGTTGTCTTCCAGTTCTTTCTCTAGGCGGTTTTTTATCAGCCTTTCCAATAGCTTGCCCACGGTATTGAGCAGGCATATGGGCCGATATCTTGCTAAGTGACTGAGGTCCTTCTTGGGCTTCTCGATAAGAACCAATTTTGCGATTTTCCATGGTTCTGGGAATTTTCCTTGTTGTATACACAGATTCATTGTGTCTCTAATTGCTGCTTTGTTACTCTCAACAATAGTTTTAAGTACTCCAGGGGGTACTGAATCTGGACCGGGTGACTTATTGCTTTTAATCCCTTTGGCAGATGTTACAATTTCTTCTGTGGTAAAGAGTGGAATCTCACTCTGTACTATTGCTAGATATGGCCATGCGGTCGTTGTATGAACAGGGAACAAAGTGTCCACTTGCTTCTGTATTTCTTCCTCGCTCAGAGCATTTATTTTCCTCATGTGCAGTTTTTTGGTTACTATTTGGTAACCTTTCCCTCAGATGTCGAATTCTAGGTCATCGTATAGTTCTTTCCATGCTTTTCGTTTACTGTTTTCAATTTCCCGTTTGAGATTTCGTTTACTCGTTTTATAGCGTTCTAGTACCTGTGATGTTTCAGTGTGATTTCCGCCTATTTTGTTTTTTCTTGTCAGAATTCTGCGGTTCTTCATACAGATCTTCCTAAGGGTTTCGATTTCACTTGTCCACCAGTACACTGGGTAATGTGTTGTTCTATTGCTTCTGCTCTTTTTTGTGAAATGTTTATCGCTTCGTTTCTAACGTAACCTAGCCTAACTTTGTTGATATAGAATGCAAATATTGTTATCGCGCTAATATTAACACTCTCATAATAACCAATAATGATTGTTTATTGTTTTTTACCTAATCTAATGTTTGTTTGTTACCTAATTTAACCCAACCTAACCTAACTTTTTTTTTCTGTGGAGAGGATATGCTTCATGTACACCAGGAGCTTTGGATCTATCACTCCTGGTAGTGCAGAAATCACTCTAAAAACGGGCATACCTGCTAAAATTTCTCCTTTCTTCACCCTTTGGTCCGGACGAGTAGTCTATCCTCCAAGAACTCTATTGTCTATTTTTGTCTGTTTAGCGCTAATTGTCTTCTTTAATAAACCGAATTTCGGTCTATTATACCATAATATGGTTGATGACCATATTTATGGACTCTGTGTCTTAGTATATTATCTGTGATGGGATAACTTACTATAAATATAACCGGAAAATATGGATCATCCGTATCAATCACATTCTGTCCATCACATATGATTTGGTATCCTGCTAACAACAGGGCCGTGAGCATTCCCCCTATCCGCCACCTGGGAACGTGCCTGAATGCGGATTCAGGCTCCACACAAGAGAAGAAGGCTCCTACGTTCCAGGTACCTTTTTTTTTGTGTGGATAGGAAATGCTTTAAGCACACCATCAGCTTTATCTATCACTTCAGGTAGTGCAGGACTCGCTCAAGTTTATAAGAGCATACCTGCTAAAACCTCTCCGATCTTCATCCATATCCCGGGACCGCTTATCGCATTACTTCAGGATATGGACTGCGTCTTTTTCTTTGTTTCTCGATGTTACATCGATGTGAGTTTCCTTCGATGCTTTATGTTGATAATTACGTTCATTTCTTTAATACGTCTTCATCATAGTAAGTTGGTCTAATCATAGTCGTGTTCTTCCTCTTCTTTGATCTTTATGATCCGTCTTATGAGGTTTGCGTATTTGATCCATGTCTCTTTATCCATGATCATGTTGTTCACTATGGTTTTTAAATCGTTCTGAATGTCGTTTATTCCGCTTCGCTCTGCTGTACATGCATACATTCTATAATGGTATGATGTGGAAGTGTCTATAGCTCCACAAGATACACATTTATCATCTTCTGATATTTTAAAGCGGTATAAATACTTCCTGAAGCATCCATGGCTCGTCAGTATCTGGGTGAGGTAATAATCCACTTGACCATATTTCCTTTTACACCACGTTTCTATGTTGGGTATAAGGTCTCATGTATGAGCGTCTTTTGGGGTGGTATCCCATCATTGTCTTGTTGGCCTCTTGTTTTGATGTTCCTTCGTATGTTTCTTTACGTTCCAACGCCTTCAAGTGTAATGAAGGGGAGTCTGCCAATACCTCTAGCGCTTCACTAGATGTTGTTCGATGTGCGCCAGTGGCTGCTCCTCGAAGGAGGCTAAGGAGGCTCAGCCTCCTCACAAATTTATCTTGTTGATCATTCTTCATTTTATTTCCTGTTTCTCTAATAATTTTTTAAATTTTACAATTAATTCCCCGTTCTCAGTAGTTATTTTTAATCTGGCAACAGTGCCCTGAGGCTAGACTCTCTATATATCTCAAACGCTGAGCATGTGTTGTTCAACACAGTTGCCGTTTTTCCGACCCGTCAATCGCCAAATAGCGTGAAACAGCGAAAATGGCAACAGCGTCTGGAGGCTAGCCTGCCGCCCGCCTTTAAGTTCAGTACAGTCGGTGTGGTACGGAATACGACACATGCGTATTGCGTCAGTGCTTGTTTTGTTTTATGCGGGTATAATGGTTGAGTGACACCACGCGAAATGAGGTTAGATTAGAATTCGTCTGTTCGGTAAATTATTAATTGTAAAAATGGACAATTAGTGGAAAGATTATTAGGGTTCTACGATGTTAGTTCGAGAAGAACAGCGGTCAATTTATTCAATTTTTTAATGGAAACATTTCAACGATTCGACTTTGCGAATAAATCAGACTTACGACGGCATCTGTAATGGCGGGACATTTAAACGGTCTTCAAACAAACGAACGTAAGTTTTAAATAACATGGTAGGAAACAGAATTCCCTGTAATGCTCGAACTCGATGGAATTTTACATCACGTGCAATGTTTAGTTTACCATCCATAAAAATAAAGACAAATTAATTGAAACATTTGGTTTTATATTAAACAGTGATGACTTTCCAACAGATCAGGTTTCATTAAATGCTGCTGTTGGTTTAAAATCTTATTTAGAAAATGAAGAATTTTTGTTTTTTCTTGATACTTTTAAATTAATATTTGAACAAACTGATCTTATTTTTCAAATTTTACAACATAAATTCACTGATATAATACATTCAAGAGATCGATTAAAACATCTCATTGATAAAATTTCAAGTTTCCGTTATACAGAATTTCATTTTAATATTTTATTTAGAAATTATTCAACTGATGAGGCTTCTCCCGTGAAAAGGAGGAAAACATATAATTTGGTAGACAAGAAACTACTTTATAAACAACTTTCTTATAATATTTTAGATACTATTAAAGGTCAAATATTGAGATTCGATTTTCCGATTTACATGAATCGAAGTTTTTCGATTTGACGAATAGAAGATTTTTCGAATCTTTTTCAAAAGAGTTTCTCAATACACTTTCAGATAACTTAGTTCTAAAATATAATTTTTTTGATAAAATAGCGCTGCACAATGAATTATGCGTTGTATACTGGGATAAAGATATTTTAGGCCAGTACGACAGTCACGCCGATATGATAAAATATATGATAGATAATGATTTGCAACAAGTCTTACCTCAGTTTTATAAACTACTTTGTTTGACAGTCACCATTCCTGTCACGTCGGCATCGGTAGAGAGAACATTTTCTACTCTCAAACGAATTAAAACATACATGCGAAATACAATGGGCCAAAATCGTTTATACAATGTTAGTTTAATATCTATTGAAAAAGATTTAGTAAAACACTTGAAACATAATGATACATTTTATGACAATATTATTGATCATTTTTCGCAAATTAAAGACCGTAGAATTTCGTTAATATATAAAAAAGTTGATAAAATTAATAATAAAAAACAAAATATGGAAAATTCCAAAAAAAAGAAATGAAATTAAAAATCCAAAAAAAAATAAAAAACAAAAAACGAACGAGAAAAAATTTGTGGGCAAGAGAAACTCTATACCTCCACGTTGGTTCTTGCTGGGTAACAATTAATTTTGTCACTGAAGTAGCTGGTACGGTCGCTGCGCGAAGGTTAAATTAATTGGCTGAATAGAGTATATTTTTACAAAAACGTTTTATGTCCAGCCTCCTCTCTCAAAAAGTTCACGAGCCGCCACTGATGTGCGCTGCAGACCCCCTTAAGTTTAATCTTCTTCCTAGCGAGTTTAATCTGTTCTTGGTATATTCCAGGTACCTAACCTAACCTAACCTAACGTAACCTAACCTAACCTACTAACCTAGCTGGGTTGATATAGAATGCAAAAATGTTCAACAAACTTTGTTCAGTCCACTCTTATACAGGCTTATTTACAGGTGAAATCAGTTTCACCAGAGGATGATACCTTAGCAATAGGTGTAACATATAATTTCCCACAGCAAAGAGCTCAAACTCTGTTTAATTGTAATATTTATCACCTGTCACATGTAACACCGGCTAAGCGCTATTAAACTACACGATACATAAGCTACATTTATTCTGCAAGCTTCTTGTTGATGACGGCACACTGTATTTTGCATTCAGCATACATGCCTTGCACTACAGAGGTTATTGGTTGAACCTACTGTGACAAGAATGTTAAGTTTATCAAATAAAGCTATATCATTAATAAAAAATACACTTGTAATTCATTTTCACACACTTCCTTCTTATTAAACAAAACACATGGTGGTTTTATCAAACAATGGTCTTGCAAACTATGGTTTATTTGTTAAATATCGAAATTAAGATTAAGAAGGATAGGATGAGTGAGGTACGTGAGTAGTAGGATAAGGGTTACTTACAAATAAATTTAATAATGGAGAATTTGTAAAGTCTTTCTAATCATTTAAAAGGTTTCCTGTATTTTTTTTATAAACTTATTAATTTCAATTTTTTCTGAGTTGTTTAATACTTTACTATTAACTGACTTATGGAGAATTTCAAAATCATCTTTCAAATGATTATCAGTTCCTTTAATATGGTTTACAACTTTTAAATCTCATTTTAATTTGAACAAAGGAGTTTCAAAAGTTGTAAAACATATTGAAGAAACTTTGATTTTGAGATTTTTCAAGTCAGTTAAAAGTAAAGTATTAAGCAATTTAATAAGTTTAAAAATACAAGAAAAAGAGTATTTCTTATTGAAGCTGTATATATGAATTTTCAACAAGTAACCACCAAAACCATCCAAAACTATATTACTAGATACTTAGAAAAAATATCCCGTATAATGAATGAGAAAGTTTGTCCATATCTACATTACATCATGTTTATTCAATGATAAATTATAAGGTATTTGAAAAATTGGTATGCCGCAAAGAACAGCACAAGGTGGAAATTTGTTAACAACTAATTCATAAAGATGGAACGGAGTAGGTTAGTTTTATCTGCATGTTTATGTTAATCCATTCTTATATGCCATGTACGGTGGATTAGTTTAGAAGTTACCTAATTCCGCAAACTTAAGGTTTTAAAACCTTTAATCCGCCAGCCGTATCCTTAAAATGTCTTTCTGAAATACTTTGCCTGCGTAGATGAATAAGTGTGTGCAGAGTAAATTCAACCGACTCTATCGTTCTGTATAATTTCAAGACCCTTAATTTTGTGCGTAGTGAAATTCCAGGGAATAAGGCCGTTTTAAGACCCATTCATTGAATATATGTAAATGTATGTCGCGCAAAAAGGAAAACAAAATATTTTCATTGCAGAGTTGAAAGACTGAGATCAGCCTGAATTTATAAATGCAGTTATGTAAAAAAAGTGTTATAAACAGCCGTTAAATTGTCACACCGAGAAAACCGCCCCAGAAATTTGAAAAAGTTCCATACACGCAGTATACTTGGAAGCCTCTTTTCAACGGTGTATGAAAAACGTGAATTTGATGAAACGTTTTCGCCAAAAATTAATTTTGTTGCTCGAATGCGCCACCTTGAATATTTTGGTTATTTGTACAATGTACAAGCTCATTTTTATTAAGCCTTTTTTACAAATTTAAACAATCTTCAAAAAATCACATTTGTAAAAAAATTGAATTGTGTTGTCATGCTTACAATGGAAAAAATTAAATCTGCGTGTTTAAATCAAATGTTCAAATTGTCCTCCATTGACTTTCATACAATAATACATTCTCTCAAACTAATAAATAAAAAAACAGCAAAACATTTCCTTATGTTGCCTTCATTTTTTGTTCTGAGAAGGTGTTTATCTGGTTTTAACGTTTCTTCGATCATTTCATGATCTTAATCAATCTGTTGAGTTACTACTTTGCCGATTTGTTTAAAATTTCAAAAAATATGGTGTACACATTGCAAGAACGTTTTGAGCTTGTTAGCCTTTATTACCAAAATCAAAATTATGCCCGAGCGGCTGCAAGGATATTTAACGAAAACCATCCTGAACGTAGCGTTCGCCATAAGTACGTAATGGAATTGATTCCAAAATTTGTGGAGACGGGTTCAGTAATGGATAAAAAAAGGGCACCCATTGGAATTGTTAATGATGAAGGAGCAGCTGTGGCGGTATTGGGACATGTCCAAATTATGCCAAACACGCAATCTGTACGACAACTTTCTGCAGCTTCCGGTATTAGCCAATCTAACGTTTTCAGAATTTTACATAAACACAAGTTCCATCCGTACAAAATTAAATTAATTCAGGAAATAAATGAAGATGATTGGCATCGAAGGCAAGAGTTTTACGAAATTATGGTCCAGCGTATCAACAATAACCCAAATTTCTTGTACAAATTTTGCTTTTCTGACGAATACACTTTTTTACTTAATGGAGAGGTTAACCGGCATAACAGTAGAATTTGGAGCGATACAAATCCTCGTGTATTTCGAGAAGCTCACACTCAACATCGGGAAAAGCTGAACGTTTGGATAGGAATTTTGGGAGACCACCTGATTGGACCTCTGTTTATTCCTGGTAATTTAAATGGCGAAATTTATCTTGAAATGTTGGAAAATACGATTGATCCGTTAATAACTGAACAATTAGAAAACGATCCTCTACTACTTGAACAACAATTGCATTTCTAACAAGACGAAGCTCCTCATCACTACGCCGCACCAGTTTGCCAATACCTCAATTTGCAATACCCCGGTCGTTGGATTGGAAGAATAGGTCCTAGGAAGTGGCCTGCCCGATCTAACTGACCTGAACCCTCTAGACTTTTTCTTGTGGGGACATCTTAAGTCCAAGATTTTTGTGACTCAGCCTGAAAATTTGGACGAACTACGCCATCGAATTGTAAATGAGTGTCGTCAAATAACTCCAATTATGCTGAACCATGTTAGAGACGGTTTTCAGTCAAGATTGTATTATTGTATGGAAGTCAATGGAGGACAATTTGAACATTTGATTTAAACACGCAGATTTAATTTTTTTCATTGTAAGCATGACAACACAATTCAATTTTTTTACGAATGTGATTTTTTAAAGATTGTTTAAGTTTGTAAAAAAGGCTTACTAAAAATGAGCTTGTACATTGTACAAATAACCAAAATATTCAAGGTTGCGTATTCGAGCAACAAAATTAATTTTTGGCGAAAACGGTTCATCAAATTTACGTTTTTCATACACCGTTGTGAAGAGGCTTCCAAGATCTTTCAAATGACTATCACTCAACCCCTCTCCCCTATTCTATTTTGAGGGGTTGAAGCGCCCCTTATTAGGGGGTTGCTCGTTCAAGCCTCAAATATACGTCAAAAGATGTCCCCCAAACAAAATCATTCGACGTGTTTCGGGAGATTTTTCCACCCACTATGGGATAAGAAATATACGGGGTGGCTCGTCTGAGATGGAACACCCTGTATAAATTAAATTGTTTAGATTGCGATGGGACTTTATAGAAATCTCTTAACAATATTTGCAAACAAGAATGTATGGTCACATGTATAGTACTAGAAACCAAAATTTTCTACCTCCCTTGTTTAGCATTGTTTTGATTATAACTGTCAATTCGATTACAAAAATTTTAATATTTAACATGGATTTCGGCCTATCTGACTCATAGAAAATTTGCCGTGCGTATTGGCGACAATACGCACCGCTTCCGAATATAACATGTCTGTAGGGGCGCACGAGAAAATCAAAATGTTAATTTCGAGTGTTGAAGAAATACTTATTGGTATATAATATATTATAAGTAAAGGGCGGAATATATGCACGTCAATTCAGTTAAAATATGCGCATATATATGCATAGTTTTTCTTAGAAATATGCAACAATATGCATTTATTCGTCAAAATATGCAATTATATGCCTTGAATATAACATGGAAAAATGGAAATAAAGAAACGTCGACTCTTACAAAAATTATTTATTCTAAGTAAAATTAAAAGAAAAATATAATAGGTGCAATTTTTAACCTGAAATAGTATAAAATGCATTTGTAACGATATATTTTTCAAAATTTGCCAATAAAAGTGTTTGCCTTCTGTCTGTAAAAATATGTTTGTACAAAGAAAAAGATCTTTCAACATCTACCGATGTGATCTGGCAATATTTTAATTTGGGTAGTAAGTTATAAGGCCAAGGTATTACTTCGTTGGATGATTTAGTATCAAAAATATTTTTGACTCCCATTAAATACTTAAAGCCTTCATTCTTTCCCACAATAACTTCGAGTTTACTTCTTACTTAATTTCCTACATCGCCGGAAACTTTTTTGCATTTGTCGGAAAAAGTTTCAACAATATTAATTGATTCTCTTAAACTCATATTCCTACTTTCTAACGAAGTTATTATATCTGGTATAAAACTAAAATTAACCTTAATAAAATCAAGTTCCTTAGCGAAATTAACATTTTTGAATACTGCTTGACTTTGCACTACACACTGTGAATTGTCTTCTAAATCTAAAACTATGTCTTTAATGGCTTCAAAATGGTCTGCGTAGAATATCGCGGCCTTAATCCATGTTCCCCATCGAGTAATTACGGGCTCTGGAGGTAAACTAACTCCTGGCAATTTCTCTCTATAGATCTGCACTCTTAGAGGTGCTTTCAAAAACACATTCTTTACATTTGAAATTAATTTGTTCACCAAGGGATATGCTGTTCTAATAGTTTCTGCAACTCTGTTTATCCCGTGTAAAAGTTAAGTGACACGTACTATATTACTTGGAAATTCCTAAACATCCAATAAATGCCGGCAATAAACCATATAATAAGAAAATGGGTCCATAAACCATATAATAATAAAACCTACCCACCTTTTAAATTATTTCAAATATCTGCAAGGGTCGCAATTAATCTTTTGATAAAACGAAAAACATAAAAATATGCACACAAATTTTATTTTTGCCGAAATATGAAATTTTTTATGAAATTTGTAAAAATATGCAAAATATGCAAATATATGCACTTTGCATATATTCCGCCCTTTAATTATATATACTATTTTTAATTAGGTGTAAATAACAAATTATTTTTGATAATCAAAATCTGTTGATCATTTTTAGTTAAAATTCAAAGTATATTTGTTATTTTTCTTTTCCTTTTTTAAAATTATTTTTTTATTAGAAAGAAGAAGGGGCGCAAATAGTTTATATGCGGGGGCGGAGCGGGAATTAGCTACGCTACCGCATCTTTTTAAAACATTAATGTGTTACAATTTCAATTATTCGTGTTTCGTTTTGTTTCGACGACGTGAACATTTTTAATTGAAATTAATGCGATAAAGTCGCTTTGTGCTTGATTTTAGACATTGATACGTGTTCTGGTGGTGGTCGTGAGACCGAAACGTACGTAAAGACTAAAATAATAAGCATATGTGTTAGTGTGACCTCTTTCCCGAGAATTTATATATAAAAAAGAATAAACATTATCTATATTAGTATATCGTATATATACATAATACAAACAGTAATAAAGATTAATTTATAACGTTACGGAGATCTCAGAAAAATTGAGAAATGCTTAAAAAAGTATGACAAATGTTTGCACATAAACCGTGGCTTCGTCCAAAGGGGATCTACGGTTTCAAACCTCACTGGTATGAACACGTATATTGCTGCTGTTCATGACAACCAACGACAGGTTGACGTATTACATAGAGATTCTTTGAAGGCCTTTGATAAATTTGATCACACAATTCTTCTAGGCAAGCTCTAATCTATTGGGTTTAGTACCTCCTTAGTAAGGTTTTTCTGCTAATACCACAACAATAGATCACAGTTTGTGCAGTATTATGGTCCGAGATCGAATTCATTCATCAGGGGTGCCTCAAGGCCCAAACCTTGGTCCTATACTATTCCTTTTCTTTTTTAATGATTTGGCGGAAACCATAATCGGCTTGAAATTAATTTTTGCTGATGACTTGAAAATCTTTTTTGGAAATAAAGACCCTAGATGACCGTTATGCACTACAAAATGATCTGAATAATATTTTTGAATACATTCACTGTCAAAATAGAAACAGATAAGCAGCTGCCTATCCTTGATTTTAACATTACAAAAGATGGTAATCACTTGGAATTCGACATATACAGAAAACCCACTCGAATAAATAGCTTAACTCCATTTAATAGTGTTGTTCTTAATTTATTGAACGTTCCTTTGAGCCAGCAAAATTATAACAACGGGGTTGAGAAACAACAGCAAATAGTGCTGGACAATGGTTACGATACATTTTTGATCAATAATTTAATTTCTAAACAAAATAAGAAATTGGAACTCAACCAACTAGCCAAAGTAGAGCCTCTACCTTCAAATACTTCAATGAAATTCAACAGTTTCACTTCAGTAATCAATAAATTCCAAAATTTGTTATCTAAAGTTGCAATATAACCCGTTTATAGATTTAAGAACATGCTAAAAAACATTTGATGAAGTTTACAAAATCGATTTTGATTCGTGTTCAAAATGCTATCATATTTTAAATACAGGTCTTCACCTGAGGGCAACCCAGAAATCGATACGATCCATGGTATGATATTGGACCATCAGCAAGTGTACGAGATTGCTGTGGCTATGGGCATCTCAACCGAATGGGTACGGAACATTTTGCATACATTTTTGAATAAGAGAATGCTATCTGTCAGATATGTGCCAAATTTGCTCTCTGTTGAAAACAACTGTGACAATTTCAAAGGAGTGTTTGGTGATGTTCAAAGACGATAAGAAGGACTTTTTCGCCGTTTTGTAGCCGTGGACGAAACATGGATCCATCACAACACACCAGAGACCAAAGAACATTCCAAATAGTGGACCTTTCCTGGCGGATCGAAGCCGAAAAAGGCCAAAGTGGGTTTATCGGCCAACAAAGTCATGACGACAGTTTTTTGGGATGCACACGGTATCGTCGATATCAATTACGATCAGCAAAACGATCACCGGCGTATATTATGCAGAGCTCTTGGATCGATTCGAAGCCTATTTGGAGCGAAAGCGGCCGCATTTGGCAAAGAAAAAAGTGCTCTTTCACCAGGACAACGCACCGGCGCACAGGTCCGCATTCGCAATGCCAAAATTGCATGAATTGCGCTAAGAATTGGTCGTCATCCACCATATTTTCGAGATTTGCCCCCCTACGATTTTATCTATCTCCAAACTTGAATAAATAGCTCAGCTGAAAGACATTTGGCTCCAACAATGAGATCAACACTGAAACAAACCCCTATGTTGAAGGATTGCCACAATTGTATTATTTAGAAAGGATCGAAAAATTAGAAAAACGTTGGACGAAGTTGCTATAAGGAGATTACGTTGAGAAATAAAATAAGTTTTGATCAAATAAATCATTTCTTGTTTAATTTCTCAGGGACTTTTCACTTGCCCTCGTATAGACGAAAATATAATAGATATAAGTGTTAATGTGACGTATCACCGAGAAATTACATCAGAATGTATCTATTGCACGAGAAGCACAGCTTCTGCCAAGATATTGTTGCAAACTAAACTAGCTTTCCTTTGATTTGCCTTTTATAGGTCCCACCAAGAAGAAGTTGTTTTATAATTTTCAACCAATGAGGTAATTGTTCTGAATATTCAGTTAGCTATTCCCATTGTTGAGACTGACAGTTCTTTAGTATTATTGTAAATTGCCCAATAGGAATTTAGTATTTTGAAATGTATGATATATTGAAGATTTTCAAACTAATTAAAGTTATTGTTCATTCTACTATTTGAATTCATGTTACCAACATTTTTTCGCATATTTTGATATACAATAACCTATGATTAGGTTCCAATTAACTTAATAATTCTGATTATTATGTCTATTTTGACAGTTGTCATTGCTTAAATTTAATACGTGATTTTAAATATAAATAAAACTTATACAACTTTGTAGAACTGAAATGTCTTAATACTATCTTACATCTATTACTTATTCTTAATCTATTCTAATAGTTTGCTATCTTCAGATAGTCTTTAAATCATTTTGATTATGATTTTTCCCTTTCGTATCACTGTACGTTTATCCACGTTTCACTGTTTCTTCTTTACACTCCTATGAAATACTTTACATTTTGGTTTTTATTATAATACAATCTTTAATATCTTATTCTATTTATATATTTACTTTAAATAATGTTTTTAATTCCATGTTATATATACTTCTTAAACTTTTCTATTTTTAATGTCTCGGTAAATCCTAATTCTACCATTTTATTTTATATCGGAAATGAAATCATAACAGTATGTATGAACATGGGTCAATAATAATTATTATCTAATGAATATACGTTATATACAATCTTCGATAAATGTACAGTTGAGGCAGCGACGATCCCTTTGTTCTTCTACCTTCAGGTTATGAAAAACGAAGGGAAACTCTGTTGGGAAATTTTCCTCCGCAAATAAAACTAAACGAGAAAATAACGTCTCGTTCTCAAAGGCTACTCCGTTCAATACTTCTTCTTTACCTTATTTCCTCTCTGTCACCCCGCCCCCGTGAGCTCCATCCCCTCCATGAAACCACCCTGGACTTCTCTTGCATACCGTCTACATTTCATATCTCAAACAGGCCGCGTTTGCTGGATGAATTGAAATGCTATCAACACATAAGTGGTTTACGTCGGTAGAACGATGTTTGAGTTAAACTAACGTTTCGCAAAGATGATACATACAGTGGGATTGTGTCTGTCGTTCCTCTGAGGTCGTGGTCAATAGGGTTTATCGCTTGTGGGGTCAACTGTAGCTTAGATATCAGATATTTCAACGAGACCTTATCCCGAAATGGGAACTCTTTGTCAACATAGTCGAATATGAAATACTGTAACAATAAAAGTAATTCTTACTTCATTAACATCATTGAATGTATTCAATTTAATTTCGAATTTCCATCATAGTCGAGGAAAATTAACACAAAAATAGGGCAAAGGTACGAAAACCTGTAAAGTAAGATGGATCGAGATGCGGTTTTTTGCATCCGATTCCTTGATGCATTTAATCCATTTGCACATTTCTTAAATCTTATACAAATGAGAAACTGCATTTCTGCATCGAAAAATATTTTTTCATGTGCAATTTTTGAAGCAAATGAAAAAATTCATAATTGGGTGATACGTTGTGGTAATCGATCCAAATTCGTTATTCGGGGGTTTTTGGGGTCGCTGAACACGACTATAATAATAATAATAATAAATCGACTTTATTCATAAGAAAAGGTGAAGTGTCAGCAGTAGCTGTTTTTCAACTCAACCCTAAAGAAATTCTTCTAGGGGATCTTTACAAATAAACGTAAATATAAAGTATAGATGTGAAAGTAAAAATAACTATGAAACTATAACAAACATCGTAAAGAAACGGAATATAGCAGATTAATAAAAGGGTAAAATATAAATGTATGTAATTTACTCCTAGAAAAAGCGAAAATAAGTAAAATATCTACGAGTAGTCGAGTACCTCTCGGAGAAGAGAATTTAGCCAAAGAGAATACGCCAGGTTAGTAGCCAAACTGTCGGCAACTTTTCTAGTAAGTGCCCCTTAAGTCTCTTTTTGAAGTTGGAGATTCTATAATGTCTGTACTCACTGGGAAGATCATTATACAATTTGGATGCGTTGTACGAGAAATTGCGAGTGAAAATGGAGGTTGAATGTTTAGGAATCACAAATGCATATTTATTACGGGTGTTGGTGTTATTACGTGATTGGAACGTGCAGGGTTTTGCAACTAAGTATTCCGGTTTTTTTGAAGTCAAGACCTTATGGGTGATAGTCAGTAGATGCATTTTACGTTGCTTATCCAACCGCATCCAGCCTGATTCCAGCATTTTAGATCCAATGTGATCGTATTTCCTTTTACGGTAGGAGAAACGGAGGCAGGCATTTTGAATTCTTTGAAGGCGATACGAGTCGCTTTGTAATAATGCAGGACTATATATACAATCACAGTATGACAGGTTAGAAAAAATAAGAGACTCGCAAAGTTTGAGTTTTAGTTGAGTGGAGAGTATGTCTCTAAAGATTTGGTGCTATTTAGTTGGAGGTGATGAGCCAATGAGATATCATACAAAGATTGCAGGTCGTCATTAATGTTTTGGTAAGTCCTCGAGTGAGAAAGACAGGTAGATCTGTGTATCATCGGCTTAATGATGTATGTGACAATTCTTTGTATGCTGGTAAAAATCTGAGATATATAAAGTGAAAAGAATGGGTCCGAGAATGGATCCTTGTGGTACACCAAATCTCACTGGGGAAGCTTCGGATCTTTGATCTTTCAGGTGAACACTATGAGACCGGCCAGATAGATAGCTTTTCATGAAAGAAACAGTACTATCGCTAAAACCAAAAAAGCTCAGTTTATCACAAAATGTATTATGTTCTAAGGTGTCGAAGGCCTTGCTGAAATCAAGGAGCACTAGTATAGTTAATTTATTTTCATCCACACCTTTGAAAATATCGTCTGTAATTGAGAGAAGAGCTGTAGTTGTACTGTGTTAGAACCGAAAACCAGATTGAACTGGTGTTATAATTTGTTTTTTATACACGAAATCTGTTACTTGTTCTTTCAATTACATCTCCAAAGCTTCCGATGAGGTTGGTAATAGACTAATAGGCCTTAAGTCCGCTAACCTCATAGGAGCACTACATTTAGGAAGTGGGATTATTTTTGCTTCTTTCCATCCGCTCGGAAATGTGTTCGTAAGTATTGCAGTGTTGAATATGAAGGTGATGTGGTTTATCAGATATCCTTCAATCGATCTTAACATCCTCAGTGAAATGTCGTCCAAACCGACAGCATGGCTGGTTAAACGATCTAAAAAAATTTGAACTTGTTTAGGTTGGAGGGTGGAGAGGTTAAAATTATTTTCCTTCGATTGATATTTGTACTTATTGATCAAGTCCAGCTGGGAATTTGATTTTTCGGAAGGGAGAATAGTATTAAAATGAGCGTTAATATCATTTGCATTATGTAGATCAGGTGGAAGCTCCGGGTAACATTTTTTCCTTAGGATGTCCAAGGATCGTAGGCTATTCCAAGTCTTCTTAGAATTTTTTTGTAATAGAATAAAGTCAAGATAGGCTTTCTTCTCTCTGCGTATAGCCCCATTGGTGTAATTTCGCAGATCTTTATAGTAGTTCCAATGAGCAATACATTTAGTTTTTTTATACCTTCTGAATGCATCATCTCTGAGCGACATCATTTGCCTGATATTATATGTGAGCCTCGGAGAGGGCGGCTTCGTAACTCTAACTGTACGGATTGGAGCGTGTGTCTCGAACAGTAAAAGAATTGTTTCGTTAAAAAAATTGAGCATTCCATTAATGTCTGACATGGTATAGATTGTGTCGAAATTGATTAGTTCTAGATGCTCGAGGAAATGATCTCTATTGAATTTAGAGAAATCCCGGAAAATAATGAGCTTGGTTACCTTATTGGTTTTCAAAGTTTGAATATCAAAGGTTAAAGCTAGATGGTCCGAAATACCTAGGATCTCTATAACTGCGACATTTGAACTAAGCTCGGTATCGGAAACTACTAAAATGTCAATAAGAGTTTGGCTGGAAGTAGTGATTCAAGTTGGTTCGTTTATCAGTTGGAACAGTACGAAAGAATTCAAAAAGTACGAGGAATATTGCGTACGCCTATCAGATATCAGCAAATTTATATTCAGGTCACCCATTATAATAAGAGAATCACTGGCTGGTAAGAGATGGGCGACAACGTCTTCTAGTTCACTTATACATTGTGCTACCTTATGATGTCAGAAAAACCATATAATCCACCTGAGGACCATGAAGTCCTGGTTGTGAGGGTCATTCACGAGGTTTTCTCGAAATTTGCCCCAATACACCTGGAGGCCAGGGTGGCCTGATTGTCTAGGTCATCTCCTGAACATTTAGGCGAGCTTTAATGTAAATGCAACGAATTTGGTTCCTCAGGGGTTTTTGGGGTCCCTGATCATGAATATGATGTCGAAAAATCCATATGATGTATCTGTAGACCAGGAAGTCCTGGTTGAATTAAAAACTTGATAAATGAGTTTAAACTTTCTTTTAAGCCTTTTTCTTTATTTTATTTTTGTTAGAGGTCAAGTATGAGTAGCATAAGCTAAAATTCGCCTCTTTCTTTTTGACGACGTACTTTTTTTTTACTTTATACAAAATAAAGGAAATTTATTATTATTATTATTATTAATTTGAAACAGCTTGTACTGTCTTCTTTTTTTCTTCCCTTTCTCTCTTTTTTTCTCTCATCCTAGTGTTAGGTGTTAGTTAGTTTAATTTATTTACTTTTTACGAAACAGTGTTACCCCGTTATTGGAAAATTGTTATTCTGTCGGGTTGCCTGCACTAAATAAATAAATAGGTATACTTCAAATACAGGTTTACCGGATTTATTAATGAAATAATTTATTCGATCTGGTCTTAATGCCGCCTTACATATTTTACTACAATTCACATCGAAGATCGATCTGCGTATGAACAATCTGTCGTCGATAAAAACTTTCCAATTCATCTACGCTCGTGGAAATCTATAGCGGGTCATTAAAAAGAGAATTGGTCAGGCTAACATCTGGTTACTGTCGGACCTAATTGAAAGTTTTTAGAAGCAGCGCTAATTGTAGGGGGTATAGCTCTGGTATCGGCTCCATTATCAATTTTCAGGCATTTATCGACAATGGATTTGAAAGAAACTAAATATAGGGCTAAATAGCGATGGTAATAACATAGGGTCTACTTTCGGAATAACTGTTTTCGTGGCAACGAAACGAAATTCTAGTCCAATATTATACCAACAGAAGTAAATTAATATTTCATGAATCATTAATATTTATGATACATAGGTAGTATACGAGGCCAGGGTAAAAAGTCCATGAAAAATTAAAGAAGGAACGATTTTTTGGTCAAAATTTATTTTATTTCTCAACATAATCTTCGTCATACGTTTTTCTAATTTTTACATCCCTTCCAAACAATACGATTTTGGCAATCCTTCAAAATAGGCGTTGTGTCAGCGATGACCTCATCGTTGGAATCATCATTTCTTCAAGTTTGAATATAGATAAAAATCGCAGGGGATCAAATCTGGAGAATATGGTGGATGACCAACCAATTCGTAGCGCAATTCATGCAATTTTGCCATTGCGACTGCGGGCCTGAGCGAAGGTGCGTTGTTCTGGTGGAAGAGCACTTTTTTCTTTGTCAAATGCAGCTGCTTTCTTTTCAAATCGATCCAACAGCTCTGCATAATATACGTCGGTGATCGTCCTTTTCAAGGTAATCGATACGGACGATACCTTGTGCATCCCAAAAGACTCGTCATCACTGTTAGACCGATAAACACGTTTTGGCCTTTTTGGGCTACGATTTTCCAGGACAAGTCCACTGCTTGGACTGTTTTTTGGTCTCTGGTGAATTGTCATGGATCCATGTTTCGTTCGCGGTTACAAAACGGCGCAAAAAGTCCTTATCGCGCTTGAACACCGCCAAACAAAAATCTTCAAGGTTACTTGCTTTCGATGAGAGTCAAAACAGAATTGAATGACATATCAGTATGAAAATTTCAGCGTTCTAGTTAAAGATGGTGCATCACAAATGTCACATAGGATTTTCGATTGTGGCGTCATTTGTTTTATTTTTCAGGGATTTTCCACCTCGGCCTCAAATACAAAACTTCGTTCTTTGTCAGTTTTTGAGCGTGGCACATTTACAATTAATATTGAGCCTACTTCTTCTATGTCTTTGATATTGAATTTTTGGAGCTCATCTCTACGCCATGCCCCTGCGATACCAAATATTGCAGCGACCTAGAACAAGCATTTTTAAAATGTCCTACAAAATCTAAAAAATTACCAACTTACTTTTTTCATCAAATACTGGGAGTACAGAGCTTCTTCTAGAAATTTATAAACGTGTTCCCTTTTAAATACTTTAGACTTTTTGGGCCGAAGTCATTGTTCTTCATAAGTGTCATTAGTTTCTTGTAAGTTTTAATATCAATATTTTATTTTGTAGAAATGCTAGTTCTCACCAGTACTCAGACCAAAGTGATGAGGGCGATCATGCGATCTGTTTGAAAAATATGCAAGAACTACATTTGTTGTAAAATTTACAACTTTTTTTATCGAAGCACCACTCTTTAAAACGCTTATAACTTATTTCATATCCTTTTCTGGATTTACTAAAGGTAATAAGTTTAGTGACGCTGTATTTGCTATTTCACTAACTCCTGCTGGGGTCCCAACAAATTCTTCATCATCACTATCATCTACGAGGGTAAGGCGAAAAGTTCCTGAAAAATAAAATAGATGGCGCCACAATCGAAAATCCCGTGTGACAATATTACTCATTTTAGTACTTTAAATTCTGTAATTGTCAGAATTAGTATTTGACTGACGTTTCTAGAACTGCATTTGCATTATCCAAATCATCGTAGCTGTGAGCGCGTAGTGTGGCTTCTCGCTTGCGAAAAACTCGCGGTGACAAGTTCAGGTCATAAAACAGACAGCTCTTTGCAGGTAGATGGTTTAGAATAAAACGTATCAGTCTTGATTATGGAAGTTATCCCAGGAAGACACTGTTTAACTCTAGCTGCTAAAAGTAATAAGAATATATTTATGAGTGCAATAAAAAAACAGTTTTTTCACCAAATATAGTTCAACAGTTCTTATTTGTATGAATATAGAAAAAAATGATTGAAACACATTTCATAGAACTCTTATGACCGAAAGTTTTTGGTAGAAAATACATTTGATAGAAAATACAATTGATAGAAACAATTTTTGATTGTTAATACACAACCTAACCTAACATTTTTACATTAAATTATGTTAGGTTAAGTTAAGTCTTACAAATCAAAAATTGTTATAATCAAATATCTATCAATTAAAAAATCTATGGTGGAAGCCGTTACTGTATGGTAATTTATCATTTTGATTATATGAAAGAATAACTACTTTGTTCTTATACCACTTTTATTAATAATAACGTGAAAACGTAACTATAGTTTCAACACCGTAGTGCCATTATCAAACAATTAGAAAATTATCAAGAAATCAATGAAACAGTTCAAGTTAAATGGATTAGAGTAAAGTAGAGTTGAGGTTAAGGAATCAACGGAAATTACAAAACAGGTAGATCGTAGGATAGTACAATATTACATAGTAAACAATTTGTGAATTAGTGTGATTATAATTTAATATTCTAAGAATTATTTTAAGAGCGGTTTGAAGGAAACATGAAAAGATCACTTTGATATAGGTCTAAATGATCATTGAGGATATCTTTATTAAAGTTTTTGACACCTTTATAAATCTCTATTGATTCTAATGTATTCAATTTAAAATCTTTGGTTTGCTTATGTAAAATGCTTAGGCTATCTAAATTAGGGAAATAATGACCAGTTTGTAAAAAATGATTAGCAAAGGTTGAGTCACTTTTGTTGAGTCTAAACGGTCGAAAATGTTCTTCGTATCTTAATTTGAAATTTCGACAAGTTCTACCTATATAAAAGTCATCACAGTCTGGGCAAATTATCTTATAAACTCCTGGTTTTCTATATTTATTGCCAAAGACAAAACCAATAAATATAGAAAACCTGGAGTTTATAAGATGATTTGCCCAGACTGTGATGACTTTTATATAGGTAGAACTTGTCGTAATTTCAAATTAAGATACGAAGAACATTTTCGCTCGTTTAGACTCAACAAAACTGACTAAAGATAAAGATAAGATAAAGAAAGATTTTTATTGCACGTATTACACAATTTTTCCTTGTTTACAGTATTTTAGAGTACATATAAGTAGTTTAATGTTTAAGGATATCATGCAATAAAATTTCTGCCTACACAGTAAGTACAAAGTACTTGAGCGTGTTTTAGGCAACAACAATTTAATATACAATAAAAATAACAATTTAACAGAATTAACAATATAGCGAAGTAATATGGTATACAGTAAAAATAACAATTTAATTTATTTATTTTCGACATGGTAAAGTCGAGAAGAAATTAACAAATACGCATACCTTTGCTGATCATTTTTTACAAACTGGTCATAATTTTCATAATTTAGATAGCCTAAGCATTTTACATAACCAAACCAGAGGTTTTAAATTGAATGCATTAGAATCAATAAAGATTTATGAAGGTGTTAAAAACTTTAATAAAAATATCCTCAATGACCAGTTAGACCTATATCAAAGTGATCTTTTCATATGTCTTTCAAACCGCTCTTAAAATAATTCTTAGAATATTAAATTTAATCACACTAATTCACAAATTGTTACTATGTTTACTATGTAATACTGTACTTTCCTAGGATCTATCTGTTTTTGGAATTTCCGTTGATCCCTTAATCTCAACCCTACTTTACTCTACTCTATTTATACTTGAACCGTTTCATTGATTTCTTCATAATTTTCTAATTGTTTGATAATGGCACTTCGGTGTTGAAACTATATCTTGGATAGTAGACTTTCGCGGACAGCTAATCTTGAAAAATCTTGTCTTCCGGATGGATTCCGCGTCACAATAGCTCGAAACTGTTTCAGTTCAAGCCTCAAGCCTGCCCTGAAGATGCCACCTGTAATGGTTGGCGAAACGTCGGCATCAAGTCGAGCTATTGTGACGCGGAATCCATCCGGAAGACAAGATTTTTCAAGTTGAAACTATAGTTACGTTTTCACGTTATTATTACTAAAAGTGGTATAAAAATAAAGTAGTTATTCTTTCATATAATCAAAATATCTATCAATCGTATTTTCCATCATTTATACATACCATCAAATGTACTTTAAAAAGCTTATTCTATCTTCTGTTTTTCTCGCGATCAAATTCCTGCCACCCGTTTTCGGCAACATGTAGGTTTTTCTAAATCCTGTAGTAATTTGTGTTTCCAATCAAAAGTGTCCAATTGGGGCCACCTGTACAGTTTATGTCGATGATGAGGTTAAAAAGATACAGAGTTAACTCAACCTGAATAAGTAGATTTATTTGTACATAGAAAATATAGACAGTGAGCACATATAGCTAAACATCCAGCCTCAGATAAGTTGATCTAGATTAATGAAAGTATTTTCCCGGACTAATTTATCTTGGCATTAAGATTAAGACGTCTCAAAACGTCTCAGTCTTAATTTGTCACTTCACCCGCCTCTTCTCCTCTACTTTTCTTTCGTTCGTTTCTCGTTCGGAGCCCTTTCCTCTCCAATCTAAATTGTAAATGGATTTTCGCAAGACTTATTGATTTTTCCTTGGTCTTTAGCCGCTTCGTTCCCACGACGACGTCATCTCGATTTCTGTCAAACTGCAACAGAAAATTAAATTTTAATATTTCCTTTCATCCCAAGCGAAGTTTTCCTTGAACTTATATTTCCTTTAATGATTTTCCAGGCGAAACAACAAAGGATCGCACGCGGCGGTCTTTCGGAGGAAAGGATATCGTATTAACTGTCAATTATGTGGCACAGATATTTCGATTGGAATCGTTACAAGTCGGTTTTATTCACAATTTCTATCCTAGTACCAGTGGCGTATCAATCAGTTGAGAGACCTGGCAGCGCAGTCGCTCATAGGACTCTCGTTTTTTTAATGATAAAAAATAAACTATAATATGGTATTTTAGGTATTTAAAATGAATCAGGGGGCCGTACCATCCTTTACTGGAACCGTTTCGCCACATTTTCAGGCCCCTATTTGAGAACCTCTGGATAAGACCAGAACGCAGAAGTTTGTCATACAGTAAGCTATAAAATCACATACTTAAAATAAAAAATTTCAAGTCTGTAGGTCATTTAGTTCCGAAGTTAAGCGAAAGCAAAGTTTCGCATTTATGACACTCACTTACTCACTCATGATCATCAGAATAGAACTAGTACTTCCCATAAACTCAGAGAGCTGAAATTTGGTACAGAGTTAGGGTTTAATGGCCACATAAAGGGAAAAGTATAAAAACTAGGATAATCGAAGATCTGGAGTACCTGGTGACCCTTATTTGAAAACACAAGAGCCCATTTGTGTCCTTAATAATATCTATGATATGAAATGGTCTGCTACGGACATTATATGTGACCACGGTCGTATATGTGTCTATCACTGTATCAGCTGTCTGTCATATAAACATAAACGTTACGTGTTTGATTTCGCAAGATAATATCGTAAAAAATGTCGATAATATTAAAAGACGACGATGAACTTAGTGGCTACCAAGTAGTTGGTATGCCCAAAGACGGGTCTTGTCTCTTCCATTCAATATCTTTCTTGGTGTATGGTAGAACTGACTCAACTTGCAGTATCAGATCTGCTATAGTTGCATACGTTGCTGAACATTGGGACGAAATGCAAGTGTACACGTGTAATGCTGATGGTGACATATACACGAACGCGCAATCCTACACGAGCGATATGATGGAACCCACTACTTACGGCTCAATGAAATGAATCAATATGCCCACGTTTCTACAAAAAGAAGTGAAATCTCACCAAAAACATTCTGTAAAAAACTAGCCAAGTCTCGATGGAGCTGCTTGTTTATCTCTAAAAAGTAATGAAATCTAGACAAAGTCGTGCCAAGTCTAAGGTTCCTTACTGCGATTTCTTTATTATTATGTTTAATGTTGTGTGACTTGGCCGTTGAAGGGTACACAAGGGTACAAAACCAGGTGCTCCATGACACCATTGCACCAATCTGTCGCCAGAACCGCTACCCATTGACGATGGAAAATTGCTACTTGGAAAACGATGATTCAATAACCAGTCAATTATAGACTTGATAAAGCTGCTTATTTCAATAATACTTATGTGTAGGCGAGCCTGAAACAAACAGTATAAAAAATTATTTCCAGTACAGACGGACTTCTAATCATTGATAGAAGTCTGTCTGTACGTCTATTTTATGTTAGATCGGTGGTCGATTTGACGCTCCAAAAAGAAGAGAGCAGAAGTCAGCATTGTCAATGCTGAATGCATGTGTTGCACAATCAACAACAGCCTAAAATGAGACACTAGCGTCCAATTACCAATACCAGTATGGGCTATTATCTCGCTTAACAAACATAGGTAGTTACAACAGATAACATTACGTGTAAACAAAATTGACTTGTACCCACTAACGTATAAAGAATGTTCAACGGCCAAGTCACACAACATTAACTATAATAATAAAGAAATCGCAGTAAGGAACCTTAGACTTGGCACGACTTTGTCTAGATGTCATTCCTTTTCAGAGATAAACAAGCAGCTCCATCGAGACGCTAGTTTTTTACAGAATGTTTTTGGTGGGATGTAGATTACAGAAACAGAAAAAAAATTAAATATGATCAATTGATCACGTGACTTCCCTCACTTTTGAAAGCAAAACTGGTTTAAGACACTTTTACGGGTCAAAGTTGGAATTATCGGAAAGAAAACATTGGAAATGATTTAGAAACCGCAAATGGAAGACGTTAACATATGTTAAATTGAAATTTCATTCAAATAGTCTACATAATGTATTATCCTACACTACTACTCCATGTTTTATACTGACACCTGCTGCCAGGTTGAGTTTCGAATTATTCACATTATAAGATAACCTTCTGTGATATTGACAACTGGTGTCACATGAACTATCAACATTTGCCACAAAGTGGGTGTTCCAAAATACTGAGAAATAAAACCAGCACTTATTGTAGAGGTCGAAATAAGTTGATTGAACTCAATTTATATAGTAACAAAATGTACTGTTTATCTGTGAGGAGAGTTCAAAGTTCACTTAAAAAATCACATTTTTGTACAATATTCACAAATGCGGGGAACAAGTTATATGAAATTTTGAAAAAGTGCATTGTAGAAAGTTCCCCCATTTTCAGTAACCAAAGAAATTCGAAGTAAATTGTAGAAGAGTAAAAACACCTCGCCCCTCTAATATTCTTTTCATAATTTTAATAGGGGTGGTAATATGGTTCTAAGATTTTTTGAACAAAAAGGCTTATTCATTATCTTCATTTTTTAACTTGTGAAAATTCCGTATTTCGCGTAGTTTAGAAGGAAAAAAATGTTTTGTCAAACATTCTGTATTCTTAGAACAAGTTTAATAGAATTGTAGTACAAAATGTAGTTGGCCGTGGACAAAGTCATGATTTTAATAAGAAACAGTTTATTGTTGACAGTAGATGTTCCAATAATTTGTTCACTTTTAGTTGCCTTTGTATTGTTTTTCCCCAATTACAGTTATTACTTAATCACTATTGCTGTTATTGTTGCTTTTAATTGGCAGCTATTAAATATGGATTTCCCTTTTAATGAGCAGGTCAAAATTTTTTTAGCTCTTGGGTTCTGTCAAGGTAACTCTCGAAAGTGTCCGCGTCTATCAAGAGAAGTATCAAAATGCGAGAATTCCAAATCACAACACTTTTGCCCAAATTGAAAGACGTCTTCGAGAAAGAGGAAGGTTGACGCCAGTCAGAATCAACGTTGGAAGACCTCGACAAGTCCGAATACCCATTGCGAAAGATGCTGTTCTTCAAATGTTTGATAACAACCTTGTGACCAGTACCAGAACATTGCAAAGAGATATTGGGATTCCAAAAAGCACTGTAAGTCGAATTTTGAGCGATCAATTAATTCATCCATTCCACATCCAGGCACTTGCCCACAGATCACGTTTAAATTTCGCACAAATTATTTGGGAGCGCAGAGTGATCGACAACAGACAACAGTAAACCACTTGTGAATCGTTCGAATCGATGGTGAGGAATCCACATAAGAATCAAGACTCGAAATTCACTTTTTTTTCATGTTTACAAAAATCTTCAATGTTGCTTGCTTTCGATGGGTGTCAAAACAGAAGCGAATGACATATCAGTCTGAAATCAGTCTGATTGTGGCGCCATCTATTTTTCAAGGACTTTTCACCTTGTCCTAGTATATATACATTTAACCCACAAAAGTGTTCGAAAGCGAATAATTGTACGAAAGGATGTAGCAATATTAGTAGGTAATTCATTTCTAATTACAATAATACGATAAATGTTTTAATATTGATGACCCTTGTAAAACACATTACGCTGTTATTTCGAATATACATACATCAAAAAAATGTAGGGGTCAGCGATATTTTCAGGGTTTCGTCACTTGGTAATGGGAAATTCAATTTTTGTTACCCACGTAGAACATAATCTTTTGCCACATAATTTATTTATAATTTCATACAAAGTTTGAAAGCTTTAATCTAACTGAAAAGAGTGAAACATTCGAATTCAATGCACTTAGGATTCTGAGCAAAAAAATTGTCACTGGTCAATGTCTAATACAGAGTGTGTCCACCGCGATTGTTCAAAACTGCCCTACATCGATTTGGTAAGCTGAGAATAAGGTTATCGATGCTTTCCTGATCAATCGCATTCCATTCTTCAACCAGAGTATGGAACATTTGATTTCGTGTCTGGAAGAGAATGTTACGCCTTAAAATTCTTCTGCCAAGCAAATCCCACACATGCTCAATCGGATTCAGGTCTGGCGATTGAGCAAGCCAATCCAAAACACTTATACCACTCTCATCCAAGGAATCTCTTACGATCGCGGCGGTATGAGGGCGCGCATTGTCATGCATGAAGATGAAGTTTTCACCTACTGCAGCTGCATACGGAATGACAAATGGTACTAATATCAGGTCCCTATATCTGAGAGCATTTACAAACCTCTCCAGCAATACGAGGTCGCTTCTTCCGCCAATGCTGATATCACTCCAAACCATCACCGTTCCGCCTTGGTAGCTGTGAACTTCCTGTGCAGTCCTAAGTCTCCAAACATTTCCAGGTTGTTTCCATGAGTACGTCTAGTATCTGGACGTAAACCGAATCTCGATTCATTACTAAACAACACAGGAGTCCATTCTTGCACGCCCCATTCGATGTGATTTCTAGCCCAGACTATTCGGGCCTCGCAATTTCCTCTGGATAATGGTGGAGCTCTCCATGGACGCCTGGTACGTAAATTGGACTAGTGTAGCCTATTTCTCACCGTTTCGTCACTTATCTGTATATGGTGAGCGTTTCTGAGTTCCAAACTTAGTTGACCTGCCATGTGGGTTGTATTTATCAGAGCTCGAATTCTCAGGAATCTGTCCTGTGCCGCCGTTGTTATTCTGGTACGGCCAGTATGTTGCTCTCTAACATCACCAGTTTGATTATAACGAATCCATAAACGACTTATAGTGGACTGGTTAGTCTTTAATTCATTGGCAACAACCCTCTGCGACATTCCAGCTTGAAGCATTCCAATGGCCCTTAAGTGCACGTCTCTCTGAAGGTGATTACGTTCCATAACTTAGACAAACAATACTACTCAAAATTTTCAATAATTACCATTCGCTGGTCGGATAACATCTGAATTGATCTGATGAATGAAACAAGGAACGACATGAAGAAAATGAATAGTCGTTGGAAAAAAGAGGAACACATGCCATGATGTTCAAAATGATGAAAAAGTATTGTGTAAATAACAAACAAACATCTGCATCGCGATAATGCCACGTGGATCTCCGAGAATTAACAAACAATCCCAAAATATGCTTGACCCTTAGATTCTTTTGATGTGTGTACTTCTAATGAAATTACTTTTTAACATTTGACGTCTTTCAACGACTTTATTTGTATCTAACCATTTTGGAACAGAATTAATTCTAAAATTATCCATGGAAAAAGTGTAGATATTTTAAAAGTGAAGTTTATGGGAAAAAAAATAAAAACTTCGTATAAAAATATGAAAGTAGCTTCAAAGCAGTTGTTCGATTTTTATTAATTTCAATTGAGACTATTACAGTTTGTATTTTAGCATCATTTTTGAAATGATAATTTTATGAAAGTTATATATTTTTTTGCTTAAAGTTTTATTATTTCTATTCTCGTATATGTTTTGGTAAAATAACAATAATAAGTAAACGTGAGCGTCAAACGGGGTCCTAACCTTGTGACATCACATACTATGAGTCATCAGTATTCCGGCCTGTTATTAGAGTAGGCTATGGATAAGACATCGAATTACTCAATAGCCTACAAGAAACGGAAAATAACCATACGTTTCTTTTTCCAGTTGAAGAAGGAAACTTAGGTTGGAGCACAGCTGCACTAAAAACGTCCCAAAGATGTAAACAATTTGCCAGGAGAATATCCTTATGTGTAGTTTCATTTGACGAAGAAAGCTCTAGAGGTAGGCAGACCTACATTTATGATTTATTATTACGGATGAGTGAAAAGTTGCATAAAAGAGGGATAATTTAATTTCAGGTTGCCAGAGCCTGCGGTGTTATCTTATTACGTATTATTTTATGTAAATGAAGCAAAAGTAAAAAGCTCTCTAGAACTTATTTACATAATGAGAATATTAAGCTTGGCTTTTTATCGTCCTCACTAAATCACCTCATAAAACTTTCCTAATGGCCTCTCTGAGATTAGCGACTCATTTCTTATGGCAAATTCGCCCGATACAAACTGAAATGTCGCTCCCTTAATTCCATATTGGATAACTTACTGGGATTGAACAGCAATACGGATGTTTTGCGAGTAAGTCCATCGATATTATGGACCAAATTTCGGAATTGTCGACCAGAGTAGCTCAAAAGTAATAATAATAAAGAAATAGTTGATGTAGTTGATGTAGATATTTGAAAATCACTTTTTCTTTATAGGACTTCACAAACGCCGAGATGTCGAAGAAAACAGTAACGAGATGATCATGCTCGCCAATGGGGGAATTGGATAATTCTGGTTCTTGGATAGATTCCATGAGACATAGTTCCATTTCTGGATGTGACGAATAAATATGTGGATGATGATTTTTGATAATAACCTGAGACTGTAAAACTAAATGTACCTACTGACAATAAGGTAGTCAATGGTTTGAAGTTAATCAATAAATATTTTAATTATTCACTTTGTTTTTCTCCATCTGGCGTTCTTGAGATGAGAATATGGTTAGATAATAATTTTGCTAAATTTATCTAAGAAGCTCTTAATTTTCTACAAGAAGCTTATATCATGCAACTAATGAGGCCTACATTGCTGCTCCTGTAAGTTAATATACCTCCTCGCTCTTCTGCTATCCTGGTAGGAAATCAGAATTTCTCGAACAAAATTATGAATTCTGAGGTTAAAAATTATTAGAAAATTAGTTCATTAGTATGTAACCAATTATACATGGAGGTGTATTATGTGTTGCCTAAATTGCTGCTCCTGATATTAAATATACCTCCTCGCTCTTATGCTATCCTGGTATGAAATCAGAATTTATCGAACAAAATTATTGATTTTGAGGCTAAAAATTTGTAGAAAATTAGCGCATTACTATGCAACCAATTATACATGGAGGTGTATTATGTGTTGCCTAAATCGCTGCTCCTGATAAATATACCTCCTCGCTCTTCTGCTATCCTGGTAGCAAATCAGAATTTCTCGAATAAAATTATAAATTCTGAGGCTATAAAAGTTAGTGGAAAATTAGTGCATTAGCATGCAACCAATTATACATGGAGGTGTATTTTGTGTTGGCTGAATCGCTGCTCCTGATAAATATACCTCCTCGCTCTTCTGCTATCCTGGTAGGAAATCAGAATTTCTCGAATTACATTATGAATTTCGAGGATAAAAATTAGTTTATTACTGTGGAACCAGATGTATTTTATGTTACCTACATTGCTGCTTGCCTGGCCCAGTTCCAATACAATCAATGGTAAGTAGTTACTTGTTCAGAATGAGTGGGAAAGGGACGGAATCAAAAGAATTGAATGAAAAGCATAACTTTATTCATATTTATATAGTTACATAATAAAATCGTTATTCTTCAGGAGTCTCATTTAGTTGCTTCTTTTTGGAGTTGAAATTATTTCTTCTGTCCGTGCAAGGTTCCAAACCGCGATGAGGCTTCACACAAGTTGTAGGTATAGTAAGCTGTTCCTGCGAGATACAAGTCAAGTCTTCGTAGGATCTGTCGAATGTCCATAGCTACAAAAAGCAAATACATTAGTTCAATACAGAGCAACTCCCATTTTATGTAACATCAGAACAAATCCAAAATTAGATCTTTAGATCTCGTTATAGCAATCAGTAAGTTGTTCTAGGATCACAACTGAACAATTTCAACCATTAGTAAATTTCTACACTAGAAGTTTGAAGCGATAGATTTATCATAACTATCTAGAAATGAAATATTAGAATGGTATATTAGATATTTATTTCATATTGAAATGTTATCAAATCTACAGAGATATTGATCTGAGTAGAAATCTAAAAACAGAATGGTATATTAGGCATCAATATGCCTAATATACCATTAGGCATCAATAATGGTATATTAACATCTAACATCAACATAGAAAAGAAAATGTATTCTATTTCATGATTGTACACGTCGATTTAATAATTGACTTATTCCCGAAACCTCAACACTTTCTCATGATACTGGTTCATATACCACCGATCCAAAGTTTTTATTGGATTTTAATACACACGTCATCTGCAGAAGCATTTCATTTGTCATAGTCATTTATTATTTCAAAACCAATTTGAATAGAATGCATTAATTAACTCAACAGAATAAAATAGTCAAAGGAAGCTTTGAATCTTCAGGATGACAATTAAATTCTGCTGGCAATAGCTGTCACGTAGAGTTAACTTTGTTCCGATGTGGCTTTATTTTCAAAAGTTAGCGATTCCGATCATAAGCATCCAATAACACAATGGCCGATATGCATTTCATTTACGGCAAAGCAAATGGTTGTTGTCGTCAGGCTGTCAGAGTTTACCAAGAAGAATTTAATCGTCGAGCTTCCTCCAAAAATTTATTAGCTCGATTAAATCAACTCTTAAGAGAAAATTGCACATTTATAAGTTATATTATAGTGTTAATGAATCGAGAGTCAATAGCATGTGTCAATATAAAACATAATACATTATGCAAACTATTCGAACAAAATTTTAATGTAACACACTAGGGCAAGGTGAAAAATTCCTGAACAATAAAACAGATGGCACCACAATCAAAAATCCAATGTGACATGAAATTTTGTGATGTACCATCTTTGAATAAAACGCATTAAAATTTTCAAACTGATATGTCATTCAGTTCTGTTTCGACATCCATCGAAAGCAAGCAATTTAGAAGATTTTTGTAAGCTTGGGAAAAAGTAAATTTCGCGTCTTGATTAAACATTATTTCTTGCGTGGAAAAAACATTACCCATGCCAAAGCATCGCTTGTAAAACATTATGAGGACTCTTCCCCATCGATTGAAACAATTTACAAGTGGTGTACTGATTTTCGTTGTGCTAGTATGGCCACAAAGAACGCCGTTATCATCGAATTATGATTAAGGAACGCCACATTACTCTCCCACCAGCAATTTTGATACACTAAAAATTGCGAACATCGAGTCTATGACAAACAAAACAATTACGACAGAAAATAAACTAACATTGTTACTAGGGTGAATTTCGAGAAAAAGACACTTTCTTATTGCTTTTGGGACCAGAATAAGTTCGAAGTGATTTGAAAGACTGGTTGTCCCAACGAATTCGGATATACTAGAATAAGCTAAAGTCATTTTTGAGTATCGCCAACATGTCTCTTTCCCACTATACTGTCATCTAGCTTCCCAGCAATCGTGTGGACAAATAAAGATTGAATAGAGAGATCTCCGATATTGGCACTCGTAATTCGCCGCCGCTAATCGTGTACCTACTGTCAAGAAAAGTGACATTTATTTGAAAGTGTAGTTCTCGAGATCCGATCAACTTAACCTGTCAAATCTTTGAGTGATCTTGGTGATACAGTTCTTTGTTCTTTCTACTTTCTAGAAAATTCAAGAAGCTAACGACTTAACAGTGTTCTAAAATTGTGAATTTTCTTTACTTTTAGTACTTTGCATCGTTTAGGTACCTGTTTGTTAATCGAAATATAAAGTGTTAGGCAACGTTGTTTTGTATATAATTCAGTATGGGGAAATATTGCATTGTATGCATAATACATTATGCTAAAGAAAATTAAAAAAGGAGATTTTATAAGTGAGTATCATCTTAATCAATAATAATGTTTATATAAGTTAATTTCATTAGCAAGAAGGGCACAACAAAGCAATTATGTTTTAATCAATATTACAATCTTATAGCATAAAGTTATGCCAGTACTCGTGATTCATTTGCTTGATTTTTGTTAGATTTCCATCAAACCAAGCATCAAAGGAAATATGGTGCAACAGCTTGGCGTTAGATGTCGAAGCAGTGAAAAAAAAGATCACATTTGGTATGTTCTGATCATTTTTCTGAAAGTGACTTTGTAACTAGGCCAGGCGGCAGGAAAGACCTTAAAGGTTGTGCTACACCTGCATTTGCCAGTACAAGTCGCCTACATAGTTACCCTGAGTAATTGATTCCAGATATGTTGGAATGTAACATGGTAGTAATAATTGTAAACTGTTTCAGACATGATGAAGACAAAGAGAATATTGATGTTTCAGCACCTAAAAGGTAAAATGTTTAATTAAGAGCATAGCGGTTTTACTGATATATGGTTTCATTTATTTTAGAGCAAAACTTTCAGAAAGTGAATATGCGTCAACATCTATGACCAAAAGCAGCGTTTGGTTTGCACCAGCTAATGAGAATATCATGGTTAGTAGTAATGAGAAGCTCTTAGTTGAATCAGTTTCCGCTTCAATTACTACTACATTTCAACAGACACTGCAGCCTTCCCCAAAAACTGTATCTAGCAAATCACCAGAATCGGATACCTCTTCTGAGAAAAAATCCGTTATAGCTGTACCATTAGCAAGGTCTTCATCAGCAATTTCCAGTAGTTCCAGTAATCCAAAAGAAAGGAGGAAAAGGAAATATCAACAAATAGTAGGAGCAGTAGTTCCACAAAAGTAAGTTTACAATACTGTATATAATTCTGCTAAAACTGGCCACCTGTAGTATTACAGGCTTTTGCTAGTATCAGCATAGTGCCATTGCACTATAAGTGCCATTGCACTATAAGGTGAATGAGTTGTGCAAACTTCATGCATTTATATCTAATAGTTTTTGATATTCACCAAAATTTTCATGACCTGTATCCCAAAACTTGTCAATAGTGGGGCCATGAGCTATTAAGAATTTTTGGGCTAAATTTCTCTAAAAAAATATGCCCCTTATGTTATGACATGGATTTAGTTAATACCCTTATATACTGTGTCAAATTGTTTATAAGTTGATAAATATAATACCATTATAACATCTAATTAATATTAATGTTTTCAGAAAATTTAGTGGTAAACGCTATTTTGATGATTGTACTACATCAGATATGGACAATCCAGCAAGAGCACATGTCAGTTGGAAAATTGCAAAGAAGACATGTTCTAAAGAATGTACTAATGATTTACTAGAATTTACAGGAACAATAAATTGTTAATATTTATTATTAATACGTCAACATTTTTAGAATTATATTTTCCGCAAGAAAACTTTTCAACAATATACAATATACTTTCTCACATAAATAAATTGACAATTTTTTATTTAAATAAAACGCTTATAATTTTATTAAAACTTTTCTTACTTGTATGTTTCCCATTCATATTGTTAGTTATATACCATCTTACATCGTGAAATCAAGAAAATCAACGCATATTTTGCTCCCACCTCATAGTCCGATTATTGCAAATGCTTCCTGACAATACGGATGAAATAAAAGTAAAAATGCTATAGTGGCGATATACATACTGTACTTTAATATCAGTAGACAGAATAGAATAAAAGTATATAATCATGTTAAACATCTTTCGGAAGTTTTTGTTCATGAAATTTTCTATATAGAGCCCAACAATGGATTTTGTATGAATATACTTATACAGATATGATTTGAAACCAAATTATAGGTTGATGTAATGATGTCCTCGATAGAAACAAATGTTTTTCACTGGTTAAGAATATATAAAAATATACTTAATTGCCCAGATGTAGATGAACAAAGTAATAAGCAGCTCATAGTCTGCGCTTCAATATGGTTACTTGCACGCACACATAAATCGGTGAATGGCAATCACCAAAAGAAGAAACGACCATACAAATTGCTATTATACAAATGTGGTCAGTAAGTGAATCAGTTTAATTGCCAAAATACCAGTGTTTTTCTGTAAAACATGGAAGAAACCCACATTTGTCATTAACATTCTTCCATGTCTACAGCTACACTGTTAATATTGGTTATAAAGTTTTTATTTTTGGTGTTTTGACAGTTTAAAAAAAACGTACATTACTGCCTTATAAATAGTACGCCCGTGGCGTGGGGTACCCTGGAAATACCCTATACAATACACGCCTATGCCGTGGGGTACTATTCCTCTATCCGTATTGGATTTCTACAAGTCATGTTGGCGATACAAATTTCCGTAGTTACGAATAGACTGACTAACTCTATTATATCCGAGTTCGTTGGGTTGTCCACTATACTTCCTTATGGTGCAGCGACCTACTGTGTTCCAATGTTTCCGGTATCTGAACAAGAACGTGCTTGCTGCTGCTTCAATAAAAGCTGGCTTAAGCCGATGCACATTAACTTTGTTTCTATTTCATTTAGATCTAGAGTAAAAACATGATCAGAAAGACGCTTGACTATCCTATAAGAACCTTCGTATGGATGCTCTAATGGTTTCTTGACACGATCCACTCTAAGAAGAACATGTTTGCAAGTATAAAGATCCTTGTGGATGAAAATTTGTCTTCTATGATGATGAGCTGCAGGGGTAGGACGAATTTGGCGCATTCTCTCCCTGAACTTCTCTACGAATACTTGAGGATCAGGAGACATGATTTCGTTAAAAAAATTCTCTCGGAACTCTAAAAGTCGTACCATACACTGGTCTGGTCGTCCAATTGAGGTTACAACATCAAAAATCGTCGAAAAATCCATGGTTGGACGATCGGCTAGTTAAAGTGCAAGAGATTGCTGAAGCTATGGGCTATATCCCAACCGAACGAGTACGGAACATTCTGCATAAATTTTTGAATACGAAAAAGCTATCTGTCAGATGTGTGCCACATTTGCTCTTTGTTGACAACAAGCGCGACCTTGTGATAACCTCATAGAAGTGTTTGGCGATGTTCGAGCGCGATATAAGGGAGTTTTTGGGCAGTTTCTTAATCGTTGACGAAATACGGATCCATCACAATACACCAGAGGCAAAAGAACAGTCGAAACAGTGGACTTGTCCTGGAGAATCGAAGCCAAAAAAGGCCCAAGTAGGTTTATCGGTCAACAAAGTCATGGCGACAGTTTTTTGGGAGGCACACGGTATCGTCCATATCGATTACCTTGAACCGGGTGAAACGATCACCGGCGTATATTATGCAGAGCTGTTGGAACGATTCGACGACGATTTGAAGGGAAAACGGCCGCATTTGCCAAAGAAAAAGTACTCTTCCAATTGCGCTACGAATTGATTCGTCATTCGCCATATTCTCCAGATTTGGTCCCCTGAGATTCTTATATACAAGGTGTTCCATCTCAGACGAGCCACCCCGTATATTTCTTATACCATAGTGAGTGGAAAAATCTCCCGAAACACGTCGAATGATTTTGTTTGGGGGACATCTTTTGACGTATATTTGAGGCTTGAACAAGCAACCCCCTAATAGGAGGCGCTTCAACCCCTCAAAATTGAATAGGGGAGAGGGGTTGACTGATACGTCATTTGAAAGGTCTTGGAAGCCTCTTTACAAAGGTGTATGAAAAACGTAAATTTGATGAACCGTTTTCGCCAAAAATTAATTTTGTTGCTCGAATTCGCCACCTTGAATATTTTGGTTCTTTGTACAATGTACAAGCTCATTTTTATTAAGCCTTTTTTACGAACTTAAACAATCTTCAAAAAATCACATTCGTAAAAAAATTGAATTGCGTTGTCATGCTTACAATCAAAACATTAAATCTGCGTGTTTAAATCGAATGTTCAAATTGTTCTCCATTGACTTCCATACAATAATACATTCTCTCAAACTAATAAATAAAAAAACAGCAAAACATTTCCTTATGTTGCCTTCATTTTTTGTTCTTAGAAGGTGTTTATCTGGTTTTAACGTTTCTTCGATCATTTCATGATTTTAATCAATCTGTTGAGTTACTACTTTGCTGATTTGTTTAAAATTTCAAAAAATATGGTGTACACATTGCAAGAACGTGTTGAGCTGGTTAGCCTTTATTAACAAAATCAAAATTATGCCCGAGCTGCAAGGATATTTAACAAAAACCATCCTGAACGTAGCGTTCGCCATAAGTAGGTACGTAATGGAATTGATTTCAAAATTTGTGGAGACGGGTTCAGTAATGGATAAAAAAAGGGCACCCATTGGAATTGTTAATGATGAAGGAGCAGCTGTGGCGGTATTGGGACATGTCCAACTTATGCCAAACACGCAATATGTACGACAAATTTCTGCAGCTTTCGGTATTAGCCAATCTAACGTTTTCAGAATTTTACATAGACACAAGTTCCATCCGTACAAAATTAAATTAATTCAGGAATTAAATGATGATGATTGGGATCGAATGCAAGAGTTTTGCTAAATTATGGTCGAACGTATCAACAATAACCCAAATTTCTTGTACAACTTTAATTTTCTGACGAATGCACTTTTATACTTAATGGAGAGGTTAACCGGCATAACTGTAGAATTTGGAGCGATACAAATCCTCATGTATTTCGAGAAGCTCACACTCAACATCGGGAAAAGCTAAACGTTTGGGTAGAAATTTTGGGAGACCACCTAATTGGACCTCTGTTTATTCCTGGTAATTTAAATGGCGAAATTCATCTTGAAATGTTGGAAAATGCGATTGATCCGTTAATAACTGAACAATAAGAAAACGGTCCTCTACTACTTGAACAACAATTGCATTTCCATCAAGACGGAGCTCCTCCTCACTACGCCGCACCAGTTCGCCAATACCTCAATTTGCAATATCCCGGTCGTTGGATTGGAAGAAGAGGTCCTATGGAGTGGCCTTCCCGATCTCCTGACCGGAACCCTGTGGACTTCTTCTTGTGGGAACATCTTAAGTCCAAGATTTTTGTGACTCAGCCTGAAAATTTGGACTAACTACGCCAACGAATTGTAAATGAGTGTCGTCAAATAACTCCAATTATGCTGAACCATGTTAGAGACGGTTTTCAATCAAGATTGTATTATTGTATGGAAGTCAATGGGGGACAATTTGAACATTTGATTTAAGCACGCTTGATTAAATTTTTTTCATTGTAAGCATGACAACACAATTGAATTTTTTTACGAATGTGATATTTTGACGATTGTTTAAGTTTGTAAAAAAGGCTTAATAAAAATGAGCTTGTACATTGTACAAATAACCAAAATATTCAAGGTTGCGCATTCGAGCAACAAAATTAATTTTTGGCGAAAACGGTTCATCAAATTTACGTTTTTCATACACCGTTGTAAAGAGGCTTCCAAGACCTTTCAAATGACGTATCACTCAACCCCTCTCCCATATTCAATTTTGAGGGGTTGCTCGTTCAAGCCTCAATAATACGCAAAAGATGTCCCCCAAACAAAATCATTCGAAGTGTTTCGGGAGATTTTTCCACTCACTATGGGATAAGAAATATACAGGATGGCTCGTCTGAGCTGGAACACCTTGTATTTCCAAACTCAAAGAAATGGTTCGGCGGAAACAGATTTGGCTCCAACGATGAGGTCATGGCTGAAACAAACGCCTATTTGAAGTATTACCGAAATAGTATTATTTGGAAAGGTACGAAAAATTAGAAGAACGTTGGACAGAGTGTATCGGGAGATTATGTTGACAAATAAAATAAGTTTCGACCAAATAAATCATTTCTTGTTCCATTTTTCAGGGACTTTCCACCGCGCACTTCTAGGTATCTTAAAGTCTTTCATCAGCGGTTTCTAAGTCATTTCCAATACATTTTCTGTACCTACGTTTATCCCGCAAAAGTGTCCCCAACATATGTTGCTTATAAAAATGATAGAAGTCAGTGACCGATTGATCACAGTTCATTTTCTACCGAACCGAGAGAAATGTTCTGGTTGAGTATATACAGAATTTGAAAAGTTTCAGATTAATCGTATTGTCAGCAACTCGATAAGGGTGGTGGCAGCGTCCACAGTAATTCGAATTTCACAATATCAAGATTGTTCCGAATGCGAAACAAGGAAATAAGAAAACTAATTTCATACGAAAACATACGACAAAACGAAAGTTGCCACAAATTCATCCCACCCCTTTATATCGGATGCTTCTGTGCCGTCGACTCTCCGATCGCGACGGGTGGGTTTTAAAAATGCCAGGCAATACGGAGGGGAGAACTAATAAAAGAACTTACTTTTATTTTACGCAGGGCGAATAAGAACTTCGGTTACCACCCCTCTTCACGAATACTTTCACATCTCTTTCTGACCATTTACCACCCTTCTTTTCTGTCCAATTAGAACCAATATTTCATGTTTCTCTCTGGGTCACTGATAGTTCATGTTACGGTCCTTGTTCTTTCACCTTAGGGGAGGTTTCGCATAGCGGCAAACTGTTTACGTTCTTTCGAATGATATTTCTTTTCTTCCTTGAAGAAATTCTGTACCTGGAAATCGATAAAAGCTCTTTACATGGTGTCAGCTATATTATTTATTGGAAATGCCAGTTTCGAATCCAATTTTACATGATTCAATACATATTTAATACAAAATTGCATTCTTAAAGCTGACCATAGTTTATAATTTTTAATATGGTCTCAATTCTGAGATTGAACGTCATATTTTGTGTTAAAAGTCAGCAGGTTAAGATTGAAAACTGAATCTGAAATAGATATCAACTTACTCACAATTGTAACAGATAAAATTAACGAAAAATTGAAACCACAATAAACAATTACATTGTTAAATAACACTACGCTTATTCACCTATGGAATAATGAAATCTTGATCCAGGTATGAATTATAAAGGGTTCTCCATAAAAGACTACCCATTTTAATATTTGAATTAAATTTTTTTTAGTTAACAAAACAAAGTTTCCATTTTACTAAATTACAGCTAACTCTGGGATTTATGATAACTTATAAATATTTGGTTAATTTAATTCTAACTTTGAAAAATCACGTCCTCTAAATGACCTCCACCAACTTCAACACATTTTTCAATATTAGATAAAAAGTGGTTCATTACACGGCGTAGCAAACCTTCGTCTATTCCTTCAACTTCTTCACGAATTTTGACTTTCAGTTCCTCGATTGTACCTGGACGACTCGCAAACACTTCGGCTTCTAAATATCCCCACAGGAAAAAATCGGGTGCCGTTAAGTCGGGGGACCTCGAAGGCCAAGGCAAATCTCCGAATTGAGAAATGAGGCGGCCATTAAACATTTCTCGCAGGACCCTCATTGAGTTTCTGATGGCGGTATGAGCTGTTGCCCCATCTTGTTGGAATAGTAAGGCATTGTTTAGTAATCCTCGTCTATTTAATTCTGGAATGAGAAATATCTCTAGCATATTAACGTAGCGCTCGAAAGTTACTGTTACAGCGCGGTTATTTTCATCCTGAAAAAAAATAAGTATAATATATAAGTATAATATATAATAATACCAAAAGATCTCACTCCACACCACACAACAACTTTTGGAGTATGGAGGTTCTGTGTAAATATTTCACGAGGATTTTCATTTGACCAGTATCTAAAATTCTGTTTATTGACCATGCCGTTCAAATAAAAATTTGCTTCGTCGGTCATTAGGAGACTGTGAATTGCTCCTTGACGTAAATCCAAAAACTCTTGACAAAATGCTAACCTTGCTTCTTTATCTTGGTGGCTAAGGTACTGTGCCATTTGGTATTTATAGGGATGGAATTTTAAATCCCTTTAAAGAATTCGATCTAAGCTTCCTTTCAATATTCCTAGGATAAGAGTTTGCCGATTAGCAGACCTTTTAGGACTTCTCGTAAACGCAATTCTAACTCGTTCAATATTTTCTGGTGTACGAACTGTTCTTCGACGTCCAGGCTTCTTCAAATTTTGTACAGAACCATTTTCACGCCAATGACGAACCCATAACTTAACAGTTTCACGATTTGGCGCGTGACCCCTATTGTTGTTATTAAACTGACGCCGGAATGCACGCCTAACTTCTTCTATCGAATTGTTTCTTATGTAAGTTTCTACACAAAACACACGTTATTGGACTGAGTAGTTCATGAAAGTTCAAACGGATGTTGAAATAATGTCTCAAAGCAAAAACATTAAATAATTATTGATGAAAACTAACAAACTTCTCGTAGAAAAATGGCGTTCTACGAAATTATTAATTTAAAATTTATTTGTGACAGGCGCCTACTTGATTAATAATTTACTTAAATCCCAAAGACTACAGAAGATAATCCCACAGAGAACAACCTATTTAGTTATCTCGTAGGGAGTTTATTAATAATATGAAATGGGTACCTAGTCTATTATGGGGAAGCCAGTATATATATTCTCGAGAAATAGGTCACACTAACACATAATGTTTATTATTTTGCATCTTTATAATGTTAAAAGTACATTTTACGTAAATACTCAAATAGCAATATTCCTAATAAGATCATCAGCTGGAGGTTGAATCTTTTTCGAGAATGGTGTCGCTCTATAGTGGAACAAAATTTGGTGGGGTTTCTCATGCACTGTTCTTGGGTCATCTGTTATTGATTTCAATGTTTCTTTAAGGGTTTGAACAAGCCTTCGCGTTTGTTATAATCGAACCCCGAAAGGAACCTTGAAGCTCTAAGAAGTCTGAACGCTTTGATTACTAGAAGTTTCGAATGAGGTTTGAATATATAAGATAATAGCTGGTTATCCGTAATCAATGTAAATTTTCGTCCAAAAATGTAGTAGTGAAATACCCCATGGATGAGTGTTGGCTTCTGGTCTTCCGTTCCATCAAATATATAAGAAAGTATGGCAGATAAACCTACTGGACTTACATCAGAAAGATCTAATGGAAGCGTAACTCTGTTACTGGATAAAGCTTCTTTCAATTTTTGAAAGAATTGTCACATTCTGACGACCATGCAAATTTTTTATTTGTTTCAAGCAATACATATGATGAGTGAAGAATAGCACTAATGAGAACCTATTTCTATTACAAATAGATCTTTAACATCTGGTGCGGCAGTGGATACTTGAGCGTTATATTTTGGTTTCAGTCTGATTGATTAATTTAATCCTGGAATTCTGACTAATAATTTCAAAATTCTGACATTAATCCCATAATTCTGAGATCTGGTTGATAGATCTAATTCCTTTTTTCTTTGCTCAAACTGAGTTATGAGTTTGACCTCAGATTTAAGAATTCAATATCAGTATTCAGAGTTTTCCTTCAACGGTTTCGTTGGTCAACAATTACCGAAACAATAAGTTACACACAGATTAGTTAAATAAGACGTAATATCCAAATTAAATTGTGTGCACAAGCACACTATATTGACGCTAGTATAATAAACGTAATCACTGTTACTATATAAATCACCGGCATCCCCTATATCATTCGCGATCTTTCGCGAATTAGGGTAAGATATGTACCGGCAGCGGGTTTCTTCCCCCGTACTTCCTGCGTGTTTTCGCTATGTGTTAGTTTGTAAGGTTGGAACCGCCACCATTGTGGCCAAACAACAATAACCACATATCCGCAACACTGCATATCCGTATCTTTACTTCTAAAGAGTTATTCAATTTGAATTGTTGGATTTGTTTTCTAATGAGCAATGAAATAATTTAGTTGCTATCGGTGTAGGGTGAGTCCGGAAAAGATGGTCCTCCGGATGAGAATTGTAGTTTTTTTCATATTTTAACCGAAATTGCATCTTATAGCATATATTTCATTTATTCTTGCATTTCTCTAATTTCATATACGGTGTTCCAACTCAGACGAGCCACCCCGTATATTTCTTATCCCATAGCGAGTGGAAAAATCTCCCGAAACACCTCGAATGATTTTGTTTGGGAGACGTCTTTTGACGTATATTTGAAGCTTGAACGAGCAACCCCCTAATAGGGGGCGCTTCAACCCCTCAAAATTGAATAGGGGAGAGGGGTTGAGTAATACGTCATTTGAAAGGTCTTGGAAGCCTTTTTGACAACGGTGTATGAAAAACGTAAATTTGATGAACCGTTTACGCCAAAAATTAACTTTGTTGCTCGAATGCGCCACCTTGAATATTTTGGTTATTTGTACAATGTACAAGCTCATTTTTATTAAGCCTTTTCTACAAACTTAAACAATCTTCAAAAAATCACATTCGTAAAAAAATTGAATTGTGTTGTCATGCTTACAATGAAAAAAATTAAATCTGCGTGTTTGAATCAAATGTTCAAATTGTCCTCCATTGACTTCCATACAATAATACATTCTCTCAAACTAATAAATAAAAAAACAGCAAAACATTGCCTTCATTTTTTGTTCTTAGAAGGTGTTTATCTGGTTTTAACGTTTCTTCGATCATTTCATGATTTTAATCAATCGGTTGAGTTGCTACTTTGTTGATTTGTTTAAAATTTCAAAAAATATGGTGTACACATTGCAAGAACGTGTTGAGCTGGTTAGCCTTTATTACCAAAATCAAAATTATGCCCGAGCGGCAGCAAGGATATTTAACGAAAACCATCCTGAACGTAGCGTTCGCCATAAGTACGTAATGGAATTGATTTCAAAATTTGTGGAGACGGGTTCAGTAATGGATAAAAAAGGGCACCCATTGGAATTGTTAATGATGAAGGAGCAGCTGTGGCGGTATTGGGACATGTCCAACTTATGCCAAACACGCAATCTGCACGACAACTTTCTGCAGCTTCCGGTATTAGCCAATCTAACGTTTTCAGAATTTTACATAAACATAAGTTCCATCCGTACAAAATTAAATTAATTCAGGAATTAAATGATGATGATTGGGATCGAAGGCAAGAGTTTTGCGAAATTATGGTCGAGCGTATCAACAATAACCCTAATTTCTTGTACAACGTTTGCTTTTCTGACGAATGCACTTTTTTACTTAATGGAGAGGTTAACCGGCATAACTGTAGAATTTGGAGCGATACAAATCCTCATGTATTTCGAGAAGCTCACACTCAACATCGGGAAAAGCTAAACGTTTGGGGACCTAATTGGACCTCTGTTTATTCCTGGTAATTTAAATGGCGAAATTTATCTTGAAATGTTGGAAAATGCGATTGATCCGTTAATAACTGAACAATTAGAAAACGATCCTCTACTACTTGAACAACAATTGCATTTCCAACAAGACGGAGCTCCCCCTCACTACGCCGCACCAGTTCGCCAATACCTCAATTTGCAATACCCCGGTCGTTGGAGTGGAAGAAGAGGTCCTATGGAGTGGCCTGCCCGATCTCCTGACCAGAACCCTCTGGACTTCTTCTTGTGGGGACATCTTAAGTCCAAGATTTTTGTGACTCAGCCTGAAAATTTGGACGAACTACTCCAACGAATTGTAAATGAGTGTCGTCAAATAACTCCAATTATGCTGAACCATGTTAGAGACGGTTTTCAATCAAGATTGTATTATTGTATGGAAGTCAATGGGGGACATTTGAACATTTGATTTAAACACGCAGATTTAATTTTTTTCATTGTATCTAAGCATGACAACCCAATTCAATTGTTTTACGAATGTGTTTTTTTGAAGATTGTTTAAGTTTGTAAAAAAGGCTTAATAAAAATGAGCTTGTACATTGTACAAATAACCAAAATATTCAAGGTGGCGCATTCAAGCAACAAAATTAATTTTCGGCGAAAACGGTTCATCAAATTTACGTTTTTCATACACCGTTGTAAAGAAGCTTCCAAGACCTTTCAAATGACGTATCACTCAACCCCTCTCCCCTAATCAATTTTGAGGGATTGAAGCGCCCCCTATTTGGGGGTTGCTCGTTCAAGCCTCAAATATACGTCAAAAGATGTCCCCCAAACAAAATCATTCGACGTATTTCGGGAGATTTTTCCACTCACTATGGGATAAGAAATATACGGGGTGGCTCGTCTGAGATGGAACACCTTGTATATTATATACTTTATTAACAAACGAACATCTGACCGAGCATTTCCGATTACACCATTCACAAATTCTCAGAAAGGTCTAAGAATGGATCGGGCAAGTACCGATTTACGACTAGCATATTCTTGGTAGGGAAGATTGAGAAAATCCTAGGATAGGTTACAATCGTGTAGGCAACTTTTTATCAGTACATGTTATTGTTTGATACAGTTTCTCATTCGTATAAGATTTAAAATGTGGGCAAATGGAGTAAATGCATCAATAAGGAATCGGATGCAAAAAATCGCATTTCGATCCATCTTACTGGACAAATTTTGAACCCAAAATGTCATATTTCCTCGACTAATAGAGGGTATTGCTCCAGCATCTAGAGTGTTAGTTCCAACCAAAGGAATTCAAGTGAGCTAAGATACATATTTAACCTAATCATCACTTATAATATTGGTTTCGCTACATGGTTTTATTCAAATATGTATACCTATTACTTCGATATTCTCAATTAGTGAATAATTGTTCCACACATAATTCTCTTGTCAATGTCACGTGAAATAACTGGAATTTCCACTTGCGAAAATGAATGTTGGTGCTAGATTGAAATGTCGTGCAAAATAACGTTAAGCTAGAGTGGATAGTCGACCTCGTTTTAAAATATAATCGAAAATAAGCCATTAATCACGTAATTGTTTTGGTACTTAATGATGTTATAATTTATGCTATTTACGCCATAAAATATTACACACTTGCTCATTAATTATGAATATAATTAATTATCGTATGAAAACAAAACATTTGACAATGCAGTCACAGAAATAATTACAGCGACTGCAGGTTATCACCGGCTAATTACATTTATTGCAAACCGTTGAATCCTACCAATTCGTCAGTTTTCATTATTATTATTGTCATATTCGATTATAAAAGAGTTTTTCGCGTTTTGTACAGTAATGCACTGCATTAACGACCTCAAAATCGTACATTAATGAGACATTTTACTGCATAGCAACCAGTACCGCATAAAAACATCAGTATCATTTGAAACACAGTTTAACAAAAAAGTAAAACGTTTATTTTAAGTATTTTGACAATAAATATTAAAAGAGCAGTTGTTTCAGTTAGAAAAGGTCACAACTTCTGACCTCGCTGCATAACATCTTTTTCATTCACCACAATTTCTAAAGTGGTTTCTTGGAATTGTCCAAGTTGGACATTTTTAAATATGCTTTTAGAATTTTTTATTTTACTACAAATGCTTTCTTTCGCGTATCTTTCAGCTAAGATTGTAGATTGTCATCCCCCATGCAGTTTAATAACCTGAATTTCAGCGTCACTGTTAGCAAGACAAGTTGAAGTCCTTCTCAGTATAACTTGAAGCATCAGAAAGTTTTAAATATTGCGCAATTTTTTGTTATATATAAATTTTCGGGAAATACGTCACAGTAACACATGTGTTTATTATTTTCGTCTTGAAAGTCTGATAAATGAATTGAGGAACGTTGAAACGATCTGCAGTGAAGATGAGGAACAAAGTGGGCCTCAGGCGGATCCCTGGGGTACGCCAGATATAATGTCGTTAGAAGTTAATATTTGATTTCTGATCCCCACTTGCTGCGTAAGATCCTCAAATCCATGATGTTTGAGTTTGCTTAGTAGTACATTGTGCCATATCTTATCGAAAACTTTCGAATAGTCAATAGATACTAGCATTATGGCTAAGTTCATGCCATATGATCTGAAAATGTTATCAGTCAAATTTAGTTAGGCTGAGATAGTACTGTGCCACTGTGAACCAGAGGTGGTGGAATGTTGGGTGAGGAGATGGGCATTCGAATCTTTCTTGAAGGTTTGGAGGTTATAGGCATATGGAAAGACCTCGCTAGGGGTGAAGTGTTCCACAGCTTCGCTGTTCAATAGAAAAATGAAGTCTGGTAGAAAGAAGACTAGCTTGAGCTAGTCTAGTTCGCCTATTAGTCCAGTAAATGACTTTTTTGGTCCTTGAGTAATTGTTTGTTTTGTTAATAAACAATAAATAGTGGCAAAAAAAGTTTTAAACGCTATTTTCCATTGATTTTAAGCAGGTAAAGTGTATTTTTTAAATTTATTTGACCACCGATAAACAGTATTTATTCAACGTTTCTAACAATGTTCGAATTGACTATTTGTTGATAAACAATTTCTGAGTTAACTAATTAATAATAAAAAAATCTAAATATTCGCCATTAGAGTCATTTTCGGATAATTAGGACCTGCTAAACATGAATTTGATGTCCATTATTCAATTAGTTTCTGATATAATTAGTTAATAAACAATTTCTTAGTTAAGCAATGGACAAAAAAATTTTTTTCCAAATATTTGACATTAGAGTAATTTTCGGATAATTAGAACCTGTTAAGCATGAATTTTTTTATTAGTCTTCAATATAATTAGTTAATAAACAATTTCTCAGTTAACAATGAACAATAAAAAAAAAGTTTTCTAAATATTCGACATTAGAGTCATTTTCGGAAAATTAGGACCTACTCAATATGAATTTGATGTTAATTTTTTAATTAGTTGCTAATATCATTAGTTGATAATCAATTTGTTGCTTAACAAATTACCAAAAAAAATAAAAGTTTTCTAAATATTCGACATTAGAGTCATTTTCGGATAATTAGAACCTGTTAAACATGAATTTTTTTATCAGTTGTGAATATAATTAGTTAATGAACAATTTCTCAGTTAAGAAAAATATTCAAGATAAACAGTTATTTTCGGATATTTTGAATTTGATGAACAACTTTTTTAACTGCCCCATTTCCTCGCTTTCAGAGTACGCGCCTGCCTGTTATGGTTGCTTGCTCCAAATTCATATGCAATATTTCAAAATTTTGTCTTAATTCAATTAAAACTAATCTAAATATAATTTGAAAGGTTTATTTTATTCATTCCTGAATATAACCTTTCCTTGATATGAAAAAACATTTATTCAGGTCCTAATTATCCGAAAATGACTGTAAAGTAGAATATTTAGAAAATTTTTATTTTTTTTGCTAATTAGTTAACTTAGAAATTGTTTATCAACAAATAGTCAATTAACACAATCTTATAAATATTGAATAAACACTGTTTATCGGTCAAATAATTGAAAAGAATACACTTTACCTGCTTGAAATCAATGGAAAATAGAGTTTTAAATTTTTTTGGCACTATTTATAGTTTATTAACAAAATAAACAATTTGTCAAGGCCCAAAAGTGGTAAGCTTTGATCTACGTGTCAAGACGAATTGAATGAGCCCTCACAGATCAAAATGGGTCCAGGAGAAAAACATTTCCTCATCAAGTTACCCGTTTACTGGACTATATCTGGAATCTCTCGGGATGGAACAACATACGAGATTTCTTATGAACACCGGCCATGGAAATATTTATAGGGAAGGTAGAGATCACCCACCTTTCTACGACGTTCTAGAGAGGTCAATGAATTCGTAAATCAAATGAATAGCTCTCTTCTGGATATAATCCAAGAGCGTATGTGTGGACAGTACTCCAGGACCTCCGATGAGAGGGTGCCATTGGTGGTGATTCCGAGCATGGATATGAAAGACTCTCAGCATGTCGTTGATATGGAGCAGAAACAAAGTTGGTGCCAAGACAGGTCCCTGTGGAACACCAGCAGCCTCTGAGGAGAAACTCGATTGTAAGCGACTAAGTTGAGACGGCGAACAATACGACGGGAGTTTCCCAAGAACCCACTGGTAATATCTTACATATTAGCCTCCAAATATCGATTCAGCTGATCAACAACTACTTTTTCTAGAACTTCAGTCTATTATTTATTCTTCTTTACGAAAATTGTTGTTGAATAATCAACTTGGCTTCTCCAGAAATATGGAAAACGAACACGATCTGCTTAGTCTCAACGAATTTACCTTGAAAGAGCTCGTTTTTGAGCAGTACCGACGTAACAAAACGTGACACCGCCTGTAAAGATTTATTAACTTATCAGCGATTTTCCACGTTCTCGCATTTTCGAGTTCTTTAGTAAGTCATTTAAAATTAAGATTAATTACAAGGCTATTTTTCATCGTTTACGCTTTGAATTATATTTCAGGCGTGCACAAACTTATTTCGTTATTTAACTTCATACTTTACAACTTTCAGCGCCGTATTTCTTATTCAGAAGTTGGATAATGTGACCCGCTATACAGAAAAGCCTAATGTATTACGCTTTCAACTACGAGGTCATCTCAACATTTATTCGTTCGTTATAAAGGGTGTCTAAAAAGGAATTGGGATTTTGCCCAAAAAAAAATCGTAGCTTGATAATTTCTCAACTACAGTAGTTGTATCGATAATATCCTCTGCGACATAGTTCAAGAAGACCATGAATACACAAAAGAACGGTGGTGACAACTGTTGAGACTAGACGTCAACGAAAAAAGGAAAAGAAATCTTAGAATCATCAAAATTGGAGAGAGCGTTATTCAATGGAACTCAGAGGAACGGGAGTGAAAAAAGATAACCATCAAAGTCTCAAAAGCCCTAATGGTTGCGGGGAAAAACTGGGGATGTAACACCCTGCGGTGAATGTACACAGCAATAATGATACCAATCATCACATATGAGACACTGATCTGGGGTAGCAAAACTAATCGTGCTAGTTCAAGGATAAATCTATCGAAAATTCTGTGTATATGCATAACAGATGCAATGAGAATAAGCTCAACGGCTTCTATACCGGGATATCAAAAATTACCTTGGTCAAGGGTGGTTGTGAAAAATAAAACGTGTTTCTTACTTTACGTTTGAAATAATTATGTCACTGTCACACTGACATCATCAATACCCTACAAATTTCATACCTAATTATTTCAGTTGTAAAACAATAATGAACTACAACCACAACCACCCTTGTTCAAGGGTGGTTGTGGAATGTAAAACGTGTGTCTTACTTTAAATTTTTGAATATGTTTTGTTGTGTCAGAATCTGTTAAGTCATTGTGCTGAAATTTTCTAATCCAGTTTTAGAATCATGCCTCTTACCACACAGCACAACATTTTCATGATTGAAGCCTATTTTCGAACGGGTGCGCTAGATAATGAAAATTGGCAATACAGTCAACGTTTGTGTTTGGACAATTTTCGAGAGCACTTCCCAAACGTGGCAATATTACCGGACAATTTTTATTCGTGCCTTACAAATTGTGTTGAAGTGTTTCGCGAAACTGGTTGTGTGACTCATAAAAAAGGTGCTGATAGACCAAGAGTTCGTACAGAAGAAGTTGTCAATGACGTTCGTCAACGTATGGAAGGGGAACCTGCAAAACCTTTGAAACGTCTTTCTCAGGAAATTGGACTTTCTTATGGAACATGTCAGGAGATTTTAAAGAAAGACTTGAACATGCATCCATACAAGATGCAAGCACATCAATCTCTTCTGCTCGCAGACTACCCCAGACGCCTTGCTTACTGCCGTTGATTTGTCAATAATTTAATGAATGACGATCTTCTGGACTTTTTTTTCTGACGAAGCGTGGTTCCACGTTTCGGGATACATCAATTCTCAAAATATGCGAATGTGGAGCAATGATAACCCTCATGTTTTTACTGAATCGCCACTACATGCTCAAAAAATCGGTGTTTGGATGACAGTTTCTCGCAGAAGAATAATTGGGCCAATTTTATTCGATTTCACCGTCAACGTAGAAAGATACAGACACAACTTTTTGGCTGAATTCGTGCAACAGTTAAACGATGATGAACTTCGGTACGGTTATTTCCAGCATGACGGTGCAACAGCACATACTACACGAGAAAATATTGCTTTTCTCCGCCAGTTTTTTGATGACCGGCTGATAAGTTTGCATACAGAAGTTGAGTTTCCTCCGAGATCACCTTGTGTGACAATTATGGACTATTTCATATTTCCTTACTTAAAAAACAAGATTTTCGCAACTCCGGTAAATAATTTGCAAGAACTTCAACAAAGAATAGTTTAGCAATGTGCAACCATAACCCCAGAAATGCTGCAAAACGGGTTCCACAGCATGAGGATGCGCGTCAACTTGTGTATCGAACAAAACGGGGGACATTTCCAACAATTACTGTAATTTAGTTTTTCTTGTTACTGAAACCGTTATTTCATAATTTGTAATTCATTATTGTTTTACAACTGAAATAAATAGGTATGAAATTTGTAGGTTATTGATGATGTCAGTGTGACAGTGACATAATTATTTCAAACGTAAAGTAAGACACACGATTTAGATTTCACAACCACCCTTGACCAAGATCATTTTTGATATCCCGGTAGAAGTAACCCTATAATGTATAAGCTGAAGAACAATCTCACCTCCAGCTGAGGGTAACTCATTGTTTACATTAATAATCCCCAAATAGTATTTAAACAAACACATTTTGTTTTCTAATTTAGTTTACTCTGATGGTGGCTACTTGGTAGTCGAAAGGTCCTTAGTATTTTAACATTATTTTTAGTGAATAAGAGTAATTATTTCTTACTTATATTACGACGCTTTAATTTCTTCACAATTGATGTGAGGAAAATATCCCCACTAATTATGGCAAGACAAATGTTTATAAATCGAAAATATGCCGAAATACGTTTGATTTATGGTGAAGCAAGATGTAATGCAGATAGTGCCCGAAGAATGTATATGGAAAGATACCCTGATCGTCGAATTTCGTAAACCTACACAGAAGGTTAGTTGAAAGGGGGAAATTGCCAAGCTAGCAGACAACATGCAGGATGCGACAGAAGAGGAGTAGTAAATGGAGGAATAATTATGGAGTATTTCGAGGCCAACTCGCGAAAGTGTTTGATAATAGATGTAGAAAAGGTGTCTTGGGCCATCCCTTTCCTACAAAGAGGAAAACAGATAAAACAGGTACAAAAACCAACACTTTCAAGTAGTATTATACCCAAAAGAATCCATTTTTTTTTATTTGAAGAATTTTGGAGAAAACTGAAGAACTCATAGACCTATTATCCTAAGGAGACAGACTTGTTTACATTTAAACACGATCAGACATTGCCAAAATTTCAGGCCACTCAGACCGCTGTATATTACAAGTATGGCCGTACGGAATGTGCTGTTGCCGGATTAGTTGTTCTGTGTGCCGGATTGAGATTTGTAATTATTATAAAAACGTCCATAGCATTATTTATTGGTTATATTAGAAGCAATACTGTTGGAATGTCGTTTTCTCTGGAAAATATTCCAAAATTTATGGTTACCTGGAATATACAATCGGATTATAGTAGAATATTTAAATTTTTAAATATACAACTATTTCATTCCATTGCATCATTTATTCAGAAGGCGACAACGCTGCGCACCTTTTATGAATGGGGACTTTGTTCTGTACTACGCAATTTGACAGCTTCCGTATTTCTCGTAGCTATTTCGAAGCGGTGTTGCCTTACAAATGGTAGTAAGTTTTCAATCATAGTTACAGCGTTGTCATACTTCATGTAATCATTGCGACAAGTCAAATGGAGTTTAATGAAAATGAGATGTTTCGTCTCCTTAGGATAATAGGTCTATGAGTGGACTCTAGAATCTAGAATTTCATTTTCCGCAACTATTTCTGGAAAACCCTGTATAATTCCATGATCAACAAGGGATTGTTAGTGAGTGCGCGAGGAGCAACGAAGAAACTGTAAATAATTGTCGAGTCTTTTTCAAATGGAAATTAGATAAGATGCGAAATTGGACGAGTCAAATGTTTTTAGGTATTTAACCATTTTTGGACGTATTTTGATTCGTAATTCGGAGGATTAAACTTGTACGAAAGTTGAGCGTACTGCAACATTCGTTTAATTCGTGACGTAATAATTCATCGCAGGTTTTGATGCTTATATAAGTTGGAAGTCGGTTGCCAGGCTCTCGGGGTCGGCGCAAAAACAAAATTAGATTTTAATTTTCTCCCAATATTCCTTGATGTCATTAAAAACGAGCACGATGGATTCCTTTCATTTTAGGCGCTTACAGCGTTTTCATTAATTTTCCGTTTTATTTTATTATAAGTTCCAGTTGAGCGAAGGTTGAACAAATTACATTTTCAACAGTTGAAACGGATGATGAATTGGCTGATTGTACAGGGTGAGCAAATTTCTATGTTTGTAAACTCGGTAACTGTAGGTGATACAAGAAAATGTAAGTCACATTCTGTTTCTTTCTAACTATGTATCATATATCGGGTCGCTTTTGATGTGCAAGTCTTTAATAGCGAAACTAATATTTTACTATTTTATTTTTATAATAAAGATTCTTGACCCAGTATGAATTATATATAAAATTTTCTGGAAATAGGTCACATTAACACTCTGTTTTAAATTTTCGTCTTTAATTATTATGTCAAAAAGGAATAAAAATGTAGAAGAAAGAAATGAAATTAGAAACAAAGTTTGTAACATCTTGACTAACAAAAAGAACAAACAGAAAGCAGAAATAGGTATTGCAAAGAATCGTTTTAACTATCATACAAAAATAACAAAAGAGTTCTTAGATGCTAACCCTCAAATATTAGTTTTGAACGCGGATAAATGTAATAAAACCGTCATAATGCATAGAAATGACAATGAAAACAAAATAGGAAACCTTTTAAATGATGAAACAACTTATAAAAAAATTAAAATCTGACCCTACGTTATCAGTACGAAATAACATGAATAAATTGATAAATAAATGGCACAAAAATAAGATAATCCCTATTGAATTAAAAAATAAATTAATTTGCCATAATGGGCTTGCACCTTATATCTATGGGCTTCCCAAACTACATAAATATGATATACCTCTAAGACTCATTGTAAGTAATATTGGAGCGCCTACTTACAATTTATCAAAATTTTTATCAAAATCTATCAATAATATAATAGGAAAAAATGAATCTTATGTGAAAAACTCATGGCATTTTAATGAATTTATAAAAAATCAATCCGTACCCGTAAACCATCAACTGATTTCCTTGGACGTTGTTTCTTTATTTACAAATATACCTGTCGTTTTGGCATTGAATAGCATCAAAAAACGTTGTGCAGAGATCAAAAACCACACACCTCTAGATCAATCGGAATTTATAAATGCTGTAAAGTTTTGTTTAGAATGCACTTATTTTCAGTACGGTGAGCAATATTTTGGACAAATATTCGGCATAGCAATGGGATCTCCTATGTCAGTTACCATTGCTAACCTCGTTATGGAGTGCCTAGAGGAATCTGTTATAAGTTCATTAGATTTTCAGCCTGTATTCTTTAAACGGTATGTAGATGATTGCCTTATGTGTGTTCCCAACGATAAAATTCAATATGTAATTAATAAATTTAACAATTTCCACTGTAAACTTCAATTCCCTTGTGAAATAGAAGTAAACAAAAACATAAATTTCCTAGATATGAACATTAGGCATGATGCAGATGGAAAAATAAAAACTTCTTGGTTTACTGAAGAAGTTTGGTCTCAACGTTATCTTCACTTCAATTCCGTTGCACCAGCTTGTTATAAAAAAAAGTGTCATAAACAGCCTTACAGACCGCGCGGTAAAATTGTCCCACGCAGAGGACCGTCCCAAAAATTTAAAAATTGTTCGTAGTACACTGGAAATGAATGGCTACCCAAAACCTTTCTTCAATACTATCATTAAAGAGAGAATAAACAAAATCGATAATGGTTCTTCATATAAAAATAACATAAAAGGTAATACAGACAATTATATAACTTTACCATACATTCCGGAGACCTCAGAGAAAATTAAGAAATGTTTGAAAAAGTACGATATAAATGTTGCGCATAAACCTACTAACTGCGTTGGGAAATATTTCTCAAATCTAAAACCTGTAATACCTAAAGATAAACAAACCCACACAGTATATAAATTGAATTGTTTGGATTGTGATGGGACTCATACTGGAATCTTAAAACAATATTTACAAAAAAGAATGTATGGCCATAAGTATAGCACAAGAAATAATAACTTAGAAAATTCCACCGCCCTTGCTAAGCACTGCTTTGATTATAACCATCAATTTGATTACAAAAATGTTAATATTTTAACTAAGGAAACTAATTATTATAAAAGATCTATCCTGGAGATGATTCACATAAAACGTGACTCCAATTCTGTAAATTATAGGAATGATATTCAGGGATTAAGTCAGATTTATACTAATTTGATCAATTAAAATTCTTGCAAATTTCTACATGCGTCTTTATAATGTTAAAAGTATATTTTAGGAAGAATGCTTATAGTAAAATTCAAATACAGGTCTGAAACCTTCTTCAAGTACCTCATAAATCTTACATCTGGTTCGAGAGTGGATACCAACAAATAACTTCGAACTTCAGTTGTTATGAGACTATACCAACATGCACTTGTATATTATAAAAATATTACTGAATAGTGGATTCTTGTTACAAAAATACTTTAATATTGACGATACAATTTCGATTATTCGTGGTTCGGTTCGTTTCGACGGCGTGGGCCTTTTTTTTGATTGAAATTTGTGCGATATGGACGCTTGTGCTATAATTAGTTTCATTAAACCCTTTTTGACGTAATAAGTCTTCTGATGATGGTCGTGAGACCGAAACCTACGTAAAGACGAAAATTCAAAACAGAGTGTTAATGTGACCTATTTCCCGAGAATTTTATATATAATTATTTTTATATTTATTCCAAGTAGGCGGGTGTCATTTATGACAGTGTTTATCCGTTAGTCAGTAAATTGCATATTAACGATTTCGTTTCCGTCATAATAACGATTAACTCATTTAATCATAAAAGTGAAGATGTCGAAAAATATGATATGTTAGAAAGCTTTATTCAAAGTATTAACAATTTTGATATTGCATCTGAAACATATTTCAATCGATATTCAGAACGAAGACAACACAATAAAGCTATTCAGGAGGCTTAAAGAAAATCTTGTTAATTGTGGACCCTTCAACAAGACAAGACCAAAAAATTTCAAGAATGAAGATACTGGAGCAACAAATACTCCTTCCTCGTGCCCCCGATTCATCATGTTTACAAAAACAAAAATTTTAAGCATCGTTTAAAACGTGCACCCGTAAGACTCTTGGACTCTCGTCTTATCTTACGATTGGCGTTCCTTCATACATTACTGTATGGGTTAAATCGGACGGTTTCATTGAAAAAGAACCGCTGAAAGACCCATAACGAGAATGAAAGGGAAAATTGCTTCATCCGATGTTGTAGGAAATTTCTTGATTGGCGCGTAGATATTTACAACGGATATGGAGAAATTTCATCTTGCAGAAGTCAAATTTTTCGATTCGGGTCAAATTGGCAAATGGTTCCCAAAAGTTAGGTAGATGTAATATTAATTGTTTATTTGAAAACTACACACACGGTTCTAGAACTGTGAAAGGAAATTTTGGGTGGCATTAATTGAAGAGGGTGGGCAAATTTTGATGCTTTCTGTTTTCGAGTTATAAAAAAGGTTCGATTTTTCGACTTTTAGACACATTAGAATATAGTGGTTGTTTGTAAAACTAGGAGAAAATAACTTTCACATTCTCAAGGCACTTTTTTTGATAAAATACAATGGTGTCGAGAAAATGTATAAGAAAAGTGAAATTTCGAGTTATGGCATAAAGTTGTATTTTTTCAAATGGGAATGATAGTTGGCTAAAGCTTAGTCAAAACCGATTTTTTCTCTTTTTAACTATGTATCACATTATGTCGGATGTTTAATAGCGAAAATAATATTTTACTATATTACATTTTACTCTTTTTTATATTTATTCCAAGAAATCGAGTTACCATATACAATTATCAAAATTTGGCCCCTGTACACAATAATTAACTGTGTAACGTTGAAATAACATTTTTAAGATACTTTTGCGGCAACGTCCATTCCGTGAAGGGGTTTTCGCGTTGACGTGCAGAGCGTCGCGAACGAAACAGCTTGAAACTTTAAATTGGCATTTCTTCCTTCTCGTCTCAAAGAAGCTCGTTTTATACGTTGGTAATTTATAATGAATAAAATTTGAATTCGAGTTAATTGCTAGTCTTGATGGATTTTCTAGCGAGGCGGCGGACATTTTCTCCGAGGGGTGAATACATTTTATAAATTATATCGCGGGGATTTTAAGAACGCCATTTGGGTTTTATCGATTTTTAATGGCAGACGTTTTTACAAAGGGTACATTCCTCCCTATACTGTCGTAGACGAGTCGCGTCTTACTGGCAGAACGGCATTAAACGAAAACAACATCTGTAATCAAGTGACCGTACAGTATACAGGCTGTTGCAATAGATCCAGATCTTTTTTCCATTCATACTTCACGAACAACCCTTGTGAGAAGTTACGTAGCTTATATTCATGGACGGAATGAAATCAACTCCCCAATATTAATCTGTAATATTATTCGTTGCTGGAGTCTATTTTTTCTAAGCTCCTCCGATAATCTATGGTGATCACCCTAATAATGAGTGATAATTGCATGTTTTAGCTCCACAACAGCATTTTTTAGACCCGATCGATTTTCGGATAGTTGATTTATAGCCTGTAAGATAATGCATGGGAATTTTTTGGTTCGCTGAATACGATTCCGATGCCTGATTTACTCCGAAGTAATTTTGAAATGCAAAAATAATAAAAATTTAGAAGCATGTCAAATTAGCCATTTTTGTAAATTTCTCACCTCTACGATGATATTCGAGTAAATCTGGCTTCGGAATCGTATTCAGCGACTCAAAAAACCTCCTTGGTGCATCAAAATGCCTAAAACACGTAAATTGCAAAATAACGTATAGGGGTGCAAAATTGGCCAATTTCGTGGATTTTACCACCCCTACGATGGATTGCAAGTAAATCTGGCTATGGATTCGTGTTCAGCGACCCGAAAAACCTCCTAGGTGCACTCGGAATGCCAAAATACCTTTTTTGTAGAAAATACAATTCAAGACTTGGAGATTTCGGGCCATTTTCGCCCCCAATGGGTGAGGTTGGGGTTCTCAAGAGGTTTCAAGGTGTATGAATAATCCTGAGAACCTCCTGAATCTAATGCAGAAGAATTTTTTGATTCGAACTTACATGTTTGTTTTTTTTTATTTTGCGGTTCATAGCCTGGACTATTGTTAAACATTTCTTAATTTTCTCTGAGGTCTCCGGAATATATGGTAATGTTATATAAATATCTGTATTACCGTTTATGTTATTTATATATGACGTTCCATTAGAGATTTTGTTTATTCTTTCTATAATGATAGAATTGAAAAATGTTTTTGGGTAGCCATTCATTTCCAGTGTATTACGAAAAATTTTCAAATTTTTGGGACTGTCCTCTGGGTGGGACAGATCGCGCTGTTAAATTGTCACACCCAGAGGACCACTGCTGGCTCATACGAACATTACAGGTTTCCCTCAGTAGATATACTGGACTAGTTCTACGACAAAAACCAAGATGGCGGCCATAGGGGTGTCGGTCCTAGTTCTACGACAAAAACCAAGATGGCGGCCATAGGGGTGTCGGTCTGGTGATAAGGATCGGTTGTTTGTAAAGAGTATACAGGGTGCGTGCAAAAAGTGTGTCACATGAAAGAGTATACAGGGTGTGTGCAAAAAGTGTGTCACAGGGTCACGTGACTAACACATGACAGCATGGCGGCCCTAAGGTACAGCTGTCATGGCGACCATAAGGTACAGCTGTCATGGCGACCATAAGATCCAGCTGTCATGGCGACCATAAGGTACAGCTGTCATGGTGACCATAAGATCCAGCTGTCATGGCGACCATAAGATCCAGCTGTCATGGCGACCATAAGATCCAACTGTCATGGCGACCATAAGGTACAGCTGTCATGGTGGACCCCTAAGTACAGATTGCGTTGTAGAGGTGTCGCCACCACATGACAGCTGTCATGGCAGACCTATGGTACAGATTGCGTTGTAGAGGTGTCGCCACCACATGACAGCTGTCATGGTGGACCTATGGTACAGATTGCTTCGTGGAGGTGCGAAGCACCTCTACGAAGCATTCTGCACCTTTGGTCCAGAAGGTATAGACCGATACGTGGAGATGGCGCCACCAGTTCGACTCGTCCGACTCATGCGGCTCGCAAACGACAAATGAAAGGTCGGAGATCATCGGCTACAACGTTTCGTGCGACTTCGCATAATATCGATGAGGACAGTATAGTTCAAGATGAAGTGTGTGGCGGTCGACATTCAGAGCTTCCAAATCTCATACCATGGAATGATAGTTAAGGAACTAGCTTTGGTGGATTGTGAGAAAAAGTTAGAAAAATATTTTCTATTCAAGTCACCCACACCGCTAAGTGAACTCGCAGAAAATCAAATGAAGCAAGTAATGTTTTGTGAAAAGTACCACGGAATTCCATACAACTCTGGATACCAGGACTATACTAGGATTGAGGAAATTTTCAAGGAAAATATTGATCCAAATAGCATCATATACGTTAGTGGAAAGGGTAAAGCCAAATTCATAGTGAACATCCTAAAAAAATTGGGGTTAGATCGCCAGGTGAAAGTCTTGAATTTGAAAGGTAGCTGTCCAGAATTTGTTCGAGGAAACTGTAGATATATCTGCCTTCATCACTCCAACCACAATAATTCTATGTGCTGCAGTGTAAACAGCTGGAAATTGTTTGAATATGTTACGAAGGAAGATGCCCATCTAGATTTATTACGAGGTTTTCAAAAAATGGGTATGGGGGGCACTCTCCCCCAAACTGACTAGTATTGATATGTCTTTGGAAGAATACGCACGTAAACTGTTTGAATTCCATGTGAAATTAGTAGCACTGAATAAAGACATAAAATTTTATGAAGATAAAAAGTTAACTATAAGCCAACTAGGTAATTTGAGTATAAGTGGAGGGGATGGTTGTGTTGAAATCAAATTTCATAATCCTAACCGCAATATTGAATGGGATCCTATATACAAACGTACCACCTCGAGTGAATCGGATTTATATATGTCCCAACAAGGATGCCTTCGTTGAGAGGGAATGTAATAGAACCGAATGGCAACCCCTGGACCACCAACTAGTTAATGAAAATCAATTGGAGGTATTCTCATACGTTATTCCTAAAACTATGTTACCAACATTCAACTATAAACTCAAGTTATTATTCCATGATGGAAGTGAGGGAGACGTGGTGAATTGGCAGCAAACTGAAGCCTCAACACCTGCGGCGGCAGCAGCAATCAATTGCCTAAGCAATGTATCTGAAGCTCAACCACCACAGAAAGAAAATGAAATCTATGCTATGCAATGTTTCAATCTTAGTGTATTATCAGTTTTATTACTGAAAATCCTCATTAAAAATGTAAAGAAACGTATTAATAATAATAATAATAATAAATAATGAAAGTATCGCTATTGTTTGATTATGAATAGGAGATGAGGAATCAGTTAGACACATACATTTAACTTTTAACTTTATTCTTGAATACACACACACACAAAAAATATTTTACAAAAATTCCCTAAAATATATATACAATATAAACACCTAAATCTAAAAATTATTCCCTAAAAACTCAACAAAAAAGACCATACCTCGAGCTATGCGCATTTCAACCATCTGCGAAAACAAAAAAATAACTTTAGTTGATAAATAATAATAATAATAATAATAATAATAATAATAATAATAGTGTGTGTGTGTGTTCGATTCACTCACTTTTTCTTTCAAGCGATTTAAATCGCGAGGTAACCCCACCACCAGGGAACATTCTCCATCTAGGGGTGAAACCAAATACCTGCACCCCTCCAAAACCCGAAGTTGTGACATCTGTAATTATGAATAAAACAAGGGTACTCATTAAATAATAAAAAAACATCAGCATAAGGTGAACATACTTCAAACATCAGCTCCGCCAAGTAGTGGCGGAAACCATGGATACAAAATCCCTCGTAAATCTGCTGCTGCGGGGGAGGTGTCGGCGAAGGTGCAGGTGATTGGTATGGATGAGGTAATGATCTATTGAGAAAGTAGAATTAGAATTGAAATAATTCTAGAGTTAATATGAATACATACAAAATGTCTGGGGAGCTCGCTGAAGACGCTGGGGTATCGACCAGGACTTGGGAAGGTAATTCGTTCAATCTGTAATTATTGAAATTAGTAAGCAAATATTTCACAAGTAGAAGAAATCACATACATCACGTCCTCCACCAATAAAATCTCGTCGGATCTGATGGAAATAAGAGTAATTCAATAATCGAAATAATATATCAAAAATTAAAAGAAAACATACGTTAAATCAATTATTCCGTGCGGGTCACACAAATCCGGGAATAAATCATCCACATCATCAGACGCCTTCAATACATCTAGATAATCTAATTCTATTTTGATTTCTTCCTCTGAATAATGACTAAAAAAATATGCAATCAAGATATATAGTAAGATCAAAATGAAATAAAAAACAACTCACTTGTCCTCCATCCAGTTCCGCATCTGATCTTTGTTCAATATATCGAACCGGTTGGTAAATTCCTCAATATGATCGGTGAATGCGCCCATTTTCTTCATATATCACACACAACACTTTGAGAATAATAACTATTTTCCTCCTATGAAGTGTCATATGTTTTATACACGACATTTAATCATGTGATAAACTAAAATTAAACTAATTCGCAGAAATTGATAAAGTTGTTATTGACCAAGCATGAACGCTATACATGACGTCAATTGATAAGAAGTTCCTATAAAAAGAAAATGATAAAGTTGTTATTCACCACGCATGAACGATATACATGACCTCAATTGATAAGAAGTTCCTAAAAAGAAATCGATAAAGTTGTTATTGACCGACTCGATGGCGCCGTCAACTGATAAGAAGTTCCTATAAAAACGCGATATGCGCATCTCATTATTATATTCATTATTAAATCTGAGTTAGAAACAACCAGACGTGTTTTTTGTGAGTGCTGAAATCAAGGTGAGTTTATTTCATTAATTAACTTGAACATTATTTTCCTATGTAGGGTTAATTTATATGTAGGGAATATTTATTTTTTCTTTTCTTAAAAAATATACTGGTAGAACTTTAACTTTTTTGAAAGTATTTATTAATCTTCTTTTAAACAATTTGCTTAGTAGATATTTAATAATATTTTGGTGTATTTATTAATCTTCAATTTTGGTGGAGGTAAATTCAACACACACACACACACAAAAATAATTCTTCACTGCTAACTTCCATCGATTTGTTTTAGATTTTTAAAAAAATAAAATAAAAATGGATTTTACCAAACTGAACCAAATCTCTCTCTTGCAGAGGGCAACACCTACAAAGATTGCAGACTTAAAATTAGATGTACCACATTTAATTTTAAATTTGAAAACAGTACACACTAAATTTGGGGAGGCTGTTTTAGCAGAATTAGAAGGCGACCTAACTGTTTTCCTGCCTAAGCGACTAACAACAGCGCTTATCCCCATAATCGATATCATCAATAAGGGACAGAACACCACATTAATATATCGAGGGGAAGAAGCGATTGGGGCAGGAAAATCTTGTGCAAAAATAGAATTCTGCGAATTGCCTCCCAGGAGTTGAGAGAGAGAGAACCTTACAGCAACACCACTAACGGCAACATCCCTCCTATACTGTTCTTATATATCATAAGGTAGGGTGCTTGTTTATTGTTTAAAAATGGTTTCAATCGCTAAAATCAGTGGGGAGATTGTGAAAATTATCAATGAGGCTCAACGGGATTTATTAAAATCGAAATTATCCCCTCAGGAAATAACAAAGTGGATAGGTTTCTGTACAAAGTACATTAGGACTTTTTCCAGACATTTAACCAAAGACACCTTGAATTTACCCTGTAAGAACCAACTTCAATGTAATATTGGACATTTAAAAAGATTCAAAATTTTATTAGGGGTTCGAAATAAACCACCCACAACTAATAAGAACCGTAGTGAGCGAATCCGTTGGGAGGAAGGTAAATGCGCATTTTCCCAACGAATTCGAACTGGCTTTATAACGAACATTTCACATTTAGACCCGATAAATTTTTTATATGATGCTTTTCATCTTTTCAGCCCTAGAATCACCAAAATTTTACATACATACAATTTCATTAAGGTAAACACTACATTTTGTGGGGAATATATGCGGCTCAATGCGATCGACGAGCTTATCCAAACAGAGTATAAATATTTCCACACCAAGTCCGCTCCAATAGATGCTTTTACAAATTTATTGGAGTGGTTCAAGGAGAATGTAATTGATAAACTCCAAGTAAAGCTGGATGATTTTTTAGAACGCGACTCGGGGTGGAGCATTAGGGAGGTTATCAGTTTGGGGGTGAATATAAATAAGCATGAAACCATCAATTCAGGCTCTTCGTATATCGTTCTCCCCAAAGAAATACTCTTGAAGCGTGCTGTTATTAATATTAAAAATTACGATGAATACTGTTTTGCCTGGGCAGTAACAGCTGGGCTACATCCAGCAGCAGCAAATGCAAATACAGCTCGTGTTTCTTCATATCCACATTTTAGTAATGTTTTAAATTTACAAAATCTAACATTTCCCCTTCCTATATCACAAATTCCAACTTTCGAGAAAAATAACAATATTTCAATTCATGTATTCGTTTTGGAATTATGTGGGGGTAATGAGCAGCAGCAGAGCGAACATGTGGAGAAATTGAAGGTTCTCCCTGCATATTTAACTAAAAAAAATAAATTAGAGAAGCATTTTAATTTACTATTAATCCAAGATAAATATTATCGCGATGTAGAACCTGCGAAATCCTCAAATTTCATTGATCCCACCGTTAAATTTCACTATTGTCTAATTAAAAATTTATCCAGACTTGTAAATTCTCAAATTAGCTTGAACAACAAAACTTACTTGTGTGAGCGATGTTTAAATAATTTCAAGAGCGAGAATAAGTATAAAAATCACATTGAGGATTGTGGTAAAATGAACATGTGTAAAATTACTTTCCCCCAAGATGATTATTTGAAATTCAAGAATCACTCAAACAAACTACCCATACCATTTATTATTTATTTTGACTTTGAAGCTCTCCTATTACCTATTCAGAACTGCTCTCAATCTAATGTAAGTTCATATACGAACAAAACCCAGCTACACGAGGCGTATAGTGTTGGGTATTATTTAAAATGCCAATTTAACAATTCCCTATCACGATTTGATAGTTATAGGGGATTAGACCCGGCCAAATGGTTGACAGATGAACTAGATAAAATTGGGGAATTTATCGATCTAAAACTTAAATCTATTGTACCTATGGACTTGAATGGTTTTAGTTTCCTAGATATAATGAAGGAAACGAAATGTCATATTTGCGAGAGACAGTTCGAAGAGGGGGATGTTCGTGTTAGAGATCATTGCCATTTCACGGGCAAATATCGAGGATTAGCCCATCAAGATTGTAATCTTAATTATAAATATCGATTCGTAGTGCCTGTTGTGGCTCATAACCTCAGTGGGTACGATATGTTTTTGCTGATTCGAGATATAGCCAAATCGTCCAAACAAAATATTCAAGTACTCCCAATCAATAAAGAGAAGTATATAAGTTTCACTAGAAGTACGAAAAACTCCGTGGTTAAATTTCGTTTCATCGATTCATGTAGGTTTTTAGATTCAAGCTTGGACAAATTAGTGTCATATTTGAAGGTGGAGGATTTGAATATTTTGAAAAGCGAGTTTGCGCACTTATCCGATGATAAATTTAAATTACTAACTCGTAAGGGAGTATTTCCCTATGAACACTTAGATGAATGGGGTAAATTGAACGAGGAAAATCTTCCTCCAATAGAGAAATTTTTTAATAAATTACGCGACGAATCGATAAGTGAGGATGATTATAGGCATGCTCAAACAATTTGGACTAGTTTTAATTGTAGAAATTTAGGTGATTATTCAGATTTATATTTGAAGACAGATGTTTTATTATTGGCCGATGTGTTTGAGAATTTTCGCAGCAAATGTATAGATCTTTTTGCTTTAGATCCGGCCCACTATTTCACGGTTCCCTCCTTCACGTGGGACTGTATGTTGAAATATACAAATGTATCTTTACAATATTTGAAAGACATCGATATGGTCTTATTTGTGGAGAAGGGAATTCGTGGAGGTGTGAGCCAATGCAGTAATCGATTTGCAAAGGCCAATAATAAATACATGAATAATCACGACCCCGAAAAAGAGACAAGTTACCTCATGTATTTTGACGTTTGTAATTTGTACGGATGGGCTATGATTCAATATTTGCCCTATGATGGGTTCAAGTGGGTTGAAAATCTCGATGATGTAGACGTAAGAAACGTCTCAGACGAAAGTCCAATTGGCTACATATTGGAAGTCGATTTAGATTACCCAGCTGAACTTCATGATCTGCATAAAGATCTCCCTCTTTGTCCCACTCACACAGCACCACCCAACAGCAAATTACCTAAATTACTAACAACTCTCCACAATAAATCGAAATATATCATTCACTATCGAAATTTAAAACAATGTTTGGCGCTGGGGATGGTGCTGAAAAAAGTCCATAGAATTTTGGAATTTAAGCAAGCTCCGTGGCTTAAAGCATACATAGATCTCAACACTAGATTGAGGGCAGCTTCTAAGAATGCGTTTGAAATAGCTCTCTTCAAGCTGCTGATCAACGCAATTTTCGGTAAATCTATGGAGAATGTACGGAAGCATAGACTAGTTAGATTAGTTAATAAATGGTATGGGCCCTATGGGGCTCGCTATTATATTTCTCAACCTAATTTCAATAGCAGCAAGATATTTGAGGAGAATTTGGTGGCCATAGAACAGAATAAATTAGAAGTTTTATTCAACAAACCCATCTATGTGGGGATGTCTATTTTGGACATCTCCAAAACCTGCGTTTACGATTTCCATTATGGCTTTATGTTGAAATTATACAAAGACCCTGGATTGATGCGATTATGTTACACTGATACTGACAGTTTGATTTACCATATTATTACAAACGATGACATTTATGAGTCAATTATAAATAGAAATATCGGGAAATTTGATACGAGTGATTATGCTCCAGACAACCTCTTTAATATTCCGCAGGTCAACAAAAAAGTAGTAGGCTTAATGAAGGACGAGAACAAAGGGCTTTTGATGGATAAGTTCGTTGGTTTGCGGGCAAAAATGTACAGCTTCACTGTCCAAAATCAAAATCGCGATGATGACGTCACAAAGAAAGCCAAAGGGGTGCGCGAGTATGTCTTACGAAATACAATAACATTTGAGGACTACGTTAGATGTCTGGAAGAGAACATAGAGATGTATCGCGTCCAGAGATCTATCCGCTCTTTTGACCTTAAGTTATACACAATTGAGCAGAATAAAATCGCTTTGAGCCCCTTTGATAATAAACGGGTTATATTGGGGGATAAAACAAGCACCCTACCTTATGGACACTATTCTTTAGGTTAGAATTAAGATTTTTGATGTTTTTAAATTTGGGTAGTAGTAGTAGTAGTTGTGTAAATTATATATGTATTTTTGTTTTTAAATTAGTGGGGTTAAGATATTTTGTAAGTAAGTATAATTATACACATTTTTGATTGATTCAGATGATTGGCTGTATGTATTTTTCTTCATCCTATTAAATATTTTATGAGGAAGTTGGGTGTTTTAATAAACCAAAAATAATAGCATCAATTTTTTTATTGTTCAAAATCATACATAACTTTATTTTTATAGAAAAATAACATTTCTCTAAGTGTATTGGTTGATAAACAGTCGGGCGAAATACCGATAAAACAATACAAGAGGACCATTTCATCGGGCTGCTGCTGCTGATGCTGGTCTCTCGTACTTTTAATCATATCAATAACATTATGATAGTATGTGGAAAATCCAAAATGTTCCAGAAAAGACATTCGATGTGATAGCACTTCATCGTTGATTCGAATTATTTCTCGAACATCTTCCTCACACAACCACAAATGGATATTGTGCTTTGTAACTTGAAGTAATTTAATATTATTGAAGTACACAAGTTGAACTATTTGACAGTATTCATCGGATAATATGGGAGCCCCATCGAAATCTGATTGTAGACTTGTGAAGAATTCGGTGATTTTCACTCGTAGAATATCGATGAAATCGATCCATTCCAGCAGGCTGAAGCTGACTTTACAATTTTGGGTAAGTTGAATGAGTGAGATTGTAGGTGAGAGGGTTCGCACAGGACTCAATCCACATTTGATTTCATAACTTGCCCCCACCAACGGGTACGTTGTATTCATCAATAGGAATGGCTCGTCTTTTGCCTTCATCTCAAACTCTTCTAAAAGCCGATCCAACTCGAAAGAACTGCTGCTGCTGCTGCTACTATCTTCACCAACACTATCCTGGGACAACATCTTATTAAAACTGTTCTCGATTCACTAGAACCTGACCCCTCAAACCAAATATTTACACCTCGCACATGCGCAGCTCATTAGCAGCATATTTCTTTGATGTGATCGGAAGTTTGGATGAGAACATCGAAGCATAAAACTTGTAGTGTTGGCGGAGGAGAAAATTTGTGGTGTTGGTTGCGTTCCCCACACGAGTCGAAGAAGAAAGTTTTATTAGGAAGTCCTCTACGAATCCCTCGTAGATCCATTATTTCACTTCGGTAAGGGAGAAGCGCGACCCGATAAAAATCAACACCAATTTCACTCTGTAGCACTCTGTAACAATCAAGTATATACGATCCTGGTTTGGGGATTATACCGGGAACTTGGTGTAATATGAAATTCTTCCATCTATTTTCGTATATAAAGTAGCCTTCAACATTCATATCAATTATCTCCCAATCGTTTTCGGATGGGTTGAAATCTCCTCCGAAATAGAAAATATCCGCATACGCGCATTCTTTCAAAGCTCCAATAATGAACGTTACAAAATCTCCTGCGATTATCCAATTTTTCGAGGGTAATTGTAATTCTTCGATGTTTTCCATCAAATTTGGTGGACCTTTAAATTGTTTTGCATCGTACACGGTGGTAAGTACATTATGAGCAAAACTGTTGTATAATTGCGAAGACATTTTCACGCAGACTGATTCGATTATTTGACTTCCACCACTTGCTTGAACCACCAGTCAAATGGAAGACATGCGCAGTAGCACATTATACAACTTCAGAATTTTCAATCCAACTTTTCTCTTTCATACCGTACCATTTTACATACATTTTGTTACCCTTTTTTCGGAGCACCTTCTCAATCAAATAAACGTCTGGCTGTTTGGTTTTCTGCAATTCTTCCTCGTAGAAACAACCGCTGATTGGTGCGTTGGTCATATCTTCTAGTAGATATGTGATCGGGTTGGTAATTTTAACTTTGATGATTTTAAATAATTCCGCACTCCAATTGGGCGTAAATCCCTTCTCAAAAATATGTTTAGCTTTACTTATTCGCACAATATCCCCCACATGGTATTTGTGAGGTAGGGCCAACTTAATGTGTGAGTAAGATTGCTTCAATATGCGACTTTCATTCTGTTTCGTAACCTTGAACGGAGCCATTTTTATAGTTCTATGTTTACGTTTATTATATTTTTCGGTGACTTCTTGAAGTGTATCCACCCATTTGTATTTCCCGCTCAGACTGAATCGCTTGTAGATCGCTTCTTTCAACGTTCGAATGACACGTTCAGCAATGGTGGCTTTCTTCACAGAATACGTATTATAATGGTTGATTTTATGTTTTTTCATTAGCTCGTCAAAGTGTCTGTTGAAGAATTCTTTACCTTGATCGCTTTGTAGGTTCCTAGGCGTACGATGTCCTTCTAGTAATATAGAATTGACTGCTTTCCGAACCTCTTCGGCCGATTTCGTTTTCAGCGGGCGTGTCCATAGAAATTTCGAGAAGCAATCGATCACCACCAAAATGTATTTAAACCCTCGATTTTCGCGCGCATAATTACCCATTTCAGCAAGATCCATTTGCCACAAGTCATCCAACCCTTTTATGATTGTTCTGCGACGTTTAAAATTCTTTCTAACAGGCTTATGAAGCTCATCAACCACCTGCGCTTTACCCTTCATCATTTTTTTGGATCGATCTGCGTTGACGGAGCTAATAACTTTTGTGGTGGTGGGGAGGTGGTAGGAGCTCTTTTATAGGGATGATGATGATGTGGCGGTGCTTCACCTTTTGCTTTTTTTGTTATCGTCTCCGCAGCCGTCTCCAAACTGGTGATAATAATCGCTTGTTCTATTTGTGATAGATTGCTTTCGATGGTCTGTATACGTGCGATCAAGGCCTGATCATTAGTACTGCGCGTTTTATAGTCTAATTCTATAGTTATCAGTTTACTATTGATGGCTTGTATACTTTCGAATAGGTTGGCATATTTTGAAGTGTTTTCTTGATCGTTACTGATGAGTGTTTTATAGTCTTCACGTATTTTCTTCAATAATTTTTCAAGATTCAGCTCATTCGCTTCAGTAGCTTTGGACGATGCTATCATACCATCTACAAGTTTTTCAATTTTAATTCTATTTTGTGTTGTAGAATCAATCAGTGGGTCGGTGATTTTTTTATTTTCATCCTGTATACTCTGTTTTATGGCTGCAGAGTGAACATAACTTTGATTTTTGTATGACTGTATTTCGGTACGGAGAATCTTCAATTCTTCGTTTATATTCGTATCCACTTTAGTGATGGCGTTATCTACATATACTTTGTTCGTAACATCATTAGCTGATATAGGTATTTTCACATTGCAAATTTTCAAATTTTCCATATCCACATCACCGTCGGGCGTGTGCCTTAAAATGTTCATAAACATCGATTTGCGTTTGAAAACATCGATGATGCTATCGCCCGACAACGCAGATCGCCTACCGAACTTATCAAGACTCATTATATAAATGCTGTGGGGTTCAAGTAATCAATACTAATATATGATGTCCGCCTCTCTTAGTTCATTTATTATAGCGACAATTTCATTATCGTGCGAAGTATTTCCAGCTTGTTGCGATGCCATCAGTAGTTTTAGTCGGTCCACCAGCTCGTTTGGATCATCCCAAAAAATATATTCCATAGGCTTCTTGTTGTATGTCAAATGTAAACCGCTACCGCTTGCTACTGTCGAAGTCGTCTCTGACGATGACGAGGTTGATTGAAACATAGGTTTAATTATGGACATGTACTTTGGCGCATTGGTACCCTTCAAACGACCGTTAATATTTTTATGTGCATTTGTTAACCGTAAAATTTCTTTGTATGCTGCTCGATCTTTATTCGTGAATTTTCTGGGTGTTTTGTAGAATATGAGCTCGTACAATCCAGGTGTTCCCTGTGCGCTATATCCTACGGTTTCGATATTCTCACCGAATATTATCTTTTTAAAACCGAGAATCCACCCGGTAGAGCTCGCATCATAAACAGGTCCATATACTTTATCGATTTTCTTGTTGTTTTCCCAATGTTCTTGAACGTATTTACGCACTTGTGGCGGATAATTTGTAAGTGAAGGTTCAATCTCAGTCATAGCATCATCGAACGCGTCGTCATCCTCCTCCCCCTCCTCTTCCTCATCATCATCGACATCATCTTTAGGTTCTAATTTTATTTCTTTTTTCATCGACTGCGCAGCAGGATGTTTAATTTTTTTAACGATCGCTTTCAATGGTGTGGCGATAGGTTTGAACAGTTGTTCTATTGATTCGTCTTCTTCAGATTTACCTAGTTTCAAGGCTAGATATTTCTTTCTTATAGACTTACTCAATTCAAAGATTTTTCGCTTACGTGCTAACTGTTCAGCATCCATCTTGTATTTGAACTAAAATTAACAATTCACGTTTTTATATATACATCGAAACCTTTGCGGTATCTGCCATCGTTCAAGTCGAAATCCTTAGCAATGACCAAAGTTCCAAAATTATCCGTCCAACACATGGCGCACATCTTCTTGAACTGATTGAAATCGACGTCTGGTGATACGTGCTCATCAAATACATGCTTCAAATTGATCTCGTCCTGCTTAAAAAGAACGATCAAATTACAATTGTCACGGATCAATTGTTTCGGTATTTTCGAGTACGTTTGGCACAGATATGCCGCATCGATATTCTTATGTCTACACATGGAATAGTATTCCCGAATTTTTTGCTGACCCTCGCACGCGATGTCATCAAAAAGAAATATGGAATTAGCTCTAGCCTCGTTCGGACTTATTATTTCCTCGTTGTCTTTATAGGGAAAATAGCCAACACCTTTAACTCGATCTAAAACTTCCTGCAACAGTTGATACTTGGGCTGATACAACGACTTTGAGTATACGTAGACGTTTTTGAACTTTGCCCCATTCGGATTGAATAATAGCGATAACATCACGTTCGTTTTACCACACCCACTAGGTCCACAAATTATCGCACGAAAAGAGTCTGGTAACAATTTACCATGTTTACCTACGCGATTAGTATTCGTCTGCCCTATGTCTAAATTCTCGATGGGCAGTGTCTGCTCTTGTTGAACGGTCTTCATATTGTGAGGTAGTTCAAATCTGATGTTTGTATATATAAATAGAAACGTTCGAAGATCGAGAGCTCAGTATCAATGTTGATCTATCAGGGTGAAGGTTTGTTGAATTCACTCATTAACAGTCTCCCGTTCGAAGTACATATTCCATCGTATCAATTCTGCGGACCTGGTACTAAGCTACAGAAGCGACTTGCGCGTGGCGATAAAGGTGTTAATCAGTTGGATTCGGCCTGTCGCGAGCACGACATAGCTTATTCCCAACACAAATCTCTAGAAGACCGTCATAAGGCCGATAAAATATTAGAGGACGCAGCTTGGCAACGTGTTAAATCCAAGGACGCTAAGGCTGGCGAAAGACTAGCTAGTCTATTGGTTACCGGAGGAATGAAAGTTAAACGTAAACTAGGAATGGGTCTTAGGAAACGTGCTGGTGGTCGTCGTGGAGGATGTTGCTTTCGGAAAGATATAGTGGGACATATTTCCAAGTCTATGGAACCGTCTGCGTCGTTGCGAAAGTCCGCTATGAATGCATTGAAAGCTGCACGCATAGCTATTAAGCGAGTTGGAGGTAAGAAGCGTGTTAAAGTACCACGCATAATACCGCTGCCGAAATCTGGAGGATTCCTTCCGTTATTACTACCTATTTTGGGGGCGCTGGGGGCCTTAGGGTCTGTGGCGGGTGGTGCAAGTGCCATAGCCAATACAGTAGTTAATGCTAAAAACGCTAAAAAGAAACTTGAAGAGGATCAGCGTCATCATGCAGCTATGGAGTCATTAGGTAAAGGATTATACTTGCGGAAGAATGCGAAAGGAGGATTTGGACTGTTTTTGAAGAAACAACAAAAAAACTTTCAATAGAGCTACCCAATAGGCCGTTGTACGACGTGGATTTGGTGCGTTTCGCAAAGAAAATGAAAATACCACATTTTCGAGGTGTCTTTATGCGAGACAATTTACCTAAGAGACGCCCCTGGAGACAAGAATGCGCCATTATGAATTTGGATTCGGTCAAAAACAACGGTACTCATTGGGTGGCCTTTAGAAAAATGAATAATCAAGTGGAATACTTTGACTCTTTTGGAAATTTAAAACCTCCAAAGGAACTTGTTCGATATCTGGGTGGTGGTGGTGGTGGTGGGGTTAGAATTTTCTATAATAACGACACCTATCAAAAGTATGATCAGGTGATTTGTGGACATTTATGTTTGAAATTTCTCAGTTCTACGTAAACATCTGACGTGTGCAGTCATGTCGGAGCCCTACGATAAATTTATCGCAAAGATTATGCAACAACTTTCTGTTGATGTTCCTAGAGCTGGAATGTCATCAATCATCCGATACGTATATGATAATCTAATAATGGCAATGGAAAAACCTTCAAGCGAGCTGACCAAAAGAGACTTATTATTTCTGCCGATGGAATACATTCTAAAACATTTGGATTTGGTGTCTCTCAATCAAAATGAGGTTCCGAAATATATGTTCAAATCCCTTTACCGTCATATGCGGTGTACGGAACATATCGATGAAGATTGTGATTGTCTACCACCTCCACGCAAACTATGTTCTCAATGTTTATCTCAACAGATTTCCAAGGTCATGGAGACCGAGGGAATAACGCAGCATGAGAAGCAGGTGTTGATTGATGAAGTGTGCCGAGACGATCCATACTTTATAAAATCATACTTATTCCATCTATTAATGTTAAAATATAAATAGAAATGTCGCAATAAATTCTTATCAGTATCATGTCGCAGTTATTCACGCTAACAAGCACCAACCATATATTCTCGTTCACACCGCAGAATTCGATAGAGTTGAAGCCTGATAAGCGATACTATTTGGCTTTGTTGGGATTTACTTCTTATAACTCTATACCGAATATCGAGAACGAAAAATTTTACTATTTGGGGGGCGATGGAAAGACTTTGAAAACAATCGAAATACCTTCGGGCAACTACGAAATATCCGACATTGAAGAATTGATTCGGAAAAGATTGAACGTAAAAGAAGATGTCTTCTCGCTGAAGCCCAATAACAATACATTAAAGTGTGAGATATTTCATCAGAACCATGACATTTCGTTTGTTGAGGAAGATAGCTTGGGTAAAATATTGGGGTTTTCGCGTAAAGTCTTGGAAAAGGGTGTGGTGCACATGTCCGATTTGCCTGTCAACATTATAAAAGTAAGCAACATTCGGTTCGAATCAAACATTACCGTAGGAGCCTTCTACCGAGATAGACCTGCGCATACGATCTACGACTTTCCCATCACCGACGATCCCGGCTATAGAATTGTGGAACGTCCGAGGAATCCTCTATATTTACCAGTGTCAGATATCGCTGAAATTACCAACATCACCGTACTCGCTCTAGATCAGCATTCGAATCCGATAAATTTCCGTGGTGAAGAAAGTGTTCTACATCTACATTTACAAGAAGTCTGAGAACGGAATATGGGTCTAGTTGTTGCTGCTGCTGGCAATAAAAGAACATCGCACGCTTCATATTCATCAGTCTTCAACAAAACGTGCAAGGTGCGAGAGCTACTACCACTCACCAAAGCCAACCGATTAGTTCTACAATCTTTAGGGTTTCACCTTAAATAAAAATGTCTAATAAGCGAAAGTTCGGTGGTGTAGATGATAATGGAGATAACAATGTTATCTCTTCAATTTTCGATTTATACCAGCAACCGAAATTCGACGAGTCGATTCGGAAAGCCGAGTATAGATCGATTACACCGTTCGTTAAAGCCTTCAATAACAGCGACATCGTGGAGTTTGGGATAAATCAAGTGGACGCGTTTTTTTCCATGAAGGATACTCTATTGGCGATCAAGGGGAAAATCGAAGTGAAGGGTGGAGGTAATGTTATATTGTTGCCGAATTATGGAGCCTTCCTTTTCGACTCTTGCTCATACATTGAGAGTGGTAGGGACATCGAAACAGTTCGAGATCCTGGTATAGTCAGCGCTGTTCGAGCATTTACCTGCTATGCTCCTACAGCTTCTACGCATATGGCTACCGCTAGTTGGTTGTATCCCCTTGAGAGCGTAGTTCTGCACGAAACTAAATCATTCAGTCTATTGATTCCGCTGAAGCATATATTCAACATTTTCAACGATTACCCGATGATTACATTCGGTAGGCAGACTATTCGACTGGTACGTGCTCGAAACGATAACGATTGCGTTAACATTGAAACCGCCACGACCAGCGTTAAATTCCTGATTGATAGCATGGAATTGAAAGTGAAGTATATCTATCCCAACGATATAATTAGAGAAAAGCTATTGCGAGCAATCAAGAGTGATTCGCCCATCCTAATTCCATTCCGGAAGTGGGAATGCCATGAGCTTCCTGCCATAACAAGCGAGGCCCGACGAGAAATTTGGGCGGTCAAGACTAGTGCAGCAGTTGAAAAACCTCGCTATGTCATAGTATTCTTTCAAACGGACAAAAGGAACAATGTGAAGGCTAACCCCACAATATTTGACCATCTGGATATAACAAGTATTCGCTTATCTCTAAACGGCGAATATTACCCCAACGAGCGAATGAACTTGGACTTTGCCAAGGATGATTTCACGCTCGCCCACCATAACTATACAGAGTTCTACTCTAGCTATACAAATTCCTCGTCGGCTGTGAAACAACCAATGTTAGATTATACCAGTTTCAAAAAACGCGCCCTCTACATAATCGATTGTTCGAAACAGGAGGAAGCAGTGAAATCTGCAACTGTTGATGTGCGATTGGAAATCGAGGCAGATAAGGGATTTCCAGCCAATACGAAAGCATATTGCATCATCATTCACGATTGTTTGATGGAGTACTACCCCCTCTCAGAAATAGTGAAGAGTCTAATCTAAAACATACGGCCTAACGACTACGTCGCCCGATCAGTTTAGTACGAGTCATCATGAGAATAGCATTGGTTGATATTCAGGGGTTCATCATCGATGATGTCTTTCATCCCAAAGAAATGTCTATACAAATTGGGTTCAAACGACATTATTCGTTGTTTAAGCCAGCCGTACCGCTTACGATGTTAAGTGAGAAGGATCGAAAATCTGTTTGGTATTTGGAACATTTTTGTCATGGTTTGGAATATACATCGGGCGATGTGGAATATGAAGAAATTGATAATATTCTAAGATTGACTCTACTGTGTGCAGCCGACATTATATATGTTCGAGGACATCAAAAAGCCGAATATCTCTCGAAAAAGTGTGTGGAGCTAGATATCTTTCCACGAATCGTAGATGTGTGCAGTTTCGACAACACCCCATGTCAAACGGGGAAATTCGACCCGACAAACAGACTGAGCTGTCTAAATCATCGCAATGATGGCGGGAAATATATGTGTACAGTCCACCATGTCGATAATCTACAACATTGGTTCCTCACCATCATACTTCCAAAATAAGAATGTACTTTTTCCAAAATAAAAAAAATATTATTAATATTTGATATTTCATTTCTCATACACCTCTTCCCACACACACACACACACACACACACACACACATCATAAACGACCCCCAGTCGTTTGAGTCGCTTGCGAGTCGCTTCCGAGTCGCTTGCGAGTCGCTTTCGAGTCGCTTTCGAGTCGCTTTCGAGTCGCTTTCGAGTCGCATGAGTCGAACTGGTGACAGTCTGTACCTGGGACCCACCATGACAGCTGTCACGTGGTGGTGACACCTCCGCGGAGCAGTCTGTACCTTTGGTCTGCCATGAGACTGCTGTCATATGGTGGCGACACCTCTACAAAACAATCTGTACCTTAGGCCCACCATGATAGCTGTCATGTGGTGGCGACACCTCTACGAAGCAATCTGTACCATAGGTCCGTCATGACAGCTGTCATGTGGTGGTGGCGACACCTCTACGAAGCAATCTGTACCATAGGTCCGTCATGACAGCTGTCATGTGGTGGTGGCGACACCTCTACAACGCAATCTGTACTTAGGGGTCCACCATGACAGCTGTACCTTATGGTCGCCATGACAGTTGGATCTTATGGTCGCCATGACAGCTGGATCTTATGGTCGCCATGACAGCTGGATCTTATGGTCGCCATGACAGCTGTACCTTAGGGCCGCCATGCTGTCATGTGTTAGTCACGTGACCCTGTGACACACTTTTTGCACACACCCTGTATACTCTTTCATGTGACACACTTTTTGCACGCACCCTGTATACTCTTTACAAACAACCGATCCTTATCACCAGACCGACACCCCTATGGCCGCCATCTTGGTTTTTGTCGTAGAACTAGGACCGACACCCCTATGGCCGCCATCTTGGTTTTTGTCGTAGAACTAGTCCAGTATATCTACTTCCCTCTCGTGTAAGCAAATTATAAAAAAAAATCTAAGGTCAGGGTATGGGATACATTAAGATATGTTACACAGATTATGAATAAAATCTAAATACCCTTTCAAATTTCTTCTATCATTATAGGTTTTCCTCTCAGGTAGTCAAAATATTGAAAAAATCTAAGGTTAGGGTACAGGATATATTAAAATATGTTACACAGATTATGAAGAAAATCTGAATAACTTTTCAAATTTCTTCTATCATTATAGGTTTCACTCTTCTCAGGTAGTCAAAATATTAAGAAAAATCTAAGGTCAGGCAATGGAATATTTTAAAATATGTTACAATGATGATTATGGATAAAATGTAAATCACCTTTATAGGGTTTCCCTTTCGTGTCGTCAAAGTATAAAAAAAAATATCGGTTTTATTGTGAATAGGTTTATATTCTTGGATTCTTTCTGGTAACAATTGTTGAAATTTATTTGTTGATTGATTCAATTTTTGTATTTGTTTTTGGTGAAATTGTGCTTAATAATTTAGAATAAAAGGACTCGAATTCGTATGATATTGTTTCAAAAGACAGTTTTAAATGTAAGTTACCTATAAGCCGAACGTTGTAAATGATCTAGCTTATGATATTTGTTACTGATTTCTGATTTTAACCATCTTTGTTTTGCAGAGAAAATGATTTTATCTATTTCCGCGTTCTTACACGTATACATTTTAATGAATTTTGGAAAAACGTTATTTAACAAGCAATCTCCAACAAATCAAATGATTTTAATTCAATAATACTATTAAAGTACTGAGGACTTTTCGGCTATCAAGTAGTATCATCAGAGTAAACTAAATTATAAATAAAAAAAAAATTTTTATATTTTTTTCAGTGGATGATGTTGATTATTTATTATCTATAGTGTTATGGTGTATCCAGTGGCGGCTCGTGAACTTTTTAAGAGAGGAGGCTGGACATAAAACGTTCTTGTAAAAATATTCTCTATTCAGCCAATAAATTTAACCTTTGCACAGCGACCGTACCAGCTACTTCAGTGACAAAATTAATTGTTGCCAAGCAAGAACCAACGTGGAGGTGTAGAGTTTCTCTTGGCAAAAAATTTTTTTGTTCTTTTTTTTTTTTTTTTTTTTCTTTGGATTTTTGATATTTTTTATTTTTTTTTTTAAATTTTTCATATTTTGTTTTTTTTTATTATTTTTATTAACTTTTTTTATATATTAACGGAATTCTACGGTCTTTAGTTTGCGAAAAATGATCAATAATATTATCATAAAATGTATCATTTTGTTTTAAGTGTTTTACTAAATCTTTTTCAATAGATATCAAACTAACATTGTATAAACGATTTTGGCCCATTGTATTTCGCATGTAAGTTTTAATTCGTTTGAGAGTAGAAAATGATCTCTCCACCGATGCCGACGTGACAGGAATGGTGACTGTCAAACAAAGTAGTTTATAAAACTGAGGTAAAACTTGTTGCAAATCATTGTCTATCACATATTTTATCATATCGGCGTGAATGTCGTACTGGCCTAAAATATCTTCATCCGAGTAGGTATATAATTCATAATTCATTGTGCAGTGCTATTTTATCAAAAAATTTATATTTTAGAACTAAGTTATCTAAAAGTGTATTGAGAAACTCTTTTGAAGTAGATTCGTCAAGTCGAAAAACTTCAATTCATGTAAATCGGAAAATCGAATCTCAATTTGACCTTTAATAGTATCTAAAATTTCATAAAAAAAGTTGTTTATAATGTAGTTTCTTGTCTACCAAATTATATGTTTTCCTCCTTTAACAATATTCTGTTTACCGGTTAATTTAAACTTAATACTCGATGTAATATGTTCCTGCGATTTTTCATGTCTATCTATACCACGAGCTAAATTTTTCAAATCATCATAACCCGAGTGTCTCCAACATGAAGTTGTATCAGATGTAAATAGCAAGCAATATAATTTATTGTGCATTTCGATTTTGAAACATACCTGTCATCGTCACCACTCATATGTTAATCCACTAAATGGATTTTCTAAGAACCCAGCAACTAAGTCACTCATCATTTTAACGTTCACCGATTAGATAAATTATAACTTAACTACTTAGCCTTACTTCGCCTCGCGGTACAAAAACAAGAACTAACGGAACACGACACGTGTCGCATTCTTCTAGCGGAAGGGCGGTAGCAAGTAATCGTATTTCATTCGACCGACGATTCCGTACGAGAAGCTAGCCTCCATAGGGTGTTGCCATATTCGCTCTTTTACCCTATCTAGCAATTGAACTGCTTGGAAAATGGCAACTGTGTTGACCACACGTATTTAGCATTTGAGATATATAGAGAATCTAGCCTCTGGCCACTGTTGCCAGATTAAAAATAACTACTGAGAACGGGGAATTAATTGTAAAATTTAAAGAATTATCAGAGAAACAGGAAATAAAATGGAGAATGATCATTAAGATAAATTGGTGAGGAGTCTGATCCTCCTTAGCCTCCCTCGAGGAGCCGCCACTGGGTGTATCCACAGTGTTAACTCTTTTATAGTCAGCTTTATTCAAGCTAACGTTACATACAAGCTTCAAAAAAACTACAAATGACCTGCTAGACCTGATATAGTGCTGCCGCCAAGTGCTTGCTAACTAAATAGAGTCTTTGGAATGAACATTTCGGCGTTTAAGACTCTGACAAGAAAATGTCTCTGCTAAATCGATAAATCGATCTGATTGGTCTTTGACTAAAAAATGCTGCATGGCGTTACGAAATACGCAGCAGTTATGAAGAAAATGTCAATTAAGTTCGGGTCTGCATCTGTAATTTTTTCTCTAAAATTGCAAATATTTCAAAAACGGTTGAATTTAGGTATAGAACATGATAAATGGAATGTACCAAAAATGAAATAAACTATAGGATGTTCCATTTACAATAACGAAGTTTTCATCAACTTCCGGTACAACCGGAAGTGCGCCGTATCGTGAAAATATTTTAGATGAATAGTACTCATTTACTTTTATCAGCTACCAAATGTTCAAAAACATTTTATGAGTACTTTTTGTGATATCGATCGATGCAGTTCTTGGTGAGACATCCTGCTTAGGTTAAGTACTTTATTTTCTTCAAACATTTGGTAAACACTAACAGTTTGTTAATCAGTTTCAAGATTAATAATAATTTGTGAAGAACTCTTAATTTAGTTTGTAAACAGTTTATCGGATCAAATCGTTAGTTGTATTCAAAAACATTGTAAGTCTGCCCAACCTGACAACACTGGCTGACCTTGATACATGACGTCATATCATTCTTAACGTAAATGAACCATCTATATATCTAGTATATAATATGATATGTATATGTTCCATTAATGATGTAAAGACAAAGATACAACGCTTGAACTATACAATACTCATTTATTTCATTGTTATTTCTACGTAGCAGTTCTCAGGGATGTTATGTCGGCCATGGACAAAGTAAAAGGGGAAGGCGACGTTTTAAATTACACTCGCAGGACTGTGCTCGCCATATTTGATGATTGCTCATAACTGGCTGATAAGAGATAAGAACGCTCCAAGACTTAAAGAGAGTCGTTAAGTTTTAGAGCCGCTCGTTCTAAGACAGGAGAAAAGCGACTGTGTAAAATTTTTAATAAGTTACCCGTATCAAGCGTGATATTTCGCACTTTATATCATTTTTATGGGGCCACGTAAACTGTGGTTTAATTAAATATATAAAACTTTAGTTTAGTATAAACAGGAAATACTTACCGACACCGTTCCTCTCCACCCTATACAGTTTGACTCTATTACGATCTGTGCAAACTATACGCCATGTCGAGAAGTTGTTTTCTGAAAAAGATCATATCGTGATGTATTTAAATGGTTCGAATTTCAACTTTTAGAGAATTTATGGATCTAGTTATCCCAATACCTACTGTATTGAATAAAGTGCTAACAACCGCCTACAAGTGGGAATATACAGGATGTTACAGAGTGTTGTGAGGAAAATTCAAGAGCAGATTCTACATCTCAGAATATGAAAAAAAAAGTTCACATAAACATGGGTTCGTAAATGCTCATTTCATGATACGGAGTGTTTAAGGTTTTCTGTCTTTAATAGTCTATTTTACATATCAAAAACCCGTTGAGATCTATGCATGAGTTTTTGTACACGCAAATGTACCATTAAAGGTCACATTCACACGTACAACATTGTTTTATAAAGAACTTACATCAGTGGCGTTCGTGCCGGCAACGGGTTTGGTAACGCGTTTCATTGATGTCTCTTCATTCGCTATGGGAGTGAAATACATCAGTCACTTTAGATGCCCCAGAGGTAGAAATCACAAGAATTTAAGTCAGGTGATCAGAAAGGTCAAGAGATAGAGTCGCCCCGATCAATCCAATGTCCTTGGAATGTAACGTTTAAATGAACCACAAATGTTGGGTGATATTAAGAGGGACATCTAGTAGGTTGGGTGAATTTTCCTGTAAAAAATGCAGGTATGTTTGACCGTCTAATCTTCTGGGTGAAATAAAGGGTCCAACCAAATAACTACTACTGCCCACAGATTGATTGAAACTGCTGCTGGTGTCGCGATTCATGAATAATAAGTGGATTTTCATCCGCCCAGTAATGTTCATTGTGGTAATTAAAAATTCCATTTTTGGTACATGAAGCTTTGTCCGTGAACAAAATAAACGAAATAAATGGCCGAACTTCTGCATTTTTATATGTTAACCACTAGCAACATTGCAATCTAGCTGGGAAGTCTGCGTCAGAAAAGGCTTGTACTCTCTGTAAATGGTACGGATAGAGCTGCTGCCCATGGAGTATTCGCCATACACGTGGTCGGTATTCCCTAATACGTTTGCTAGACGCCTTGTACTTCTTTCGGGATTTTGTTCAACCGCTCTTAAAACATTTTCGTCATTTGCAACTTTTTGAGCAGTTCGTGGCGTCCAAAAATCAAGAAAATTACCTGTTAGTTTTCCTGTTTCTTTCAACCGTTTTTGAACCAATACAAAGGTGTTTTCACAAAGAAAATGCATCTTCATAGATGACTCCTTGCTTCGTACGAATTCTTCAAACGAGTAATTCACCATAGTAAGTACTTATTTTGTAGAAAACTCAAAAAAAAATAACTAAAACATTCCAAATTCAAATCGCTAGGCACTTTATGTTATTCCGTTTTATTTTAGTTTGACAATAAATATATGACATTCACAAAAAGTGCCAATTTCATAACTATTTTTTAATTAGTTAATTTAATTTTTAATTCGAAAACGTTTTGTCACTCTTAAGGCAGAATTAATCTGGCTTCAAGAAAGCGACAACAATTTTTGCAAAAACCAGTGGCGTACAGATTTTATCGCTGAACATAACGACTTGCCGGTACGAACGCTATTTAATTTTCCTCACAACATTCTGTAACGCCCTGTATACATTATAACACTTTATCAGAACCACAGTCATTGAGCTTGGTGACAATATATGAGCCGCAGCCTGTATACTTAATCATTTCTGTCATTTGAACTAAAACAGTGGCAGCGGTTAAGGCGTATCGGATTGTTAGTCTGGACCAGTGGGTCGGTGCCTCGCGGTCATGACAAAATTTGGGCTTGGGCTGCTGGAAGCCGCCCGATCCTCCGAATGAAGCCTGAAGCGGTAGTGCCAACTTTCATGTTACAAACACCGGACGAAGACTCCGAACCTCTTCCGCTTGGGGGACTCGTGTGGTTCCCTGACGGGTCCAAAACTGGTGAACCTAGCGGAGCCGGGGCTTACTCGTGCAAGCCCAGAAGGGATCTTTCAATTTCCATGGGTACTCAAATAACCGTTGTCCAGGCCGAAGTCTGTACAATTAGGACCAGTGCTCTGGAAAATCTGAGACTAAGCTACCGGGGTAGGCGGCTATATAAAGGGTTTTCCATTAACAGTTGTTTGCTGCGCGTATTGCACGTATTTATCATGTGGTGCCATGATTTGATGACAGCGTCATTATTCAAGGTTGGTACATGTTTGATCATGGTGCGATACCCAATATAGCAGCATGTTAACATCGTGAAAGTGCATCCTAATACATTTCACAGAATTCGTGATCGCCTTGGTCCACATAATCGCCCAACGGAAAAAACTATTCGTAATATTGTCCGCAAATTTGAAACTACAGGATCTGTTCAAGACGTGAATATGTACTCAGTCGAAACGTCCTGTGAAAATATTGCGACAGCTCAGGACAGAGTAGCTGGAATTCCAAAAATTTCCATTCCGCACCATTCCCAGCAACTTCTCACTACATGGCAAATGATAAGAAAAGATTTGGGTCTTTGTGCGTATAAGATCTAACTAACACAAGCATTGAAGTCAACTGACTATAGGCAGCGTCGTAATTTTGTTACTTGGATTCTTCAAATAAAGCAATTGATAATGACTTTTGCAAAAAATAATTTTAGGCGATGAAGCCTATTTCCACTCAAAGGGCTACGTAATGGGGCAGTGAAAATTCAAGAGAACTCAACAAAAAGCTAATTCATTCACAACGTGTCACTGTCTGGTGTGCTCTATGGGCTTAAAGCATGATTGAACCTTACTTTTTTGAGGATTAAAATGGTCAAGCACTTATCGAATGATTATAAACGACTTTTTGAGGCCAGCGTTACTCAATATACATTTTAACGATATGTGGTACCAACAAGATGGTGCCATATGTCACACAGCTAGGGTGAACGATGCGTTTATTTCGGACACAGTTCGAAGGGAGAATTCTTTCACAAAATGGCGATGTGAACTGGCCACCTAGATCGTGCGATCTTACTCCACTCGATATTTTCTGTGGGGCTACGTGAAAAGCAAAGCATATGTCTACGATCTACCGTTCTTGCGGAAAATCAAATCCAAAAACATTTTAATATTCCCAAAATGCCCAAGGATGGGCGTTACAACTTTTTGGTTTTGTGTTCGTTAAAAAAAAGTCGTATATTCCTGACAGATTTACTGTAGGTAATAATCAGTGGCGGCTCGTGAACTTTTTGAGAGAGGAGGCTGGACATAAGACGTTTTTGTAAAAATATACTCTATTCAGCCAATTAATTTAACCTTCAGTGACAAAATTGATTGTTACCCAGCAAGAACCAACGTGGAGGTATAGAGTTTCTCTTGCCCACAAATTTTTTTTTCGTTCGTTTTTTGTTTTTTATTTTTTTTTGGATTTTTAATTTTTTTTCTTTTTTTTTGGAATTTTTCATATTTTGTTTTTTGTTATTAATTTTATCAACTTTTCTATATATTAACGAAATTCTACGGTCTTTAATTTACGAAAAATGATCAATAATATTATCATAAAATGTATCATTATGTTTTAAGTGTTTTACTAAATCTTTTTCAACAGATATTAAACTAACATTGTATAAACGATTTTGGCCCATTGTATTTCGCATGTATGTTTTAATTCGTTTGAGAGTAGAAAATGATCTCTCCTCCGATGCCGACGTGACAGGAATGGTGACTGTCAAACAAAGTAGTTTATAAAACTGAGGTAAGACTTGTTGCAAATCATTATCTATCATATATTTTATCATATCGGCGTGACTGTCGTACTGGCCTAAAATATCTGTATCCCAGTATACAACGCATAATTCATTGTGCAGCGCTATTTTATCAAAAAAATTATATTTTAGAACTAAGTTATCTGAAAGTGTATTGAGAAACTCTTTTGAAAAAGATTCGAAAAATCTTCTATTCGTCAAATCGAAAAACTTCAATTCATGTAAATCGGAAAATCGAATCTCAATATTTGACCTTTAATAGTATCTAAAATTTCATAAAAAAGTTGTTTATAATGTAGTTTCTTGTCTACCAAATTATATGTTTTCCTCCTTTTCACGGGAGAAGCCTCATCAGTTGAATAATTTCCAAATAAAATATTAAAATGAAATTCTGTATAACGGAAACTTGAATTTTATCAATGAGATGTGTTAAACGATCTCTTGAATGAATTATATTAGTGAATTTATGTTGTAAAATTCGAAAAATAAGATCAGTTTGTTCAAATATTAATTTAAAAGTATCAAGAAATAACAAAAATTCTTCATTTTCTAAATAAGATTTTAAACCAACAGCAGCATTCAATGAAACCTAATCTGTTGAAAAGTCATCACTGTTTAATATAAAATCAAATATTTCAATTAATTTGTCTTTATTTTTATGGATGGTAAACTAAACATTGCATGTGATGTAAAATTCCATCGAGTTCGAGCATTACAGGGAATTCTGTTTCCTACTATGTTATTTGAAACTTACGTTTGTTTGAAGACCGTTTAAATGTCCCGCCATTACAGATGCCGTCGTAAGTCTGATTTATTCGCAGTCGAATCGTTGAAATGTTTCCATTGAAAAATTGAATAAATTGACCGCTGTTCTTCCCGAACTAACATCGTAGAACCCTAAAAATCTTTCCACTAGTTGTCCATTTTTACAATTAATAATTTACCGAACAGACGAATTCTAATCTAACCTTATTTTGCGTGGTGTCACTCAACCATTATACCCGCATAAAACAAAACAAATGCCTGCAAATACTGACGCGTTAGTCATAAAATCGCGAAGCTTACTGTCGTATTTACAAAACAAATCTAACAATTCCCTAAAATTACCTTTATTAACTGAATTTTCAGTTTCATCATGCCCTCTAAAAGCCAAATCTTGAAATGATAAATACAATAAGAAATCAATGATTTTTTTTAAAACTTCGCGGTTTTCTTTAACTGTTTTATTATGATTTTCGATTTCGCGTGTTCGTGTAGAATCAATCGCATTAACAATATTCTGTTTACCGGTTAATTTAAACTTAATACACGATGTAATATGTTCCTGCGATCTTTCATGTCTTTCTAGGCCACGAGCTAAATTTTTCAAATCATTATAACCCAAGTGCCCCCAACATGAAGTTGTATCTGATGTGAATAGCAAGCAATACCAGCAATATAATTTATTGTGTACATCAGATCCCGTTAACCATACATATTTTTTATAATTATCAGTATTAAACGATCGATTTTGATACTTCCCTGCCATCACTAATCCTTTCAAATCCGGTAAAGGCCGTTTGTTTTTGAAGAACACTTTTCTATCATATGTTAATCCACTAAATGGATTTTCTAAGAACTCTGCAACTAAGTCACTCATAATTTTAACGTTCACCGATTCCGATTAGATAAATTATAACTTAAAAATTAACTACTTAACCTTACTACGCCTCGTGGAATAAAAACAACAACTAATCGCATTCTTCTAGCAGCGGGAGGCGGGAGCGCAAGTAATCGTATTTCATTCGACCGACGAATGGATACGAAAAGCTAGCCTCCCTACCCTGTTGCCGTTTTCGCCGTTTCACGCTATTTGGCGATTGACTGGTCGGAAAAACGGCAACTGTGTTGAACAACACAACTCAGCGTTTGAGATATATAGAGAATCTAGCCTCTGATCACTGTTGCCGGATTGAAAATAACTACTGAGAACGGGGAATTAATTGTAAAATTTAAAGAATTATCAGAGAAACAGGAAATAAAATGGAGAATGATCATTAAGATAAATTGGTGAGGAGGCTGAGCCTCCTTAGCCTCCTTCGAGGAGCCGCCACTGGTAATAATACCAGTCAATTCAATTACAGCCGATTGAAGTTTCCTTTATATAAAAAGTAAGATGTACGCGAGAGGGTAAGAATCTATGAAATATTAACTGAGAGTTAACACGCACTCGTCTCTCGCTCTGCGAAATATTCAATTTACATCATTCGGTATTGTGAAAGAGAATGGCAAAGTTGGCTCTAAAAATACACAAACGAAGCGGAAATTTGCAAGAGGCAAGTGGAATACTGCTTTAATTTCTCCGCTGCGAATTTCTCCGCGAATAATAAGAAAATTGCGAAGTATTTCCATAAAATCCCTGGAGAAATCTAAATAAATAGAAGTCAGTCTTTGTTACTGGCACGTAAAGGTCAAAATTTGTACGCGCGCACTACCAAACTCGTCCTTACGGAGATTTATAAAGAAATTTATGTAGAATATAAGATTCCTTGCTGGATTTAATGAAACTGTACAGTCTGAGCGAGAAATTTTATTCAAGTGGGCTATTTCAATTACCTTCGAGCTCTTTGCTGAAACTTGAACGCCGGTTGCTTTGACGATAACATTTTCAATCGATAAATTATTCTAGTAGGAAGATTGTTTCTCAATATTGATATAATACAAAACGTTTTATCACTTATATTATAGAAACACTAACGTGCCTATAGTTTCGAAAACTAGGGTGTCATCTTCAAAAGGATTATGATAATTTTAATTATTTTTTCACTTCCTCTCTCCCCTAAAAACTTGAATGAATAATGGAATATAAACAAGGTTATAGCCATCAACAATGGATTTCAACCTCAAATTATATCCAAATTGATTGATAGAAAGAAGCAGAAATTAACTTAAAAGAAACTCAGATTCCTCATATAAATACTTTCCCCTAACATAAGAGTAGGATGGTGAAAAATTGTATTGAATTATAATCTGAAAGTTATCTTCAAACCTCAAAATAAATTGTCTTGTATTTTCTTCAAAGCTAAAGATAAAATTGAAAACCCTGAAGTGTATAAATGAACCTGTTCCGCGTGTGATAGCCTTTACATTGGTTGATCAAGTCGTAATATTGAAATTAGATATAAGGACTCAATAAAACAGATTCTTCTCTAATCATATTTTAGAAACAGGGCGCATTTCCAAATTAAGGTGAAGTAAAAATTTTGCATAATGTGTTTCGTAGGCAAGCAGGTCTCCTGTTGATTTCTCCTAACGAAAGCCATATTGCCAGCCAGCCATTCTGATTTTAGAGCTCTCTAGGTATTGGGTGAGTTAGATGTTAATTGCTTTCTCCATCAATGGGTCCACAATTATTGGGAAGGGTCTTCTCTCTTTTTCTGGAATTGGCTGTCTTCCAGCTGGAAGGAACCATGTCAAGTTTGTATGAAAGGGTAAATAACCTGCGAAGAACTGGTCTTAATTCCTTGAGAACGACCGGTGGAATTCTGTCTGACCTCATAGCCTTTTTGGTACTGAGATGAGCCTAATTGTGCCCTGACGGAAGACAATTTCAGGCATATGGTCATCGATGGCAGCAATATTATGGGGGTCCTTCCCTTGTGGATTTAAAGTTGAATTTGCTGCAAACATTCCAGCAAAAACGTTGCCTTTTTCTTGTGGTGTAGTAACCAGTGTTCCATCATCTTCGCTTAGGGGATGGAATGAACTGGGAGTGATTGTTTCTCATGAATATTAATGAAGCTAGAATAATTTCTTTTAATAAAAGGGTATATTATTTCTAACGCATGCTGAATGTTTTCCTTTTTGCTAATATTATGAAAAATTATATCAGTTTCATAATCATACTTTAATGCTATTTGTTTAATAATGTTCAGTTCTTTGGTATAATTTTCTTCCACCATCGGAATGTTAAGGAGTCGATGTAGTCAACAGTGGCGGCTCTTGAATTTTGAAAGAGGCTGGGCACAAGAAAAAACCATTTCTTGTACTCTTGTACTCTTATTTTTCATGGTTAGAAAAACGTCTATGACTTCGTTGTCAAAATCCGGGATAGACTGCACGAACTTCTTTTCTTTTGATGGGACCGCCAATGTGTTCAGTCGATCTTCTGACATTGTGCTTCTCAGAAAAGTTTTAATGCGTTTGAGGATGGAAAAAAATCGTTCATCTTGCTGTCGACATGGGCGTTGTACAAATAATATCCAACAGTTTGTATGTTTCCGTCAAAACCTTTTTCAGGTTGTTGTCTGTTATGAACACTAAAAGTGGCAAAATACCACCTACGTCACATGTCATTGCGCTAAAAAATTGCTGAAAGTTCACTTTTCAATTTTACACTGTCCAACATAGGATTTCCCAGTCTCATCAAAATGTTTTTGTGGAAATGCATATCTATACGTTTTGAAATTTTGAGAATCAAATAATTTTGTTGCACTTGAGTGATCCCTATAATCGAATCGGCCGCTAATTTGGCTTAAAATGGTGTCACATACTTTCTTTGCAATAACAGCTCAGTTATCTCCAGCTCTCTTTTTTTGTCTTTTGCTAGCAGGTTCTTCATTATTGCGTTCTTGATTGTCATTGACAGTAGATTTTCTGATTCGAATAATTTGCTGTTGCTTTTAGCAGTTGAGCATTGTCAATCCCGTGCGCATTCGAGTCTGATTATATTTCAACATGTGGCATGATGAAATGAAATATTTTCAACCAGTAGAGGAATTCCGGGCAATCCAAATGTTTCAATAAACCACTTGCTTCACTAATAGTAACTGAATTCGATTTGAATTCACACACTGTACACTATGAATGCAAGACTTTACTGGAGATACGCCGCTTCGTGCCCCAAACCGACGGTGTAAACGCATATGGCGAAGATAACCGTAGTCAGTCGAATTATACTTGAAATGGGTACCACTTCAGAATGTTCCCCGGAACATAGTTTTGAGCGTTAGCATTGCATGCGCCTGACGTGCGGAATAAAATAATGCACTGAACTAGATGCGAATTCCTTTCTGTGTTTATCTTGGCGGTTGGGGAGGCAGGTTGGTGGTGGTGGTGGGCACGTACCCTTGTGCCCTTTTGTACCAGCCATCACTGGTAGTGATATTGGTAGTGAAAATTTATTAACAGATGGTTTAATTCGCAATTCCCATTAGGTATCGCCTACGTCAATCCAAGATTATTTCTTTAATCATTGAGTAAATAGATATGCACCCTGATAATAATAAAAATATGTATGTGATTACGCAGATATATGTATATTAGTATGAAAAATGGCATCTATACTTCAGAGTCTAATATAAAGGGATGCAATACAATTATACGTAAGGCGAACTGAAGTACGACAACGGCAGAGGGGTGAGAAGAAAAACGAAACAGAGAGCGAGGGTGAAATAAGAGGGTAAAAAGTGAGGCCGCCATGGAATTAAAACAGAAATTAAAGACAAAGGGTACAAAATTAATGTCTGAAAAAGAGGGAATCTAAGATGGCTGCTGCCCTTTACAAGGAAACAACCGACTGTTTAAAATTATTTGCTGATTCAAATAGCACCCAAAATACCTGAAACTTTAATAATATAACACCCGACCGTAACTGAACTTTTAATTTGATGTAATTTAATTAAAATAACGAGCAATATATTTTAGCTTCCAAATTGTTTAAGTTACATTCGACGTTTTAAATTTCGTAAAGTTGAATGAAAACATGCAAATACAGTTTGTTTCATTGAATACGCCCCATATTATTATCATTCTGTATTGGATAGTTCGCTGATGAATGCAAACCAAATCGCTAACGTCATCACCAATAGAAGGAACGAATTGAAAATGAAAATGGGTCGCTAGAAATGTTTTTAATAATTTTTATAGAATAAAACTATAAAATTTTTGGAACGAGGTAATTTTATCTCAAAAAATCGCAAAATCATGAGTCTAAAATGTATTCGGCTAACGATGATTCTTCAACATTTTTTTTATATGGCATAATATTCGTTGTACCGAGTTAGAATATTTCCTCTAGTTTGACCCACATAGCATTTTGAATACGATTCACAATCCATTTTGTAAATCCCGGATTTGTCGAAGTCTTGTATTAAAGGTAATACATAACGATTTTTTAGCTTGTTCTTACATCTATAAACGGGTTGTATCGCAAATTAAGAAAACAAATTGCGGTGAATGAAAAAATGTTCAGCAACTATTTAATGCAGCGAGGTCCGAAGTTGTAACCTTTTCTAACTTGAACAACTGTTCTTTTAATATTTTGTTGTTGTTGTTGAATTGTATTTCAAATGATACTGGTGTTTTTATGCCATACTGGTTGCTACGCAGTAAAATATCTTATTACTGTAGGATTTTGGGGTCCTTAATGCAGTGCTTTACTGAACAAAATGCATTTACATTTCTAAGTTTTATTGATAAATGTACTTATTAATTTTATACTGTTTTTTATGTTATAAGCTCCGTTATTGGGGGCCAAAAACAGCGGATTACTGAGCTTTCAAAATTAAGATACAGCGAATTAATGAGTGTGTACTGTATTTTAAGGTAGTCGATCTAATTTGGTTATTTCCGATTACCTCTTTTGTTTAGGAATTAAGCTATTAATCAACAGATTCGTCGTAACAATTGTTCAACGGTATCTGTAATAGCATATACATGCTGTTGATTAGTCTGTGAGCGGAGGATGGTAAAACTCCAATAAAATCAGCAACGACAATTTGCATGTAGCCAAGAAACCCTGAGTCATGACTATACTAAAATTTAAATAAATAAAGCAATATACAATAGATATAAATAAAGTTCTGTGATTTACGTATAAATAAAACAATCTATGTGAGATTCATTTCTATATTTTTACTCCCCTCACTATACGTAGTATCCTATAGTGTAAGATAATTATTGTTATCGGCCCAAAAGAAATGTGAAGTCACAGTCTATTTTAAGCGTTTACTCAAATAGTTCATCTGACAGCAGGTGTCAGTATAAAACAAGGTTATATTATAGTGTGAATAATTCGATAGTTAACCTAGGAGCAGGAGTTAGTATAAAGTATAGACTAGTTCTAAAGTCCTGTGACGCTGTTATTTAAGTGGACTGTATCTTCTGAATATAATAAATAATATCTTGTTTGGTATAACTTGTATTATATTGAATATAACATTAATTGTATAATATTATGGTTTATATTGCACAATGCAACAAAAACAAACGTTGTTGAATCAAATTAATTATCAAACCATCACAATTGACAAGCGTCTCTCTATCAAAGCCGCCCCGCTTTTTCAATATAATTATGTTTCATAGAATCGATAACAGCGAACTCTATCAAAATTATCGGAGCCACAACACTAATAAAATATATCATATTTTGGATACAATTTCAATGTAATATAAATAATTTAACGACTTCCATTCGCTGCTTCTAAATCATTTCCAATATATTTTCTGTGCCCGATACCGATTTGGCTTACAAAAGGGAAGGTACGTGATCGATCACAGCTTTTTTTCACACCATCAGTTGGGTTCTACAAATTATGGTAAAATCCGAACTCTCTTTAGCTGAGTGATGCTCGGACGAAAGTGTATATTTGAAATTTTTGTAACAAAAAATGCATAACTTAATTCAGGGAAAAACATGAAACTCGTGTTTAAAGATTAGATTCCAATCGATTCAAAGATGGAGAAAAATCCAATTTCGCTGATAGAAAGCTTGAATTGCTAAACGGGCAGCCTGTATTGTTACGCTAGATTAGAAAGCTGGGCGGGGAAAACAGTCTAAAGGCGGCAGAATTGTGGTTCTTAAATTGGAAATAATTTCTACTTCTGTGTGTTTTATCAGAGATAGGACCAATTGGATAAGTTCTACGCCTGAGGCGCATTTTAAATTGCCGGTTTAACTTTATATTACTTTACTTATCTAAATTGAACCAATATTACGTTTGAAATGTTTTATGTGGGTATTAAAAGCGAGTTCACTTCTTTGGCGTACGCTTTTCTTGGCTAAAATATGACCCACGTCGATTTCACCATATCTGATGGCTTCGGGCTAGGAATTTTCGATAATAATACTAAAAGTGATTCTTAGGAAGAAATTGTGTGCAATTTTGAATATACTCAAGGGAATAGGACAACGCGTGCAGTGTTTTCTATAAATTTTATCTGTAACCAGGTCTAATTTGATTCGAAACTAGGAAATATTCTTGTATTAGTCGGTTTTATCATGAAATTATGTAAATTTTCAAAATCTCATGTAGAAGTGACTCTCTTTTCGTTTCGAAGCTGGAGAGTGCTTTAAGGGGTGCCATAACTGTTTAACGAGGTGTGAAAGGTAGATATGGTGGTTTTTTCGATATTTTATGCAAACTGTGATTTTCCTCTTGAGTTATAGGTCAAGTATACAAAATTTCATCAAGATCGTCAGACATATGATTCAAGGGGTGGGAAAGGGTAAGGGGTAGTTTTTCTAAATTCTCAAGTAGAAAGTGTTATTATTAAGTTATTTTGAGAATTAAGTTTTCAAAATTGCATCAAGATCGATACTTGTCTTCTTCAATGGGTGAGAAATGGAGTTGGGATAGTTGTTTTCGATACTTGATGGAGCAAAGTTTCCAGTTCAAAATCATTTAGATTCAGATTACCCTCGGAAGTGCATAGGCCGTAACGGTCTAGTTGCGTGCCCTCCTCGTTCACCCGACTTGAGCCACTTATATTTTTTTCTTTGGTATTATTTGAAATCAATGGTCTGACACAAATGGCGGACATTTCCAACACATGTTAGTATTATTTGTTAATTTTGGTTATTTAATAATATTGCATTCACTCAAACTATTTCTAAAATTCTTAAAAGAAGTCATAGACCAAAAATTCCTTTCTAGCAACTTCCAAAAAATCCGTCTGTCAGGATATCCGTCACGAAATTCTTGTCTTTATGATAACTCAAGAATGACCCTATTGTTTTTCAGGGAATCGTGTGATAAACACACCCTCCCCTGAAGGGTTGAAAATTTAAAAAAATTGTAAACCTCAAATCATAAATTGAATCGATTCAAAATTCTTACAGTAAATTTGAGTTAATTTAAAACTGCTTTGTCCCAAATATCAACAGAATCGTTCAATGAAAACAAAAAAGTAAACTTAATTCACACAGTACTTTAATTGTTATAACAAACGGCGATGAACCAGAGGTATGGTCCATGGCAAGTATCCACTACTTTTTTGTACCTGAAAGCTCATTCTAGAATACCATTTATTTTTCAAGGAAACTTAATAGCTGGAGGTAGTTAATAATACATATAATATACAGAAGAAACATTTAATTCAAAAATTGTTGGAAAATCCCTCAAATAAGCAATCGGAGCAAACCGCTTCACAAAACTTGATTTTCTGTTCCGTGCCAAGAGCTACTTAACATCCCACCAGCAGCTCCTCATAACCTACAAAGCCCAGAATCAACCTGTCCTTGTACTTTCACATGTTTGGAGTTCGTCTCCCAAACATACGCTGAACCTCTTGGATCCTATCCAGACCCACATCGGTAAGTTCTGTCCTGTTATTATTTTTACTGTAGTTGAATGTGATTACTTTGGTTTTATCTATATTTGAAGTTAAATTGTTTTTTGTGAATCAGTTGTTGAAAGAATTAATGATTTTGGAGGTATTATTTTGGAGATCTTCGCGTGACATCTCTGAAATTGCAGCCGCAGTGTCATCCGCATATTGTGGAATATCAATGTTGATTGCAGCAGGTAGATAATACACAACAGCGGCCCCAATAAATATCCTTGAGGGATCCTTTTCTTCACATATACTATATCAGACCTCATGGTATTTCTTGAAGTTTTAGTATATTGACTTCTATTTTCAAGATATGATTTAAGTAAATTATGTGCTGCCCCTCTGATGCCGTATAAGTCCACCTTTGCCAACAGAATTGAATGATCAATAAAAGCCTTTGACAAGCCTAAACAAAGAAGTGCAGTTGTTTCAACCTTGTTGATAGAATCAAATATTTTACCTAGAGTCTGGTAGACAGCTCTAATCGTTGTCTTTTTTTTCCCGAAACCGTTTTGTTTGTCTGAGATAATGTTGAATCTTTCGAAAAAATTAGACAATCTAGCATAAATAATTTTTTCATAATATACTTTAATTGGAGAGTAAAGCTATAGGTCTATAGTTATTGATCTTATCTTTCTTGCCATTATTGAAAATTGGTTTTATAGCTGCTAATTTCAATTCATCTGGAAAATACTCCAGATATTAGAGATGAGCTCATTAGATGCACCAACGGCGAAATTATTTCCTGCGCTACATGTTTGATTAATTTCGCATTTATTCTGTCATCGCTCGAAGAAGGAGTATTTTTCAAACTCATTAATACTTTGTTTACTTCATTGCTATCGGCCGGGTGAATGAAAATACTGTTTTCATTTTTATTTAAGGGGAGTAATGTATATCACCACGAGTTATTGTATCCTTACATTGATTCACGAAAAAATAATTCATTTCATTGAGTGTTCCTAAGGTATTGGTATTTTCGAAATTAAATATTTGCGAAGCGTAGCTTTTGTATATTCATTTCTTAATTAATACAGCGCCGTAGGTCTATAAGTTTTTTCTATTTTTTCCACTCATAATCACCTCACCAAGTTTGGCATATGAATGTCCGGATACCCTGTAAATATATAAAAACGTCTAGACGTTGGTCTTTGTATGGTGAATTTATGTGCTGATTCAATTTCGACTTCTTCACATTCTTATGACGTTCTTAATCAGCACACAAGAAGTTTGAAAGGCACTCGTCCCATTTTAGTTAACACTTCTGGTTGGACTCAAACCCAAAAATCTGAAAAAACGATTTTTCAATGCAAAACCTTCCCCAGAGACTTTTGTGCATGAATTAAGGATCCACCACTACCAGACGAATGAATCGTACCATAGATGGTGCGATTTCATTCAAGTAGCGAATTTCGCACGAAAATAAATCTCGCTTTTATCCACGAGCTCTCCATATTCACATCAACAGATTAATTACCTGAACGTATGAAGCGGTGTCATTATGGATAAATGTAAAACATCGGCATTCGTAAATGCCGTATTCCATTTCTCCTTTCACCTCGTCTCCGTCTAGCCGTCTCCTTTTTAATTTATCCATATTCTAATTTAAAATATATCTGCTTTTCCAATTACTTTATATATCAGAGGAGAGCCGTAGCCGTTTCTCATAGCTCTGGCTGTCTTCACACAAAAGCAAACTTGCGAATTTCTAATTTTAACAAATATTCATTCATTTTAATTAAAATTTAATCAACCCCTCCACGAAATTGCAATTAAACTCTTAAAATAATAATTAACTTTTAGTTTTTGTTGGAAACGTTCAGCGCAGTTTTCCGCTCCGTGGCCCTGATGAATTATATTGTTTCTGCGTCAATGGTGTATTGGTATTTTCCAAGATTGGAGGCGTGTTACCGACATGGTTTCTTTTTAACTGCGAAGCACAATTATCCTGGAAACTAGTATAATAATAAATAAACCACTGTCGCCTTCATCCTTGTTAGAAGAAATGTATTTTCCCAAGGTCTCGCATGTTGAATTGGCAATATCTTCGTCCTTTTTTTCATCACAATCAATAATAAAAACTAGGAACCGTTCCTTCATTGGATATAACGCAAGTTCAATATTTGCAGAATCAAGCGTTACATCGACGGCAGAAATATGTAATCAAATTATGTAATTATGCAATGTGATAATTAACGTTTCGAGAGAGGCTTATGATGCCAAAATATGAGCAAAGCTGATCGAAATCCCTGGTGTTCCCCAGGGATCTATCTTGGCACCAACTTTTTTCTGCTCGAAGTGATCACCTGTCCCGTCCACAACTTTGCAGATGATGTTAAACTCCATAATGCTTTCTCATATAGAGCCTCTATCTAGTAGAGTTCAATACAACCAAAAATTCAACTTTGCGTCTTGTCCAGGAAAGCGGATCCCACAATCCCTGATATGATGATGTCAGCTACAACTATTCCTACGAAGTCTTCCATAACAATGCTCGGCATCACCACCAACAGCACCCTCTCATGGGACGTTCCATTGCGATAACCGCTTCACAAAAACGTGATTTTCTATTCGGTGCCAAGAGATACTTTACATAACAGCAGCTCCTCATAACCTACAAAGCGCAGATTCGACCTGACACTCTTGGATTCTATCCAAAAGAGAGCTATTTGTTTGATTGATAATGTCACACTTACGAGTTCATTGACCTCTCTAGAACATGGTAGAAAGGTAGGAGATCTCTCCCTTTTTTATAGATATTTCCATAGTCAGTGTTCAGCAGCAATTCCGTCTGTTGTTCCACCACGAGAGATTCCAGATAGGCAAAGTGGACGAACTCAAACTAGTCACCATTTTACTGTCAAACTCGAAACCTGCCGGTTTTGTTCCTACCAGACTTAATTATTTTATCGAACAGCGAAGTTGTAGAGCTCTTCACCTAATGAGGTATTTCCCTATGCCTATAGCGTCCAAACCTTCAAGAAAAATGCAAATACTGGTTTATATCACCACTTCCAATATTTTTATAGAACCGTAAAAACATAGGTACAAAAAAATGGAAAAGTAACATTCATTCGGAAGGAATTAATTACTACTGAAGGGGAAAAATTTGAGGGATAGATGTGATATTGTGACAATGTTCCATATTCCATGCCTGCACTGGATGTACGAGGTCAAGCATAGTCAGCATTTATATGGCGGCGAGACCAGCGAGGAGAATCACAAATTTTGCCCGGCACCTCCACCATTGTTTTGACGGTTTTCTTATATTTATTTGAGCATATATACGTGATCTCTCATAATTAGCCTTCCAAACTCCAGCAACGACCAAAAAATAGATAACAAGTTCCAACGAATATGGGTCGAAAAATGGATCATAAGCTAGCTACGGCCTGCTTGAAGGTGGCATTTTCTGAATGTTTCCGAAACGCCGTGTGATAAAATTATGCAATTTGGTGCAAGAACTATGCCCAATGCAGTGAATAAGAAATAATTTCACATTTTCATTCACCAGTGTATGAAACAAGTTGGGGGTACGTTAAATTTTATCAAACTTCTTCGTATACAAAATTTTCGACGATTTACTCTCGAATTTTGAATATTTAGAACTTCATACAGAATAAAGATACTCTTGTCCCGTATCAATCAGATGTACGATTTTCGAGTAACATTCATTTGAAAATATTTTCACATCCCTTAAATTATACACAACATTGCAGTGTTAAATCATAGTGGCTATGGAAATTATAAATTGCGCGTTTTCTTTTACATTTGGTGACACACACGTTCCGCAGGCTGCGCTAAGCAATTATTGTGTAAACGTAGTTTTTTTCATTAAATATTGATATTGCTTATTTTGTTCTGACTGCTTATTATTCGTTGATCAAATGAGTTATCAAGCAGATCCTATAGCACCATTCAAAGCATCACATACTTGAGAGATGCAACACAACTTTTGCATTCATTCTACTGGAAAACGATTTATCATCAATATTGGAACGGGTGCTCATTTTAATTAAGCATTTTTTCTGTATTTTCAGACTAAGTCACACACAAAGAAACTGGGTTAGTTTTTCATCCTGTCGTCTTTCTATTTCACCCGCTTTCATGAAATTGTTCGTTGAAACAAAAATAATTTGTACTATGATTTAATATAGCAATGTTATGTTTATTTAATTTGTGGGATGTAACAATATTTTTAAATCGATTTTATTAGAAAATTGTACATCTGATCGGTACGGAATAGTATCTTTATTTTGTGAAAAATATTCATAATTCGAGACTAAATCGTCGAAAAATTTACATACGAAAAAGTTAAATTTTATTCGATTTTTCTCAAATTTAAATATCTATAGCATCATTCGTGTAACGGCACGAATTTTGTTAATACTATTTATATGAACAAATCTAATATTATTCAATTTTTAAAGCAGATACTGCGATTTTAATAATAACATTTTTTTAATTCAAGTTTTCATTGGTTTTAATAAATAAGATTAATACGTTTTCTATTAAATATAATTTATTGATTATTGTTATTTAGTTCAATTAATTAGTTTATATTAATTTTCATTGCATTTTTTTAAATTTAAATTTTATAAATTCTCTCTTTATTGTGGTTCATCGTTCTTATACTAAGATGCTACAAACACAAACCTCTTGAAGGTTTAAATGTAGTAAATTTTAGTATTATATAAAAAATTAAAATTACAAAAATATGTATGTGTATGTGGATGTGTGTACGTGTGTGCATACATGCGCACTTCACGGAGGCCTCATGATCAATTTTTCGACCCATGTTCATCGGAACTTTTTTTTCCATTTTTGGTCGTTGGTGAAGTTTGGTAGGCTAAGATGGGACACCTGTATATTCGCTATCGTTCTAAAGGAAAATTGCAATCGCGCACAACTTTTATTTCGGAGGAAAGTCGTATTCAGATGTGTTTCTGGTGGATTTTGACCAGCCCTGGTTTCTTTGAACAATGTAAATATGAACTTTTTTTCGAATATCGAACTACTTTGATTGAATCACATTTTGTGAAGATGAAAAGTCCAGGTTCGGTGGAACGAGGATATAAGAAAAATGAAATATTAAACAAAGGTAAATGTGAGAAGCGAGACAGATGTCGCATAGAAATCGTAACATAAATTAAATAATACTCCACACAAAACTTATAAATACATAATTCTTAAATGGCAGCATAAAGTTTAGAACCCTCCATTAGCAGAGCGCCGGGTATAAGAAGTGGAAAGTTTTTAAAGTCTGCCAACACACAGAACGAAAATTAATGGGGAACGAAATGAATATTGTAAAGGAGATGCAATTAACAAAGAATAAGGGGAGAAAAAGACGCAGACGCAAAACCCCGGGAAAGAACAGAAGTGATTTCCTAACTCGCCCTCTCCCTCCTGCGCCCCCTGTCCGCCCCCTCTCGTCTCTCGAAGTACGCGACTTCGATATCTTTTCACTCACAACTTGCCAAGTTAAAAAACAGTATTGATTGGATCTTGCCACGAAATATCCAGAACTTCACAGACATGCACCTCAGGAGCTTGAAGGGAAAGAGAGGGTTTGAATCAACAATTTAGTGAAAGACCAGTTTTTAATCGTTTGGATTGAACGATCGAATATAGGCCAATACTACAGAAGTTTGCGTAAGTAGTTTATCAAACGTTCCTTTCCTTATCAACAATTACTATTACTGAAGTTTCTTCAGTTAGACCAGTTCCACTATTAACCAAAAAAAAATTAAACCTATGTTGGCAGGAAGGTATTTGATCCCATCCCATCAGGCTCTCTACCATAGACCAGGTACCATCGATAACTACCATCATAGATAGAATGTTAGAATAAAAAAAAAATCTGTCCAAACGATATAGACAGGTAATGTATTTATTACCTTCTGAATAACAAGGCCAACATGCTCTGACGTCACTAGTATCTATTCACTCAAATAAACAGTCCATTCTACAGGATGGTCCAGTTTATATCATCAGGATTTCACCAGCCTATAGTTTATCGAAAACTAAAGGTAGTTTTTACAATAAACTCTGGTCGAAGAAGGCTTCGTTTTCGAGATACAGGGTATTGAATTGAAAAAAAATAATTTCGTTTTTTGCGAATATCTCCGGAACCGTTTATCGTACAGAAAACAGCTTTTGTAAGCATTTTCTACTCACAGTAAGGTATGTATCGTGTGATACAAATTTTCTTTTTAGTCATAATTGATGAAGATTTTGAAGGGGTAGTGGGTGTTTTTCTCTCTAACTTCTAAGCCACTAAAAGAAGTACGGTTTTGAGGCTCTCATTGGAACCGCCAATATTTTCTACACAAAGAGGGTTCGGTTATAAGCTCTAAAATTGACCGTTTTCGAGAAAAATCAACTTTTATGTTGAAAAACATGGTCAATTTTTTGAAATAAAATTTATTTTTTACTAATTAAACAAAATTTATTTAAACGTTAGAACAAGTAACAAAATCAAAAAATTGACCATTTTTTTCAACATAAAAGTTGATTTTTCTAGAAAACGGTCAACTTTAGGCTTATGACAAAGTACCTTTCTGGTGTAAAAAATATTGGAGGTTCAAACGGTTGTCTCAAAGCTGTACTTTTTTCAGTGACGTAGTATTTGTGGAGAAAAACACCCACTACCCCTTCAAAATCTTCACCAATTATGAATAAAAATAAAATGTTTATCACAGAGAACATAGCTTACAAAAGCTGTTTTCTATACGATGAACGGTACCGGAGATATTCGCAAAAAACAAACTACCTTTATTTTTTGATAAACTATTGGCTGGTGAAATCCTGATGATATAAACTGGACCATCCTGTATATATGCAACCCCTTGAAATGAATGTAATAATATATAATTACTAAATAAATAACGTTATGGCTTTTCCTTATGAGTAAAATATGAAATTTAACATAATTTTCTGATGTAAAGCAAGTGAAAGCGAGATGGCATGTCGTCGGCAAGATGTGGATAGACTTGTGGTCCAGATTAAATAATCGACGGCGGCCGCAACGCCACGATGCTCTTCTGTCTATACACACACATACAAGTAGGAAGAGAACATCTCAACTGCACACTACTCGTTGAGGGCCCAACCACCGTGCCACCACCGTCGGTGTAACCTGTCGAGTGTAACTTACACATGAGCGTATCTATTCCCCCTCGCCCTTTACGCAGCATCCCCCTCACGTTCTCTTGTCTATACGAAATCATGAATGAAGCTCACACATGTTGAGGTAGTTCCTCTGTTCGTGTGATGATGTAAAGACGAATTTATGTTCGGGGATAGCGAGGCCAGATACACTGATCTCAGCCAGTCGATCGGTATGTTCTATATTCGGTTTATTTGCATAGGTACATTATCGTTACATGATAATATCGAAACATAACATCGTTAGCAATATGGGCAGTTGGTTGGTTATTGCGGAATTACCAGGTATTTAACTCGACCAACAAAAATGGTAATGTTAATGTAAACTGTGACTTACAAATTGTAGGGTATTCTCCTCAATATTCTTTAAAACATACAAACAAAATTTATCTTGAATAGTGAGACCAATTGTCAGCAATATCGGATCCCCTACTTATAAGCTCTCTCGATATCTGTCATCTATCCTCAAACCCCTTGTCGGTAATTCCAATAGTTTTATCCTAAATTCCTTTCATTTCGTTGAAAAACGTCAAACGCTAAAAGTTGACCAGGGCGATTTGCTCGTCAGTTTCGACGTCGAATCACTCTTTACCAATGTTCCCATTCCAGACACCCTTTCCATAATTTCTCAATTGTTACCTGCCAAAAACATTTCGATGAACTTGCTACCGTTAATTGATTTTTTGTGTATCCTCCACATATTTTCTATACGATGGCAAGTTTTACGAGCAGTCCTCGGGAGCTGCCATGGGTTCCCCACGTTCTCCGATCACAGCTAATATCTTCATGGAAACTTTTGAACAAGATGCCATTGACTCATCTGTTCTCAAGCCGAAATGTAGGTTTGGATATGTCGACGACGCTTTTGTTATTTGGCAACATGGTCGCGAAAAGCTTGTCCACTTCCTCAATCATTTAAATTCATTACATCCCAATATCCTTTCCACCATGGAAGTCGAATCGCAAGGTTCACTCCCGTTCCTTGATGTATTGGTTAGTCGACAAACTGACGGTACTTTAGGACATTGTGTATCGGAAACTCACTCACACCGATAGATACCTCAATGGTGTTTCCCAACACCACCCTGCCCAAAAGCAATCTGTCATAAACTCCTTAGTCCATAGAGCTGTCAAGGTATCTCCACCTCAATCCTTAAAATCAGAAATAAAACATCTTCCATCTGTCTTATTAACATACAATATCTCTCATTACAACATTCAAAAAGCGATAAAGAAATACACTTCGCCTAAAATTGCTAATCGACCTGAGCCACAAAGCCCTCCGCCTACTTTATCCACTGGCTATCTTCCATATATTGAAAATACAACAGATCGAATTTCCAAAATCATTAAAAAACATAATATTCCTACTCGGTTTTCCACACTTCCTAAATTATCTCAGTTTTACAAACCTATCAAAGGTTCCTCCCTCATCTTCACTTAGAAGGTGCTTATAGCATTCCCTGTTCTTGCGGTAAAGTCTACATTGGTGAAACAGGTCGTTCAGTAGCTACTCGTGTGAAAAAACGTGAGCTCTGTACAAGGCTCTTGCAGTACACAAGTTTGACACTAATCATCAAATCCTTTTCGAAAATACTAAAATCCTAGCCCGAGCACCAAACTTCTACCAGTGAAAAATTCTTGAAGCTATAGAAATCCTAAAACATCCAAATAGTTTAAACCGTGACTCAAGATATTACCTTCCCAACATTTGGAAACCCATAATCGAAAACTCCACTTTGCACAAAATCACGACAGGGTCAGGTGCCGGAATTTGGTAAAAAGGAAAGTAGATGCAAATAAATCTATACTATTAATATGTTAATTTTAACCTATTGTGATGAGTTTTTATTTATATATGATAAAAACAATTATATGCAATGATCATCATTATTTTCAAATAAATCTACTAAATTATAATCAATACGATCTTCATCATACTGACATGGGGAAGATGGAAACAAAAAAAATATAATTTCTGGATACCCACCCTCTATCGTAAATCCTCAATTATCATCAATAGACCGCAGTCAAAGAGACAATAAAAATTTTAAGTGTGAGATGATAATTTTTGGGGCGCGTCACATGATGAGTCCTTTAACTATCTGTCATTTACTTGTCCTTTTGTTTCTCCTGGACTAATGAGTAGATGCCAGTGAAAATCAAGTCTGAATTGTTTTCATTTCATTTGTTTTAAAATATTATTATTAAAATACCGTGAATTCTTCACGGATGATGTAACAGACAGGTTACCCTGTTCCCCAGGTAAATTATAGCTTTGGTTAGACATCAGAATCGTCATGAGCGATACCAAAAACCTCCAGATAAAAAGTGAAATTGCATGTTTAAAACATTTTAAGGAAGTGTCCTGAGGATGACTTAGGTAACTAGGATATTCTGGACTCCAGGTATAATTCCGATGGTATATATTTGATCAGAGATACGAAAAACTCAGGGATAAGAAGTTTTATTTCCTTTTACGGGTTCCAAGATGTATTGTAACACCATTCAGACATCAGAATCGTGATCAGCGGCCCCAAAAACCTCCGAGTAACCGATTTGGACTAATTTTAGTGGATATTTATTGAATATTATTATACGTAAAAAAAAGTGCATTGAAAAAAATGCATTTTTGCACTCAAACATACAACTCAACAAAGTTTTCAGATACCTTCCAGAATATAAAGCAAAAAATCGCATCTTGATCCATCTTGGAGCAAACGTTTTCTAGCTGGAGGTCATGTTTGTGCTTCATTTCCTCGACTTTAGGTATATTTTATGACTTATTTCTTGCATGTTTCGATTATCCAATGAATACATTTTTTCACGAGTATGCTGAGTTGCCCTGTAATTCATTATTGAAACCTACATCTACTAACTGTCTTATCCTTTGTTATAAAATATCTATGATGTAACATTTTGAAATGAATACTAGAAATTGTTAACAATGTGACGTATTGTTATGATTTCATTTCAAGTATAAAAGAAAATGGTAAAATTATGATTTATCGAGACATTAAAAATAGAAAATTAAATAAATATATGATATGGAATTAGAAAACATTATTTAAAAGTTAAATGTATGATTAGAATAAAAGATTAAAGATTGTTATATAATTAAAATCAATTTGTAATGTAGTTTGTAAGAGTGTAAAGAAGAAATAGTGAAAAGTGGAAAAACGTACAGTGCTACGAAGTGAGAAAATCATAATTCGAATGATTTAAAAACTATCTCAAGATAGCAAACTATTAGAATAGATTAAGAATATGTAATAGATGTAAGCTAGTATTAAGACATTCCAGTTATACAAAATTGTATTTGAAATCATGTAATAAATTCAAGAAATGATAATTGTCAAATAAGATCTAATAATGGGAATTATTAGATTAATTGGAACCTAATCATAGGTTATTTATCAAAATGTGAGAAAAATGAATTCATAAATTAGAATGAACAATAACTTTAATTAATCATTTAGAAAATCTCCGAAATATCAAATATTTCAAAATACTAAATTCCTATTGGTCAATACAACAATTAAGACAAATGTCAATTACAACAATGAGAATAGCTGACTAGATATTCAGAAATAATTACCTCATTGGTAGAATAAAATGAAAACAAGCTTCCTTTTGTGAGCCCTATAAAAGGCAAATGAAGGAAAGCTAGTTTCAGTTTGCATCAACATCTAGAAAGAGGCTGTGCTTCTCTGGCAAGTATGCCATCAACATCTGAAAAGAGTATATCTCTCTGTGCAACTCAAATTAAACATCTAAGATAAGCCTAAGCTCGACTGCAAATCAACATAACCAAAGTTTTTATTAGTGTTTCCTACGAAGCAGATAAAGTGTTCGTAAATAATTTTCCAGTTCAACTTCGATAAAGGTTGACATAACCGAATTTTAATAAAGTAGCATCGGAGAAAGCCAAGTCCCGATTGCAGATCCAGTTAATTACAACCAACAAAGTTTTTATATCTTAAAAAGAATAGGAACCATTATCAACAAAAAGATCAACAAATTCCTGAATTGAAAGGAACATCAACAAGTGTTATCTGTGAATGTGCACGCAAATAGTTCATAGCAGAGTAAATTTCTTTTATGGGAATTCTAATTAAAAATAATAGAAGAGGAAATCAACACCAACGAAATATTACCAACATTTATTTCAATTATTAATAGGATATAACAAGTGAGTCCATTGATGAATAAGTCATCATTTTGTAAAACCATTTGTAACTCGTATAGCAAAGTAAAATGAACATTCACTCAGTGATTTAAGATTAGAATAAGAAAATTGTGAGGTTAAATTATAAACATAGAAAATTATGAAAGAATGAAGTAAACATTGTAAACATAGAAAGATTTAATAATATATAAGGTAATATCAATAAATAGATGAACAAAGTTTTAACATTTTAAATAAGGTTTTTATTTTATTCCATATTAATATCAATCAATCAGATTTTAAGAAATAAAATAAAGAAAAGAGCTAGCCGGTGGAAGAAAATCAGATAACAAATAGAATTCATTAAAAGAAATTTACTAATGAAATTAAGAGTGTCATATATAAATTGTTACCAATATAGGGGAAATAAAATAAGTAGAGTTTCATATTGAATTGTCACCACAACGTAAGGCAATCAAAACTAAGTAAAGTTATCTTAACAGTATATATTAAAACATATTTTGAAAAGATAGGCTTCGCCTGTATTTGAACGGCGGCCGTTCATGTAGGCTTAGGTTAAGGAGATATGCGTTGTTGCCTTCGTTACTTTCCGGTTTGAATTGAGGGTATTGTACATAGTAACAGCAATAATAGACGGCAACTTCAACCCATCAACCATGAATCTCTCATGACTGAGAAGAAATACAAAAATCAAATGCTGACTAAGGGAAGCGTATATCTGATGAATCGAAACCGATCGCAATCTTGTTCCGTTACCGAATATTTTCAGATTCCCGGATATCCGCTTTTCTTCTGATATATAAACGTGTCACGTCTGAATGGAAAATTGCCAGATCGGGAAAACGGCACGGGAAACTTATTATCTCTTTAATCAGCGGTGGGAGTGAAATATCAGTTCGGAAAGAAAGAAAGAAGGGCGTAAACGCGCGTACGATGCAAAACAGCAGGCGTTGGTACAATGACAGATTCTAGCGCGCGAGTGTTTTAATTAGGATCTTTCTTCATTACGGCAGAGTGACGCGCGTTCTGTTAGCTCTCTCTCGCTCTCTCTTTCTCGTTTCCAAGTAATGATAGCCCTTACAGCAACGAGCAGCAGTACCGTATACACTCGATTCTGAACTTTCTAATTCCAGTTGAAGTTTTTATCTCGGAAATATACTCGTTCAGCCCGAGCTACAGAAAGTCCAACAAACTGGTTTAAAAGCTTTCCAACGTACTTCGCCAAAAATATTATTAACGTCGCAAACTGACATCGTTCTAACGTCAAACTTACTCGAACTTGTACACAATCCGCATCAGTTTGGATCGAACGAGAAAGGTTGATTGCAAAGTTTTCATCCAATTGAGAATAAAATATGAAACGAAAGGAAATTAGATATATCTGAATTAAGTGAGACAACGAATAATATATATTCCGTATGAGAATACAAACAAATCGACGAAAACCGGCTCGAAGGACCAATTCTGTGTACATAACAGCAGGAACTCTGATGAATTATGTACGTTTCAATTTTTGAGGCTTTACGAGTCCTATTAGCCATATATTTTGGTTTTGAAGGTTGGATATCAATTGCCGCAAGCTAGACTTCATCTTTGCACCCAAATTAGTTGAAGCCCAAATGAACGTAATTCAAATCAAAAAAGAATTGTATCCCAAACCATTAACACTGAATTTCTAAAAAACTGTTTTCATACATTATGCTTCTTGCAATACAACACAAATTTTTAAATATCAAATATACAATATGACAACAATAACTATACTATCCTAAGTGCAGACAGAAAACGTAAATTAAGTCCCATTTCCATATTCCTACGTAAGTTGAGTCCCGGGATTCAATATAATTCTCAGAATATCCTTAGAGATGAGAGTATCAAGATTAACTCGGTTAAAATAATTACATTCCATAACAACGAAGTTAAGTTAGTAGGTTAGGTTAGGTTACAAACAAAGGGGGTACAATAAACCATCATTATTAGTTATTATGAGTGTTAAGATTAGCGCGATTACAATATTTGCATTGTATATCAACAAAGTTAGGTTAGTAGGTTAGTAGGTTAGGTTAGGTTAGGTCAGGTCAGGTTAGGTTACAAACAAAAGGGGTACAATAAAAAATCATTATTGGTTATTATGAGAGTGTAAAGATTACCGCGATTAGAATATTTGCATTTTATATTAACAAAGTTAGGTTAGTAGGTTAAGTTAGGTTAGGTTACAAACAAAGGGTGTACAATAAACAGTCATTATAGGTTATTATGAGTGTTAAGATTAGCGCGATTACAATATTTGCATTGTATATGAACAAAGTTAGGTTAGTAGGTTAGGTTAGGTTAGGTTACAAACAAAGGGTGTACAATAAACAGTCATTATAGGTTATTATGAGTGTTAAGATTAGCGCGATTACAATATTTGCATTGTATATGAACAAAGTTAGGTTAGTAGGTTAGGTTAGGTTAGGTTAGGTCAGGTTAGGTTAGGTTACAAACAAAGGGGGTACAATAAAAAATCATTATTGGTTATTATGAGAGTGTAAAGATTACCGCGATTAGAATATTTGCATTTTATATTAACAAAGTTAGGTTAGTATTATTGGTTATTATGAGAGTGTTAAGATTACAGGGATTACTATATTTGCATTTTATATTAACAAAGTTAGGTTAGGTTGGTTATTGTGCAAAAACTTGCAGACTATTACATGCTAATTACCAGGTACATACCTGGAATAAAACTATTTTTCCTTGTATTGGCACTTGACATACAGTTGTCTCAAAAATATGTTTACAACGCTTTGCCACAGATTTGTTAGGATTAATCAGGTAGTTTTAACCTGTTTTATCTTTAAAAGTGCACCACTGGAGAGTTAGGACCCCTTGAAGGTGGCAGCTTCAAGTATTTTTTTTTTAATAAGTCAAAATTGTTACACATGTAACTTTAAAATTTGACACAGAGTATCTAGAAGTAACTCACATAGCCAAAATGCTAGGAATAATATTTAAGGGTAATATAACATGACCTTGCTAATTTGATTGCATCTGAATTTCGACTGTTTTATAATAATTTAACGAGACATAATTTTGCCATTAAAACTTTTTCATCCCTGATTATCACTGTCAAAATAATGTCGAGCAAAATTAATGAATACAATCAAAATAGTAGCTAATAAAAATAAGGGTCGTGTTATATTTATGACGATTATTTATTCAATCCAACTAATTCATTATATCAGAGAGACATGCACAAACTAGCTGAATAGTCTGTGACTATTGAGCACTGTGCGTGTTGTGTATTGATTGGTTTTGTCAAAACAGTAAACAAAAGTATGATTGGTTGAAGATTGATATTTGACAGATGAAAGAAATAATCAGTGCTAAATATCTGTGTTGCTAGACTAGTTTATTGAATTACTATTGGCGATACTCGATTCAATCTCTATGATAACTATACTATCATCAGAGAATGCAGTGGTGTGAACGTAAGTATAGTAGAAACAACGCGAATTCAGCTTCTATTCAAGAAAAAATGTGTTGCCGCTTGGAGAATAGATAAATAGTGCGTATAATAAAGTTACCCTTCGTGAATCATTTGATTTGGTTACTGATTTTCATATAATTGTTTCACATTCTATAAGATGCTCTTCGCATATGCGTAAAGATAATGAAATGCATTATTTATCTTTACACAACAAAATAACATCCGACTTAATGATGATTTTAAGAAAATAAAAAACAAATTTCCGTTTCCTGGAATTGAACCCGAGCCTACTGGCTGAGAGCGAACTGTCTTAGCCCCTAGAATACACTTGAATAATTGTTGTTGTTGTTGTTGTTGAAAGATTTTGTTGATATTTTGGTGAAATCAGTTTTGAATTAACTTAAATATACCGTAAAGGATTTGAATCGATTTAAATTTTTAACCCTGCAGAAAAGGGTGTGTATATTACTCGATTCCCTTGAAAAACGATAGGATTCGTCTCCGAACAACCTACGTTTTTTTGTCGAAATTTTAATATGATAAGATCTTTCGTTTTTGATTTATCGTGTAGACAGCTATTTAGTAAAATATTTTTTTTTTATATTTTGACTACACGAGAGGGAAACCTTTAATGTTCGAAGAACATCTTGTGAGCCATTAGTGGAATATAGGGAGAGGAGATAGGCATTCGTATTTTTTTTAAGGTTTGGAGGTTATTGGCATGGGGAAAGCCTCATTAGGTAAAGAGTTCCACAACTTCGATGTTCGATAAAAAAATTAAGTCTGGTAGGAAGAAGTTTGACAGGTTTTGGGTTTGAGAGTGAAGTGGTGACTAGTCCAGACAGACAGACAGACGAATTTTTTAGAAGTTTGCTCAAAATTCTATGGTGAACGAATTTTTTTAATGATTTTAGAAATAGTTCGTGTAAATACAATATACTCTTCGGATTTTATAACTAAAAAAAATGCTGGTCAGATACAATGATGGCAACAAATGCTCCTGGTGACAGTCTGCTTACTCGAAACATTAACTGAGAAATATGTCTAAAAGTTCAAAATATGATCATTTTTAGAAATACTCTTCGGACACTTCGTCTGCGAAGAGTAAATAAGCAGATACGTGAGAAATTTTAGCTTTTTTGACCTCATCACATACATTAAATATAATATAAAAATCGAGACAAGTCGAGAACAGATAAGTTCTTTATCTTGTCTCGAAATCGATACAAGACAAGTCAGACCCCTCATCAAAATGCTGGTTAGATACAAAGGTGGCAACAAATGCTCATGATGACTGTTCCGTTCACTTGAAACATTAACTGAGAAATATGTCTACCTGTTCAAAATATGATCATTTTTAGAACTGAAAAGCAATACTCACTCGGAATTCAACAGGCAAACGGTGAAAAAGCCAGCTGATAATGGTCTTCAACCTCATCACTCACTATGATTTGAATCGAAGGAAATGAAAACATGTTAACTCGAGTAAAACAGATCCAGACACAGACAGACAGATTCTTAAGAAGTGGTTCAAAGATCTATGGTGAAGGAATTTTTGCTCTGGGATTGTTTTTTAACGATTTTAGAAATAGGTTGAGTACATGCAATTTCGGACACTTCGTCTGCGAAGAGTGAATAAGCATGAGCATGAGCGATTTCAGCTTTTTTGATCTCATCACACACAATATAATATAAAAGTCGAGATGAGTCGAGACGAGATAAGGTCTTTATCTTATCTCGAAATCTATACAAGACGAGACAAAATGCTGGTCAGATACAAGGGTGGCAACAAATGCTCCTGATGACTGTCTGTTTACTCGAAACATTAACTGAGAAATATCTCTACCAGGCTAAAATATGATCATTTCCAGAAATAAATAGCGATACTCACTTGGAATTCAAAAGGAAAACGGCGAAAAAGCCAGCTGATAATGGTCTTCAACCTCATCACTCACTATTATTTGAATCGAAGGAAATGAAAACATGTTAACTTGAGTAAAATAGACCGCGTACTGACCTTAAAGCTGTAATATTACACAACTAATTTCTTTCAAGAAAGGGTCACTCGAACCTTTTTTATTTTAACCCTTCAGAAAAGAGTGTGTATATTACTCGATTCCCCTGAAAAACAATATTGTCAGTCACCGAACACCATACGATTTTTCATCAAAATTTTAATATAATAGGATCTTTCGTTTTTGAGTTATCGTGTTGACAACTATTTCCTAACATACATCCAGGCACAGACAGACAGATTCTTAAGAAGTTGTTAAAAGGTCTATGGTGAAGGAATTTTTGTTCTGGGATTGTTTTTTAACGATTTTAGAAATAGGTTGAGTGAATGCAATTTCGGACACTTCGTCTGCGAAGAGTGTATAAGCAGATACATGAGCGATTTCAGCTCTTTTGATCTCATCTCACACAGTATAATATAAAAGTCGAGATAAGTCGAGACGAGATAAGGTCTTTATATTGTCTCGAAATCGATACAAGACGAGACAAAATGCTGGTCAGATACAAGGGTGGCAACAAATGCTCCTGATGACTGTCTGTTTACTGGAAACATTAACTGAGAAATATCTCTATCAGGCTAAAATATGATCATTTCCAGAAATAAATAGCGATACTCACTTGGAATTCAAAAGGAAAACGGCGAAAAAGCCAGCTGATAATGGTCTTCAACCTCATCACTCACTATTATTTGAATCGAAGGAAATGAAAACATGTTAACTTGAGTAAAATAGACCGCGTACTGACCTTAAAGCTGTAATATTACACAACTAATTTCTTTCAAGAAAGGGTCACTCGAACCTTTTTTATTTTAACCCTTCAGAAAAGAGTGTGTATATTACTCGATTCCCCTGAAAAACAATATTGTCAGTCACCGAACACCATACGATTTTTCATCAAAATTTTAATATAATAGGATCTTTCGTTTTTGAGTTATCGTGTTGACAACTATTTCCTAACATACATCCAGGCACAGACAGACAGATTCTTAAGAAGTTGTTAAAAGGTCTATGGTGAAGGAATTTTTGTTCTGGGATTGTTTTTTAACGATTTTAGAAATAGGTTGAGTGAATGCAATTTCGGACACTTCGTCTGCGAAGAGTGTATAAGCAGATACATGAGCGATTTCAGCTCTTTTGATCTCATCTCACACAGTATAATATAAAAGTCGAGATAAGTCGAGACGAGATAAGGTCTTTATATTGTCTCGAAATCGATACAAGACGAGACAAAATGCTGGTCAGATACAAGGGTGGCAACAAATGCTCCTGATGACTGTCTGTTTACTGGAAACATTAACTGAGAAATATCTCTATCAGGCTAAAATATGATCATTTCCAGAAATGAATAGCGATACTCACTTGGAATTCAAAAGGAAAACGGCGAAAAAGCCAGCTGATAATGGTCTTCAACCTCATCACTCACTATGATTTGAATCGAAGGAAATGAAAACATGTTAACTCGAGTAAAATAGACCGCGTACTGACTGACCTTACAGCTGTAATATTACACAAATAATTTCTTTCAAGAAAGGGTCACTCGAACCTTTTTTACCGGTTACAATCCTGTACATAAACACGTTCCAATGTAGAGCCAACGAGCGAGACAAAGACACCCTGCGATATTTGCGGAAGGGTTACCATAAGACCGGTCACTTTAAACTGGTCAAACTTGTTTTGATTTTTATATTCGGAAGGATTGGTCATTTTTAATTTTTCACCCTTTACGACGGACGGACGGGACCTTTTCAAAAGGGTCTGTACAATCACATATACATACGTGGGAATATTGTCCAGGATCCATTTATAAGTAGTAGAATTAGTGGCGCTCCGTTACCTGGTCCGATCTAATTAATATGCTTTCGCACGAAATTTGAGAAAAGCTTTTCAGTCAAATTTAAATAACGGTTCGATTTTGCAAATGTCAATTAGCCTAGATAAGGTGTTTATTCAGCTTTGATCACGTCCATGGTATTCAATACATCCATATAATAAGTGTTAGGACAACTTTTCGATATTAGACAATTCTGTTGGGCTTTTTTACAACTAACAAAACAATTTATTTTATTTATTTATTTATTTATTCAGTACATTTATGCCCAACAGGTTGGCTCACTAGTTATACTAGAGTGGGCATGAATATTTTGAAAATTATCCCAAGCCGCAGACCATATTAAAATATTCATAACCGAGAAAAATTTCCGAATTTTAATTTAACGATGAGTTGTAAGAAAATTTTGAACGTTTTTGCAATTTAATTGATATATTGACACATTACCTATGAACGTCACTGAACGCTATAAATAGTTAATATAATATGATTGTAATTTTAAGCTATTACATATAGCTTTTATCGCGGGCTTTGAGCGCGGCGACCGAATCAAGAAATTCCGTAACGAAAAATAACAGGAACTCGTTTATGTTGCGCTCTCTCGGGTGACTAATATTGAAAAATTTTATATCACGACAAAAAACGATAATTCTACATTCAAGTTTTATAATAATCGAAGGCAAGCTGCATCGACTGCATCTTTGTTGCAAAAATTCAGAAGACTGCCTTTAAATAGTGTTCAGACGACAGCTCAAAGTGTCTTAGATTTCATTAGTAATAGAAATGGCATTTCAATAATGACTTTCAATTGCCAAAGTCTAAATAGTCACAAATACGATTTACAAGATTCAGTTACGAGACAAACAAATGTGTTACTTCTTACCGAAACTTGCATGGCGCATGATAATCCGATTGAAATACCTAATTTCAATTGTATTGTTCAATTCAAACGAGATACTGTTCCAATAGGTGGGGTAGCTATTTACCAAAATAATAATAATGTTACTAATATTATGACTCCGAATATTGAAATACATATTGCACACGTTAGCGATGTTAATGTTAGGCGCTCATTTATTGGAGATATTTGTGCGTGCTTATGCAAACTTAGGAATGGCCTACACATAGTCATGGTAGCAATTTACATTTCTCCGAATCCAAAATTGGACGAGGTAGAGCATTTTATTCATCCCACTTTACTGGAGTACACTGAAGAAGGGTCGAAAATACTTGGTACAAATGGTAATAAATTTCCACTTATCTTGGCTAGCGATTTCAACATCAACTTCGCTGATAAAAAATCAGAGCGGTTGACAACTTTTCTTTCGGAAAAATTGAATTTGAAAATGAATAATGATCCACAAGAATCCACAACAAAATATGGGACCACCATTGACGCGGTATTTTCCAGATATTTAGAGGATATCAAGTCGCAAACTTATGTCTCTTATTTCAGTTATTCAGTTACCATAAACCTATAGTTTCAATGATAACAGATTGCTGAATAACCTACATGTATTGTGAGATAATGAAAATATTTTAAACGATATTAACTTCTCATTTATTCAATAAAAGAAAAAAATTTGTTTTCTTATCGGTCACCACGCTCAAAAGTAATTTGAATCAATATCAAAAAAAAAACTTGAATTAAAATATCAAAGAAAAAAAAATTCTGCATACATTAAAAATATAAATAATTATAATTGCATAAGTTGAGAAAAACTGCTATGCAATAGCTTTCGAGTGCCACACGTATCTTTTTCTATTTTTTTATTCTTTTATATTACATTGAATACTACAACTGGTAGAAATATGTTTTATGTAATGAGAAAAATATATAAGTAAAATTAATTATAATAGTAAAAAATTAGCGGGAATAGAACAGCAATAAAGAAGACGTTTTATCTGTTCAGCGACGTTTCGACCATATATTTTTTGATCTCTTTCTTCAGGCTCCCAAATATAACATAAAAAAAAAATGTATACAGTATGTCTCGCTAAATTGGAATCAAATAAGTAAGAATAAAAAACTAAGATCAAAATCTACACTCAAATAAAATACCTAGATAATCTAAATTAACTAAAAGAGAAATAAAATTAAGATTAATAAATTGATACCCAACCAGGATGAACCTAGGGGATCGAAACTGAATGAAATGATTCGTATTATTGAATTTAACTTGAATAAAAACTAAGAACAACAACGTTGATCAAAAATCTAAAACAACTCTGATTTAGCGTAATCCACCCTTCTTACCAGAAACACTCTGAAGAAAGTATTAAGTTAAATTAATTAAAATTAAGTGTCACGTGATTTCTCATGAGACTAATTCAAGCTAGAAAATATAACTGAAGGTCTTAGGCATTATCCCTTGTAGTTATAATGCGTCCTTTTTCTGAAGAACCATCAATCTACAATTCGGAAAAAGATTGAATTGTTCAACCAATAAGCAGTGAGATTCCTCTTTAAAGGTCTCTAGTTCGAAATGTTTTCGGTGGGGATTTCTAAATCTATCTGTCCTTTTATTACTAACTGATTTGAATGTACATAAAACATCTCCAGATGGTAAACATTAAGATTTATCATGTAGCTACCCATTACTTCCTCGTCCTATATTGGTTATTGATTTCGACAGGCTCATGATATCCTTTATAACCAAACTTTTGTGAACTTATTGCAACCCTCTTGACCATATCAGCTATTGTATCATATCACCCTGCTTGAAGCAAGTGTGAATTATATTATATTTATTTTAGAAATTCCTTTACTTTTCTCAAGCTTCATCTGTTATTGAAAACATCTGGCAACCCCTAGATGTTCTTTACTTTTAGATCTTTTAATCTTACATGAAATTTTGATTTTATAAGAATGATTTTGTTTGGAAATAACCTGTACTAAGCCCTTAGAACAGTACTTTACTCCTGAGTAGAATTGATATTTTTTGACCAACCGCGTATACGACTGAAAAAATTTAATATCTGATGATTGTGTTTCTGATTTTAGAACATCCAAAACTATTTATAAACAATAACTTTTTTCCTAAAATTAGTAATAAAACAGTTTTCCATATGGTTCCAACTTAGTGAGACATATTGCCTATGGTGGAAACGTCGCTGAAGATATAAACAACGTATTTTTTCTTTGCTGTCCTATTCCCGATAATTTTTTACTGTCTTACAGAGCAGGAACGATACCACGTAATGGAACTTATTATAATTATAGACCCATTGCACTATTATCTGTGATCTCTCAAGTGATGGAGGAAGAAATCAACATCGAGCTCATCAAATACCTAGAGAGCTACACCAATAATGAAATATGCTTCATTCAACCTATTTGGCATCCCCTCTATACAGCTTTGTATATCTCACTTTGATAGTCACTGATAACGAAACCATTGTCAGTAGTAAGCTTTGCAGTTTGTGAAAATTTAAATTTGAGTTTTATTCCAGTATTCTACATATTTTTAAAATAAAACTCCTAAAACTCCTATAACGTCATATGTTACTTTTGAAATCAGGATACTGGAAATTATCTAGACGTATTTGTATAATGCTCATAAGTCTTTCAAAGCTTTATATCCACATTATGTCATCTGAACCAATTAAACACAATTCTGCATAATATAAGCCGGTGATCGTTTTGCCCTTTTCAAGGTAATCGATATGGACGATACCGTGTGCATCCCACCATGCCTTTGTTGGCCGATAAACCCACTTTGGACTTTTCCGGCTCCGATTCGCCAAGACAAGTCCACGGTTTCGACTGTTCTTCGGTCTCTGGTGTGTTGTGATGGATTCATGTTCCGTCCACGGCTACAAAACGGCGCAAAAAGTCCTTGAACATCGCCAAACAATCCTTTGAAGTTTTGTCACACGGTCGCGTTTATTGTCAACAGAGAGCAAATGCGGCCTCAACTGTCAGATATCTTTCTTATATACGAATAGTTATGCAAAATGTTCCGTACCCATTCGGTTGAGATACCCATAGCCTCATAAATCTCGTGCACCTTAACTCGCCGATCGTCCAATATCATAGCATGGATTTTATCGACGATTTCTGGCGTCGTAACCTCAATTGAATGAAGAGAACATCCTTCGGCGTCCTTTGTGGTTATGTTACCACATTCAATAGTAGTATGTTTATTTAGTGACACTAATATTAAAATATGCTTCATTCAACCTGTTTGGCATCCCCTCTATACAGCTTTGTATATCTCATTTTGATGATCACTGATGAAACGAAGTAATTGTCAATAGTAAACTTTGCAGTTCGTGGAAATTTAAATTCGAATGTTATTCCACTATTCTACAATTTTTTTAAATAAAACTCCTATAACGTCAAATGTTACTTTTAAAATCAGGATACTGGGAATTATCTAGACGTATTTGTATAAAGCTCGTAAGTCTTTGAAAGCTTTATATCCACATCACGTCATCCGAACCAATTAAACACGTATCACGTAGACCCATGCACTCCCAAAGTAACCATATGTTTCGCTGCGTCCGGTTCGATATTTTAAAAAAATATCCCATTATTCTATTCTTCAGTTACCGGTCAAACTAGTTTTTACATTTTCAATCCGATGGACGCTGGTCGACACATCGGGCTGGTTGTTATTATTATTATGTGAATGGGGTGTCTGCGTATGAGGGTTCTAAATCAAAGCCCCTCTTGAAAATTTGTCATTGACCACTGGCCATTGCAGATGTCGAGCGTTAAACTCGCACCAGGTCATATTTCATTTCTATAGACCGTACCATTCATTTAGAAAGGACCAAATTATCACCGAGTTCCTTATTTACGATTGGTTTGAAATTGGTAAATGTGTCAGTATTTCGGAATCGTCCTACGATTGGATTCGTTATTTGATGGAAGAAACCATTATGTTGTTTGCATATTGTTATATTTGAGCCTGTGGGAACTTTAAAATGATATAAACTATAATATCTGGTGAATATTTGCAGATATTTACTCAGTATACAGCATTCTGTTGCAACTTTATTGTTAAAGATATATTTAATAATGATTCTTGACCCAGATATCAATCATATATAAATATAAATAGTTCATACTAACACATGTGCTTATTATTTTCGTCTTTAACTACGTTTCGGTCTCACGACCATCATCAGAAGACGTATCAATGTCTAAAACGGGATTTCTTTGAACTAATTGTATCATCACAAGGCGTGTTATCGCACTAATTTCAGTTAAAATGCCCCCGTTGCTGAAACAAACAGAACGACTAATCGAGATTGTAAGGCATTAATGTTTTGAATATATGAATCAAGAATCCACTGCTCAGCAGTCATATCAAAGCACAGTTTGTCATACGACTAAAGGACTGAAACCAAAAAATATAACGCTCGAGTATCAGATGTTGAAGACTTATGAGGTAATGGAAAAAGGTTGTCAGACCTTTTTTTTAGAAATATTGCTTAGAATTCTACCTAAAATATACTTTTAAGATTATGAAGGAATTTGCAAGGGTTTTAATTGATTAAACTAGTATAAATCTAACTTAATGACTGAATGTCTGATCTATGATTTACAGACTTGAAGTCACGTTTTATGTAAATGTAAGGTGATTTTATAAAATTATCTGTATCAGCGTATATTATTTATATATGACATTCCATCATAGATTTTGTTTATTCTTCCTTGAATGAAGGGGTTGAAAAATGTTTTTTGGTAGCCGTTCTTTTCCAGTGTATCACGAACAATTTTCAAATTTTTGGGACGGTCCTCTGGGTGGAACAATTTAACAGAGCGATCTGTAAGGCCGTTTATAACACTTTTTTCATAATTTGGTGCAACGGGATTGAAGATGACGTTGAGACCAAACTTCTTTAGTAAACCATGAAGTTCTTATTTTTCCATCTGCAACATGCCTAATATTCATATCTAGAAAATTTATGTTTTTTTCCACTTCTATTTCATAAGTAAATTGAAGTTTACAGTGTAAATTGTTAAATTTATCAATCGCGTACTGAATTTTATCATTGGGAACACACACACTTTGAACTACATACCGTTCAAAGAATAAGGGGTAAAAATCTGATGAATTTATTACAAATTCCTCTAGGCATTCCATAACTAGGTTAGCAATAGTAGTGATCCCATTGCTATGCCTAATATTTGTCCAAAATATTGCTCAGCGTATTGAAATAAGTTCTTTCTAAAGAAAAATTGATCTAGAGGTGTGTGGTTTCCAATCTCTGCCCGACGTTTCTTAATACTACTCAATGCCAGCATAGGAAATTAGAATTTCATTTATATCCGTATAACATAAATTATACAACGGAAATAGGATGGTGCCGAGAACTGGGCCCTGTGTTATCCCCATGGTGACTCATAATTAACAGGATCGAACACCTTGGCTAAATCCAAAAACACTGACATGCATTTCAAGTTATTTCGGAAACTGGTTAAATCTAATTTAACCATTTCATAAATGGCCTGTACAGAAAATATCTTTTCTCTGAAGCCAAACTGGTAATCAGAAATTATGTGATAGGTTTTACAGTAACTTCCCATCCTGCTTTTGATGATTCTCAAAAATCTTAGCTATATTATTTATTACCGGGATTGCCTGTTATTGGTTGCTGCGGTCTTGTCCCCTGATTTAAAAATTGGTTCCAAATTTCTTAAATTTTGAGGGAACCCTTCCAGTCAATAGTAAACAATCAAAGATATGTCAGAGAGGATCGATAAGGTATTGGTGATATTTTTTTGAGCATGTTTACGTGAATTTCATCTGGGCCTGGGGCATAATTATTTTTCAGTTTTGATATATTATTTATGATCTCGTTTTTATGTTTTTTTGTTCTGAAACATGCAAGTGAGGTTTTTCGATACAGTCCGCCATACTTTCTATGTTCGTGAAGGATTCGTTAAAATAATTGTCTTTTTCTTGAGCAGATTCAAGTATTCAATTATTCTTATCCAACATTTTCGTCATCTTAGCTGTTTTAGTTATTTGTATTTCGTTAACAATCTGCCAGAATTTACAATAATTATTATGAGCATCTGCAATTTGAATACAGTAGTATTCATTTTTGCTGTGTTTTTTTATTCATTCTGTAGCTCCTCTGAATTATTTTTGTTATACATAGGTAATAAATATTGAATTGATGGTTAGAATAATAGAAAGCTCAAAATTGTTAAATATATGGAGTGATTTGATTCATTGAATATGGAAAATTGCTTTCAACAACTCCTTTCATTATGAAACTATCTCCACGCCAGTCACATCAAATCAAACTTGAGACTTTATAAAGAAGCCCAGCTTTGCCGTATGAAAAAACATAATCATAATCATTGAACCTTTACATACCTATTCATCTCTTGTCAGCATCTTTATAATAACAGGTAGCGATCTAGCGTGCCCTTTTCAACATGACTCCAATAATAGGGTTGATGTTCAAGAACAAGTGCACGTCGTAACAAAAGCTAGAGAGACGCTACAACACTTTTAAAGGCCTTTAATGGCAAGAGGGTATAATGAGACATAGGATAACATGGAAATGTGAAAAGGACATATTGCTACTTAACAAACCAATTCGATAAATTGTTGGAAATGTCCCCCGTTTTGTTCGATGCACAAGTTGATACGCATCCCCATGCTGTGAGAACTGTTTTGCAGCATTTCTAGCGTTATGGTTGCACATTGCTGAAATATTCTTTGTTGAAGTTCTTGCAAATTATTTACCGGAGTTGCCAAAATCTTGTTTTTTAAGTAAGGAAATATAAAATAGTCCATAATTGTCAAACAAGGTGATCTCGGAGGAAACTCAACTTCTGTATGCAAACTTATCAGCCGGTCATCAAAAAACTCGCGGAGAAAAGCAATATTTTCTCGTGTAGTATGTGCTGTTGCACCGTCATGCTGGAAATAACCGTACCGAAGTTCATCGTTTAACTGTTGGACAAATTCAGCCAAAAAGTTGTGTCTGTACCTTTCTGCGTTGACGGTGAAATCGAAAAAAATTGGCCCAATTATTCTTCTGCGAGAAACTGCCATCCAAACACCGATTTTTTGAGCATGTAGTGACGATTCAGTAAAAACATAAGGGTTATCATTGCTCCACATTCGCATATTTTGAGAATTCATGTATCCCGAAAGGTGGAACCACGCTCCGTCAGAAAAAAAAGTTAAGGCCAGAAGATCGTCATTTATTAAATTATTGACAAACCAATGGCAGTAAGCAAGGCGTCTGGGGTGGTCTGCGGGCAGAAGAAATTGATGTGCTTGCATCTTATATGGATGCATGTTCAAGTCTTTCTTCAAAATCTTCTGACATGTTCAATAAGAAAGTCCAATTTCCTGAGAAAGACGTTTCAAAGGTTTTGCAGGCTCCTCTTCCATACGTTGACGAACGTCATTCTGTACGAACTCTTGGTCTACCAGCACCTTTTTTATGAGTCACACAACCAGTTTCGCGAAGCACTTCAACACAATTTGTAAGACACGCATAAAAATTATCCGGTAATATTGCCACGTTTGGGAAGTGCTCTCGAAAATTGTCCAAAAACAAACTGTATTGCCAATTTCCATTAACTAGCGCACCCGTTCGAAAATAGGCTTCAATCATGAAAATTTTGTGCTGTGTGGTAAGAGGCATGATTCAAAAACTGGATTAGAAAATTTCAGCACAATGACTCAACAGATTCTGACACAACAAAACGTATTCAAAAATTTAAAGTAAGACACACGTTTTACATTCCACAACCACCCTTGACCAAGGTAATTTTTAATTTGTAGTTCATTATTGTTTTACAACTTAAATAAATAGGTATGAAATTTGTAGGTTATTGATGATGTCAGTGTGACTGTGACATAATTATTTCAAACGTAAAGTGAGACACACGTTTTAGATTCCACAACCACCCTTGACCAAGATAATTTTTGATATCCCGGTAGTTTGACTCACACAGCATTTTGAACATGACGCACAACTGATTTTGTAAATCCCGGATTTGTCGAAATCGAAAACTTTATCAAAGGTCTTGCCTAAACTGTGTTTTACCTGGTTCTTACATCTATAAACAGGTTGTATTGCAAATTTAGAAAACAAACTATGAAATTTATTAATCAAAGGAGAATGATCAGTGAAATTTTTGAATTTTATTGGAGTATTTGAAGGTAATGGCTCTAGTTTGGCTATATTCCAATATCTTTTTTTCTTAGAAATTAAATTATTTATCAAAGATTTGTGGTAACTATTGTCCAAGGGAATTTGCTGAAGCAGATTCATCAGTTTGTAAAGATTTGTTTCTTCCTGAATGGAGTTTTTCACTCGTCAGATTTGACCAGTTCTGATATCAAATATTTCTTATTCATTTTCTCCGCTCTGAAAAAAGTGGAAGGGGAGAGGTTTTGGCAAAAAAATATATGAAAGTCTCCCCCATAATTTTCACAGGGTAATCGCCTGTAGAATATTTTGGACCAATCTAGAAACACATTGTATAGTGCATGATATTACTTGATGACCTACTTTGAAACTTCAAAAGAACATTCCAAATCGTCATGTAGACACAATAAAACATCGCGCGCGATACATTTTCCTTCACAAGCGCCTTTCATCTTTCGTTTGAAACAAATTCGATAGGTAAAGTCGACTGGAGGATCTTTTGTTGAAAATACACGCGCGGAAAAATAAAAATCAACGGCGAAAACAAATACGTCTTTCTAAATCAGTCAAGTGAAGTAAAAACAAGATGGCCGTGTACAAAGAAAGCGCGAGTGTTTTGTTTTGGTCGTTAGCGATAATGACGTACAGGGCACACTTAGATGAACTCCCCTATTCACGTCGTCATTCTCGCTTCAGCTCGCGGACTGTTATTATGAAGTCAGAGGGAGACGGAGACATTTCAGCGTTAATATAAATTTATTTTTACATTATCTTAGCTACCATGTGAAATTTAAGTCTTCGCAACAAAATGTGGCACTTGGGAAAAATACTTTCCTATCTGACTAGTTCGTCGGCATAGAATTATGAAGCCAGGATTACAGGTTCGGACTCACGAATTATTTTCGCCAAATGTGAATATGGGCCCATAAAGTAGTTAGTACCTTCCACGTATCATTTCATGATGTCTCACCTAACCTTTAATTGGTCATATTAGTAAATTTCATCCATAAAACATTGGATATCGCATTTGACCGAGTCTGGCCAATACCCTGTATAGTACAAGGCCTGAACGCTTGAGCGTGACGTCACAATCCAGAACCTATATTGCAGCAGGTCGCCAGCACGTTACAGAACAAAGCTAGAATACTGACAGTGAAACAAGAGTTTTATATATGAGGATTTTCTGTTTGAAGGCGGTTGTTTGCCAGCCGTGAACGGGGTCCTTAGTTGCACTCCATTTGCTTTTATTGATGTAACAAAACTTTTTTTATTAGTTTTACGGCAGCAAACTATCTAGGCTACTATTGATAAGAAATAATCACCACTAAAAATACTATTAAAGTACTGAGGACCTTTCGGCTACCAAGTAGCCATCATCAGAGTAAACTAAATTATAAATCAAAATGTGATTGTTCAAATAGTATTTGGGGATAATAATGTAAGCAATGGGTACCCTCAACTGGGGATAAATCGGAATATAATAAATTGTTTTTACGTTTATACATTTCCATCCCTTCTAAATTACCTAGATATTTGAAAAATCTTTGCTTCCGGATGGATTCAGCGTCACAATAGCTCGACTTGATGCCGACGTTTCGCCAACCATTACAGGTGGCATCTTTAGGGGAGCAGGCTTGAGGCTTGAACTGAAAATGGTTCTACTGGTTTCTGTAGCCGTATTTATTGTAGGAAACTCCTGCACCCTACACAGTTCACTGCCTTTATTCCGGTGGTTAACTTCGTTCCGACACCTGACCCTGCCGTTGTGCAATCATGTGCGAAGTGGAATTTTCGAGGATGGGTTTCCAAATGTTGGGAAGGTAATATCCTGAGTCACGGTTCAGATTATTCGGATGTTTTAGGATTTCTATAGCTTCAAGGATTTTTCGCTGATGGAAGTTTGGGGCTCGGGCTAGGATTTTAGTATCTTCAAAAGGATTTGATGATCAGTGTCAAACTTGTGTTCCGCAAGTGCAGATCTACTGGTGTCACGAAGCATTGTACAGCGCTCATGTTCTTTCACACGAGTAGCTACTGTACGACCTGTTTCACCAATGTAGACTTTACCGTAAGAACAGGGAATGCTATAAACACCTTCTAAGTGAAGAGGAGGAAGGGGATCTTTGATAGGTTTGTGAAACTGAGATGATTTTGGAAGTGTGGAAAAACGGGTAGAAATGTTATGTTTTTTGAGGATTTCTTTCTATAGAAATAGTGAGACCTATATTCACCATTTTTTTCACCATTATTTTTCTTTATATGAGTAAAATGTTCCTTATAACGAGTTAAAATGTTCCTTCTAGTTTTACCCACATAATAGCATTTTGAACAAGATATTTGATTTTGTAAATTCCGGATTTGTCGAAATCGGAAACTTTTTCAAATGTGTTGTCTAAACGGCATTTTGACTTGTTCTTACATTCACAAATTGGTTGTTTTGCAAATCTGGAATACGGAATTTATTAATTACCGATGAATGATAAGTGAAACTTAAATTTTATTGAAGAGTTTTAAGGTACTGGCTCTAATTTGGTTAGTTGGCTAAGGTCCAATTTCCTTTTTTTGTTTCCAGATTGAATTATTGATCAAAAATTTTTGGTAACCATTGTCCCACACAATTTGCTGAAGTTTCTCAACTTCGTAATGTTGCTGGCTGACGTTCAATAATCTATTAGTCTTGGCACTGCTGTATAATGGTAGAGAAAGGTTCAATGTACAATAGCTCTCACAGACCGAATCGTGTATATTAGGCGTTTCCAAGCCGCTACCTCGAATTTTGGAATTTTTTATTGCATGAACCCTTTTTTGAAGTTGTTGTATATTGAAAAGCATGTAATTCTTATACATTTGCACCTAGTGCCAAGGTATTTTATCCATGCAAATTTTTGGAGGTGGCCAGCTAATGTAGTAGGTTAAATGGAATGCACGAACACAGTTTCTAACCGGGTGGAAAATGTTTGTTATTGTTGCTAGCTGTTGAAAAAACACATGCCAAAGTTTTTTATCAAGGCATTTCCGAGTAATTGGCCATTATTTGGACCAAAACTGGACTTTTTCACCACTTTACGGCTAAAACGGGTGCATTGTGACAATACATTGTCACCGTGTCAAAGTCGTTGAGTAGGTGTCAAAGAATAAACAGTATGAGTGCCAATGTTTTTTCCCCCATAGAACCCATCCCTTCACCCCGAAAACCTCGCCCAAAAAAAAACAGTAATTTTAGTAATTTACAGCTATCGGTGTCTAAATAATTGTGTAATTTATCATAATATTTATCCAATTATCTACTGTTTCATATGTATACATGGCATTTTCTTGATACTATTTTTCTTCCTTTTTTTGATATAATTCATTTGACTATTAATACATTAATTCAAAAAACACTTGAAAACGACTATAAACTCTACATTTTGGTCAAAATTCGTATATTTAATGATAAATATAATTTGTTTATAGCATATTAACAAATCAGCAGGTATATATTCGACGATATTGATCGAACTCAGAAGGCCAAATTTATTCGAAAAGGATCCTAAGCTCGTAGTTTTGGTCGAATTCATCTATCTGTTAATAAATAAATTGTTTATAACAAATGAAGGTAATTCAACTACTTGTTCAACTATTTTCATATGTTCACTGATCAAAAATAGTCCTTACCCGATCATTTTTTATGAATTTTTATGTACTCTCATAAATACGCTGATTAAATTGTTAATTTATTGTAATAAGCAATGCAAAATTTTTGCACAACTCCAGACGAGGTAGACTTTGCTTCTGATAAAATTCCGAAAAGAATGCACTTTGTTCCATCTAAATCGGTACATTTCCCAAGGATTACGACCTCTAATACCCATTTGATTGCACTACGTGTGAAACATATATCTTAATAGAATTTTGAATATGTTCCTTACGTGTCGTTTGAAAAGTATATTTCGTTATGGCAAAAATTGAAGCATTTCGAATGGAAATTACATTTTAAAAACTACCATAGAATACGGACCTGAACGCGACTAATTACTCGAGAAGAAAAGAGACGAACAGAGTGACGTAAGACGGGAACAACACTAATAAAGTCCCTTGATGAATATATAAGAAAGGCGATACAAAGTGACATTAAAGTAAAGTATGGAGGGTTAAAATTTAAGAAGGATATTTCGTTTGTATGTAAATTTGACATTTTATACCTTCCCCCGAAACGACTTGCGTGAACCGTTGTTACTTTATGGCGACATTAAACCAACACTTTCTGCGACTAGACGATCCGTTTCGAGCAAATTTTCAACTATTCACCTAACGACTAATACGGTCGTAAAGGATATTCGTCCTCCAACCGTCAATTTCAGATTACGAATCAATTGAATAACTGGTCGAATTGGTGTTACAAGGTAGTTACCACCAAATTGGTCAAATAAAAATAGATGGTAGTTGAAAAATTGGATGAAGAAATATCATAATGTTGATTCTTGACCCAGGTTTGAATCATATGGAATTCTTAGGAATTAGGTCACATTAACATTCATGTCTACTATCAATCAATCACTCAAAACAAGGCGGACATGTCCGTAGCACTTGGGCCACTTGATTGGGTCCATTGTGCGCCTCTTCATACAAGAATCAGCCCAGTAGGCCTAAGGCAGTGCCGAAGGCGAATATTTTGCATGGACTGATATCTCTTATTGCTTCAAGCGGCATATGTGTACTGCCGAGGTGTTGTAGCCTAAGAGAAGCCAGTGCTGGACATTCTGCTAGGATGTGAGAGCCAGTTTCGTCCACCTCTCCACATCAACTACAAACTATAGTAGCTCTATGACTACTATACAAGGTGTCCCACCACGAACTGCATCGACCGATATCTCAAAAAGTAAACATAGAATTTTTTTGAAATTTGGCACATACCAAAATCAATGAGTACAGAAAATCTTTTCAAGATGCGGCACTACCGTTTTTGAGATATTTGTAATTTTAGAGAAGAAATTCACAAATGCAGACCTGTACTTATTGACAGATTCTTCATAACGGCTTCATATTCCGTAATGCGCTTTTGGCATTTGGCAGTCAATGACTTAGCGCAGAGAAATATCATGAAGTTTCCGAATTGTACAGGCTGCTCACAAAAAATTATTGAAATAATAATTCAAAAAATGCCAAAAACTCCAAATTTTCAAATAGAAACCCCCATTTGTTGTCTTTTTCTAAGGTCAAAGACATTATATTTCGTTGACAAGGTAAAATAGTCTCGCACCGAAGTCCTTTGCGCTGAAGTAACTAAAATTTTAAACAGATGTGTTCAAAAATTATGACGTCGATAGAAAAGTTCTTTGCTGTACCAATATTACTGATTTGTTTCAGCTTTCTACATAAACACAATTTCAAACATTATAAAGATGTATTTAGAAAATTGTGTTTAATTATTAAACTTGTATAGATTTGACTCAATGATTGTGAATCAGCTCTACTACTTATCAACTTATTATCTCATCATATGTGAATCATGCCCAGGATAGATCTTTTTTATTTTAATATATTAACATTTTCATACAAGCTTTTCTTTTTAGTACTATACTTATGACCATACATTCTTTTTTTTAATTGTTGAGAAATGTCTGTATCCCATCGCAATCTAAACTATTTAATTTATATACCGGTGATTTCTTACCATTACGTATTCACCGTTTTAGATTTGAGAATAACAACAAATGCGTAACATTTATATCATATTTTTATGCATGATTTTCTCTGAGGGGCCCGGAATTTTTAGTTTGTTATACATTATTATATTGTCAATAGTATCAGGCAATGCAAATTTAAGACCTAAACTTAACATTATTTTGCACCTCATCCGGAATATTTGTCTGTAAAGTTTTTTAACCATTGCTTATTGATTTTTTGTTTTTCGTTAGTTTCGTATTTCATTAAACTATTCGTTCTTCACAGAATGACTTGGCTCTTGGAAAACGCCAATACAACACCCTTAAGTCTCACAATATATTATTTGTCGAGTTTATTTAATAAATTTGACCTTATACGACCAGATTTTCTTTACTGTAGGGTCTATACATAAATTAAAACAATTTTTGAATTTAAATATCTTGAGTTAAATTCTTGAACCCGGAACGAAAGGGTATTTTCGTAGCAGGACCGTATATACACACAATGAGGGTAGCGCCTTTGAATAAACCAGTATTTTATGGTAATCGTGGATCATAATGACCCAGTCTTACAAATATAACGGTTGAGAGTTTAGATTGATGCGGGCTGATTACGATTAAAAATAAAATGAATCTATCAAATGCTTATAATAAGTTTATACAAATTGAATGGATTTGACCGCAACCATATTAAACTGTTTGATTGAAATTTCTTATAACAGTTCATCTTCAAAAATAGATACATATCTACTCAGAATAGAATAGACCAATCCATTATGTGAAAAAATCTGTTTTTATTTTTAAAAGATATTAAACATCATATACAGGATGTCCCATTTTAATCCGCCAGTAGCGATAATTCTGAAACATTGCATTGAATCAAAAAGTGTTCCGAATGAAAAGTTAATGGTTCTGAGGGGGACATCTGATGCCGTAGACTTTGCCCCCCCAGCCCCCCAAGGGGGGCGGGAACAGGGGGCAACTTTAAAATCTTAAATGGAAACTCCTATTTTTTATTGCAGATTCTGATAGAGGGTTAAAAAGTATGTAAGTTTTATCCGAAACATTTTTCTTATTGGTCGAGAGATGGCGCTGCAAAGGTAAAAATTAGGTTTTTCGTCAATTAAATTGCGAAAATCGTCACGTAATTAACTGTTATTATTACTTAAGACTTACTCACAACCTTACAAGGTTGTTTTTTTCTCAGCCTGCCCAAATACTCCCCCCACCCCCCCTACAAAGATGTAAAGTACTCAAAAATAGCGATTGAGTACGTATTTTTCAAATTAAATAATGGTAAAATAATTCAAAAAAGAATGTCATTTTTTTTTCAAACAGTGTTTTACCGGCCCCCCCACAATGTAAATTGTTTTTAATGAGGAGGCAGAAACAATTTGTGTTTTTTGTGAATTTGGTATCGCGTTAACGTGCACTCGTTACCGGAAAATTGTGTAAATTGTTATGTGGTGGGCCCGGTGAAACACTGTTTGAAAAAAAAATTACATTCTTTTTTGAATTATTTTACCATTATTTAATTTGAAAAATAAGTACTCAATCGCTATTTTTGAATACTTTACGTCTTTGTAGGGGGGGGCGGGGGTAGTATTTGGGCAGGCTGAGAAAAAAACAACCTTGTAAGGTTGTGAGTAAGTCTTAAGTAATAATAACAGTTAATTACGTGACGATTTTCGCAATTTAATTGACAAAAAACCTAATTTTTACATTTGCAGCGCCATCTCTCGACCAATAAAAAAAATGTTTCGGATAAAACTTACATACTTTTTAACCCTCTATCAGAATCTGCAATAAAAAATATGGGTTTCTTTTTAAGATTTTAAAGTTGCCCCCTGTTCCCGCCCCCCTTGGGGGGCTGGGGGGGCAAAGTCTACGGCATCAGATGTCCCCCTCAGAACCATTAACTTTTCATCTGGAACACTTTTTGATTCAATGCAATGTTTCAGAATTATCGCTACTGGCGGATTAAAATGGGACACCCTGTATACAGAGTGTCCCAGGTTTTAGTAGTAGAACTTCAACAGTCGACAGAAAATTATATTTTGAGAAAAAAGTTCCTATTGACATATATGCACAGACGCTTAGTTTTTGAGATACAGGGTGTTGAAATTGAAAAAAAAAATTTCTGTTTTTGCGAATATCTCCGAAACCGTTTGTCGTACAGAAAACAGCTTCCGCGAAAATATTTTAATCATAGTTAGCTATGTTCTGTGTGATAAAAAAATTTTTTTAGTCATAATTGGTGAAGCTTTTGAAGGGGTAGTGGGTGTTTTTCTTCCCAACTTCTACGCCACTGTAAAAAGTACAGTTTTGAGATCACCATTTGAACCGCCAATGATTTTTACATAAAAAAGGTACTCTTGGTCATAAGCTCTAAAAAGGACCGTTTTCGAGGAGAATCAACTTTTATGTTGAAAACATGGTCAATTTTTACTAATTAAACAAAATTTATTCAAACGTTAGAACAAAACCAAAAAATTGACCATGTTTTTCAACATAAAAGTTGATTTTTCTCGAAAACGGTCAATTTTAGAGCTTATGACCAGGAGTACCATTTTTGTGAAGAAAATATTGGCGGTTCAAATGATTGTCTCAAAACCGTATTATTCTCAGTGGCGTAGAAGTTGGGGAGAAAAACAGCCACTACCCCTTCAAATTCTTCATCAATTATGAATAAAAAATTTTATGGCACAAAACATAGTCTACTATGAGTAGAGAATGCTTGCAAAAGCTGTTTCCTGTACGATAAACGGTTCCGGAGATATTCGCAAAGGACAGAATTTTTTTTTTCAATTTCAACACCTTCTATCTCAAAAACTAAACGTCTGTGCATATACGTTAATAGGAACTTTTTTTCTCAAAATAAAATTTTCTATCGACTGTTGAAGTTCTGCTATTGAAACCTGGGACACCTGTATATTATATTCGTCGTGGTTTTCTTTTGCTGGTTTATCTAAAGTAAGTTCTGAGTTATCTTAGGTTTTTAGCAATTTAAATGAAGTATGTTAATGAAACAATCTTTTCATTTGACGCGTTTCGACTTTCGCCTTCATCAGGAATTTATTTATTGCTTACATAAGAAAGTGAGTTGATTTTGCGGAAGCACACACTCATCATGGCTTTGAAATTCAGTTTGAAAATTTGGACTGAAGCTACCTCAAATACCAAGAATGAAAGAGTACCAATTTCAAACCTCAGCCGGAAGTCTAAGGGGTCCAAAAGAAATAAAACTCCAAAACTGACCTAAAAAGGGCAAAAAAACAGTTTTTTGAAGGTTAGACATGGTTCCACCCAATATTGGTAATAGAAATCTTAGGATCTTACTATTTCTATCACAAGGCACCATTCTTTCCAGGACGCTAACCTCTAACGAATTTTCACGAACATCGTCCCATTTTTCCGTAGATTGACTCCACCAAAACTTTCTTGAGAAAATTGAATCAGTTTCCAAAAGTTTGGTATAGATATGTTGACGATATTTTCGCGATTACCAATAAAGTTTTCGATATACCTGGCTTTTTGAACACGCTTAATACCCAGTTTGATTCACTGAGATTCACTGTCGAAATAGAAACAGATAATCAGCTTAATTTCCTTGATATTAACGTTATAAAAGATAGTAATCACTTGAATTTCGACATACACAGAAAACCCACTCAAACAAATAGGTATACCCAGGCGGATTCAGCTACACCATTTAGATATAAAATAGCTCCATTTAGTAGTCTACTATTATCACTTTTATCACTTTTAAAACACAGTAGAGACAAATGTCTAGGTAATTTATGAACAAAAAAGTAAAAACGTGTGGCACTCGGGGACTGCCGCGGTAAAGCTATTGCATAGCATTTTTCATCAACTTATGCAATTATAATTATTTATTTATTTTTTATTTATGCAGTATTTTTTTTCTTTGATATTAATTCAAGTTACACTTTTTGAGCGTGGTGACCGATAAGAAAACAAATTTTTTTCTTTTATGGAATAAATGAGAAGTTAATATCGTTTAAAATATTTTTATTATCTTACAATACATGTAGGTTATTCAGGAATTTGTTATCATTGAAACTATAGGTTTATGGTAACTGAATAACTGAAATAAGAGACATAAGTTTGAGACTTGATATCCTCTAAATATCTGGAAAATACCGCGTCAATTGTGGTCCCATATTTTGTTGTGGATTCTTGTGGATCATTATTCATTTTCAAATTCAATTTTTCCGAAAGAAAAGTTGTCAACCGCTCTGATTTTTTATCAGCGAAGTTGATGTTGAAATCGCCAGCCAAGATAAGTGGAAATTTATTACCATTTGTACCAAGTATTTTCGACCCTTCTTCAGTGTACTCCAGTAAAGTGCGACGAATAAAATGCTCTACCTCGTCCAATTTTGGATTCGGAGAAATGTAAATTGCTACCATGACTGTGTGTAGGCCATTTCTAAGTTTGCATAAGCCCGCACAAATATCTCCAACAAATGAGCGCCTAACATTAACATCGCTAACGTGTGCAATATTTATTTCAATATTCGGAGTCATAATATTAGTAACATTATTATTATTTTGGTAAATAGCTACCCCACCTTTTGGAACAGTATCTACAACAATATATATATACCTACATGTATACTTACGGGGCGCACACTGTGTGAGTGTGGCATTATAAAGATATGATAGATACCTATACACCTATATACTTTCTCACAAACAGCTGTTTACGTATTCGTCCAATTTCGGAGCAGCTCGTCTCGATCCGTGCGAGCTTCGTACAGTCGTACCATATAGGTACATACACGTTAAGCGAACGCTCGGCCGAGCTACATGGTAGGCGGAGTGGGGGGTGTTATTTTCGTTACGGAATTTCTTGATTCGGTCGCCGCGCTCAAAGCCTGCGATAAAAGCTATGCAATAGCTTAAAAAGCAATTTATTAAATTCAGATTTATCTCCAGCCGAGGGTAATCCCCTATTTACATTATTATCCCCAAATAGTATTTAAACAAGCACATTTTGATTTATAATTTAGTTTACTCCGATAATGGCTACTTGGTAGCCGAAAGATCCTCAGTACTTTAATAGTATTTTCAGTGGGTGAGGGTGATTTGTTGTTATCAATAAGTAAGCAATAAATCAATTCAATTGTTTTGTCATTCCCTTATTCGATAACAAAAACTAGTTGAGATTGTACATCGAGTTCCTCTTGCATGCACGCCCTGTAGACTTCCCATAATTTGTTCAAATATTAGTTACTTGTTTCCCCAAACTTAATTTCAGACTTTCAGTATTGAAACCCTGTGATTAGTTCCTTGCAAAACATTCTCATCCCATATCACATAACAAAATTGTCGTATCGTCACTACAAACATAGCAATTGGAGCAAGTTCGCTTGTAACAACGTACAATTATAAATTTCACATAAAAAATTAATTGAACCGTACAACTTGGCCCGAATAACAAACGAGCTGCTGTTGTTTGAGGAAAAGTCGATGATGGTTGAAATATTAAAAAGATCGCATTTCACTTGGTCCTGTGTTTAAATATGTCAAGCAGGAAATGGGCGGGCGGAGGCGAGGCTTGATAACTTCCGTTACCAATTAGTGTATATTGATAGCAATTTGCGGCCACTTTAATAATTATATTAGCCACGCGCTCATACTGCAAAACACGAACCCCGTATACGATGCCTGCCTGCGGCTGTAAACTTTGCAATTCGATTTTAGAAACACCATTGTAGGCATTCCAGCTATTCTCTCTCTCTAGGTATTACTTTTATGGTCTTGGATAATATTCGATTAATGATGGTCTCAATAATTTGACATTCCGTTAACTTCTTACTTCTTAGAACGATTCTATTCAACGTATTAGATCTACAGAATGTTCGGATATTTATTTAGCGAATTTCAGGAAGTGATTATACTCCAAAAAATAATTAATATTATATATACTGTTATGCTTTCATTTCCGATATAAAATAAAATGGTAGAATTACGATTTACCGAGACATTAAAAATAGAAAAGTTAAATAAGTTTAATATGGAATTAAAAAACATTATTTAGAAGTTAGATATATAATTAGAATAAGAGTTTAAAGACTGTAATATAATAAAAACCAAAATTTAAAGTAGTTTGTAAGAGTGTAAAGAAGAAATAGTGAAAAGTGGATATACGTACAGTGCTACGAAGTAAGAAAATCATAATTCAAATGATTTAAACACTATCTGAAGATAGCAAACTATTAGAATAGATTAAGAATATGTAATAGATGTAAGCTGGTATTGAGGCATTTCAGTTCCATAAAATTGTATAAGTTTTATTTATATTTAAAATCATGTATTAAATTTAAGCAATGACAACTGTCAAAATAGATCTAATAATGAGAATTATAAGATTAATTGGAACCTAATCATAGGTTATTATATATCAAAATGTGAGAAAACATGTTGGTAACATGAATTCTGATAGTAGAATGAATAATAACTTCAATCAATTAGAAAATCTTCAATATATCAAATATTTCAAAATACTAAATTCCTGTTGGTCAATACAAAAATTAAGATGTGTCAATACAACAATGCTAGACAAGTGTCAGTTCCAGCAATGGGAATAGCTTACTAGATATTCAGAAAACCATACCTCATTCGTCGAAAATTTCAAAACAAGCTTCCTTTTGTGGGCCCTATAAAAGGCAAATCAAAGGAGAGCTAGTTTAGTTTACATTAATATCTAGGCAGAGGCTATGCTCCTCTTGCAACTCAAATTAAACCTAAGCTCGACTACCACAACATAACCAAAGTTTATTAATACTCCATACGAGGCAGTTAATAGTGTTCGTAAATCTTCCAGTTCAACTTCAATAAAGGTTAACATAACCAAAGTTATTTAATAAAGTGCCATCGGAGAGAAACCAAATCCCGATTGTAGTTCCAGTTAATCAACCAACAAATTTCTTATATCTTAAAAAAGAATAGAAACCATTATCAACAAAGTATCAATAAGTTCCTAAATTAGAAGGAGTATCTACAAGTGTTACCTGTGCAGAGCAGAGTAAATGTGTTTAATGTGAATTCTCAAGTAATATAAGAGGATATCAACACCAACGAAATATTACCAACATTTATCCCAATATTTGATAGGATATAACAAGTGAGTCCATTTAAAATGTCATCATTGTGTAGGAGCATCTGAATTTTAAATATAAGCAAGTAAAGTAAACATTCACTTAATAGTTGTATATTAGATTAAGGAAATTGAGGTTAAATTGTAAACATAGAAATTTTAAAGCATAAAATAATTGGTAATCATAGAAAGATTTTAATAAGATATAAGGTTACATAAATGAATAGATTATCAAAGTTTTAACATTTTAAATAAGGTTTTATCCCATTCCATATAATATCAATTCAATCAGTATAAAATTAAAATCAATAAAGAGCTAGCCGGAGGAAAAGAAAATCAGATAACAATTAATAATTCATAAAAATAAATAAACTCAGTGAGAGTTAAGTTAATAATTGCCACCACAACGTGGGGCCAATTAAATCAAAGCTCAGTAGAGTTTTTCTTATAACAATACATTCCCAGGGAATAGGTCACACTAACACATATGCTTATTATTTTCGTATTTACGTACGCTTCGGTCTCACGACCATAGTCAAAAGAGGTATCAATGTCTAAAACGGGATTTCTCAAAACTAACTGTATCACCACAAAGCGTCCTTATCGCATTAATTTCAATTTAAAATGCACACGTCACCGAAACGAACAGAAACACGAATAATCGGAATTGTAACTCATTAATGTTTTAAGTATATGAAAGGTACCAAGAAACACAAGTCAACAAAGTTTGTATACGACTAAAACTAAAAAATATAACGCTCAAGTATATACTTTCGAACCAGATGTTAAAGATTATGAGGTAATAGAAGAAGGTTGTCAGACCTTATTAGAAATATTGCTATTTGATTTATTCGTGCTTCGGGCGTCGCGTTTTGTGCGGGATTGTGAAACCTTTTCATTTCGGGCGCACCCCCTAGATACAGTAAAATGTATTTGCAATACCTTCTCGTTTCGTGCGATTTAAACTGAACGTCAGGAACTAAATTCCCTAATTTCTGTATTTTGTTTGTATCCTGTAACCAAACCCAACTCTTGCACTTTTCGCCACAAGCATTGATTAAATGACAATTACACCCTTGGATTTTTACTTCCAAAAAAATTTGTTTGGGAGCGTTTATTGCTGCCCGTTCAAAGTCAATGTGGACTTTTTCTGGCTTGAATTTTGTACTTTTTTCCAACAGTGTAAAAAGTCTTTTATATGTGGCTCCTTTTCTGTCCGGTAAAAGCGCATAGATGGCTGGAACAATCCTTGTGCTGACATCGGTGCTTCCCAAATCTACGTGTATTGTATACAATTGGTCGAACAGGGAACAACAGCTTTTAAATGTCCCGTCTATAAACAATTCTGAGCCTTGGGATAGAAGTGTCCTATCACTGCAAAAAAAAAACAATAATCGATCTTCCTGGCCGTCGTCTATTAGCACAAGGTGTTGTATTGTCTCCGGGATGACGATTTCTTGTCGTTTCTTTGGTAAAGATTTGACTCCCAAAGCTTTTTGCCTGCCTCTGTAGAATCTATCTTTGGCGCTTGAAGAAGTGTTGATACTTCCACTACAAAGTCAAGTCCAGCGTTTTTAACTTTCATCAGCACGAAATGAGAGGAATAAACTCATTAATTTTTAATCCGCCCGAAACGAGAGGGTTACAGGTAGTTTTGGATTTACGCACAAAACGCGTCGCCCGAAACAAGAAATCATCACCTGCTATTTGAGCATTCTATCTAAAATATACTTTTAACATCATAAAGACGCATGTAAGAATTTGCAAGGGTTTTAGTTGATTGAATTAATATAAATCTGACTTAATGATTGAAAGTCTGCTCTATTATTTACAGACTTGGAGTCACGTTTTATGTGAATCATCTCCAGAATAGATCTTTTATAATAATTGGTTTCCTTTAGTTAAAATATTAACATTCTTTGAATCGAATTGATGGTTATAATCAAAGCTGTGCTTAGCAAGGGCGGTGGAATTTTCTAACTTTTTGTTTCTTGTACTATATTTATGGCCATACATTCTTTTTCGTATATATTGTTTAGAGAGATTCCTTCATAAGTCTTCTTTCCTTTTTCTGGAATTGGATGGACTCTAGATGACTTCTAGCTGGGAGAAAACCCACCAAGTTTGGAAGAGTAGACAAACTGGTGTTAACTCAGGCGCACATTTCTGGAGAATGAATGAATTCCGTCTGGTCCCATAGACTTTTTGTCATTACGATCAAACAGAATACGCATAATTGTGGATTGACGGAAGACAATTTCAGGCATATGGCTATCGAAAGCAGCAATATTAGAAGTGTTCTTCCCTTGTGAATCCAAAATGGAATTTGATGCAATCATTCCAGCAGAAAGATTGGCTTTTTCTTTTGGTGTCAGTGTGCCTTCATCTTTGGTTAGGGAAGGGAATGAACTGGAAGTGAAATTTCTACCAATTGCTTTGGTGAAAGTCCAAAATGAACGAGAGCCATTCGGGCATTCGATAAACTTTCATCTTATTTTGGCATTATATGCCTGTTTCGAAGCGTTTGTCCTTTCATTGCACATATTTATGGCCTCCAGACATGGGTTGCCGCCCCAACGACGGTAGGCTGTTTGTTTTGAAGCGATGACCCTAGAACAGATATTATCGACATCGTTCACCAGATGACGATGAATTGTTGGTATGGGCTATGTAAATTTCTATTCCTAGCCTGATAATATCCAAGATCTCTATGGCACATTACGTTAGGTCGTCAGATCCAAAACATACGCTTCACCAAGGAAACTCGGAGAAAACTGCCCCAGTCGGCTGAGTTGTGGTGCCAAACTGTGCGTGGAGGTCTTTGATTGGTTCGTGGAGTGATATACGGACTGGTCGTAGTGATGGGGTGAATAGTCAGAGTTTCCTAATGGTTCAAGGACCTTTACTTCTTAGGGATCTGTATTGTTAGTGAGGAATAAGTCATGCGTATTGGAATGATGATAGTTGTTATCAGAGATCCTTGTCGGTTCATTAATTAACTTCTTCAGACCATGGGTAATGGCGAAGGCTCCAGCCTGGCGCCCTGCGTCATTCCTCTTATTTGAGAACTTGAGCCAAGCGGAATTCAGCTGCTGGATAGTTCTGCTGAATCAGGTCAAGTTTCAGAGGAAGAAATTCAAAGAGTTCACTATAAACTGGTTCATTTGTTGACAAATAAAGACAACAGGGAGATATTGTCTATTTGTTATTATCAAGCTTGAACCACATTATATCGAATTCTTCTTGTTCTAGATTCTCCCCTCTCGATGGCGTGAGAGATCACTTCTGGAAAGAGACACCTCCTTTAAATCTGACACAAGTGTGGAGCTAGTAGCCAGGGCAGAGCATATAGATCGTGTTGGTGGATAGATTTACCTCCGTCTCAGTTAAGGCCAGTATGTCTGGTTTGTCTGTCTGCAGGTGGTGGTAAGTGAGATAAATCGTGACCTATCATCGATTACGTCACTTGAACCTTGAAATGACAATTTCTAACACTTCTTTCTGCATGTTAAATATATACGTGTGATATATATTTATATCCAGAAAAACGCTAATATCCTTATAGTTCGATGAAATACTATAATACCAATTAATAAAATGGAGATGGATATCAGAAATACTACTCGAAACGGGGCTACCGGGCCCAAATCCGTACCATCAAATTAGCCCAGTTGGCATTGAGGTGTCCGACACTTTATCTACAGAGGATGATGCATCTAACCTAACCTTAACCAGTGCGTGGGACTACTGCCCAGGCTGCTTTCTCGTCCTTTAGCGACAGTGAATTGAACCATTATAGGCAAGAAATAGAATTAGTCGTTGTGCTAGAACGAATTACGAGATTTATAAGATGCTATAAGCTATTGGTCAATTCATTTTCTAACTTTTCGTAGGTATGGTCTTCAATTTCCAAGAGTTTGTTTGCCTTTCTCCATCGATTTGGTTTTAGGCTAATATCTTAAGCGAAAGTGAACGTACAGAGTGAATTTTCTTTCTGGACGATGACCTGGTAGTTCTACAATTATGAGAGAACGACAGACTGGCGGTCTCCCATAACTCGAAACAATATAAAACGGATTATTCTACATGCAGAACATAGAAACGAAACAAGTTGAACGAAATGCTTCGTTTTAAAAACACATGTACCACGTGATTCAAATGCAAATGCGATGGCTGTGTTTATCAAGTGTGCCACGCTCGCTCCGTCCGCTTCGCTTTTGTTCCGACTCATTTACCGCTTCTTATCCTTCCTCTTCATTTGTTTCTGGCCGTCCCCGTCTTTTGTTTATGGCGCAGCTACGAGCCCGAATTATAAAATTTACAAAATAACCTCGTTGTTTCGGTCTCTGTATTCCTAAGGATATGTGAAGAACTACGTAACACATCATTCCGTTTTCCATCCGCGTTGTGGAAACCATTGTTTCGAGAGTTATTTTAATGTATTTGTTGGAAGGGACTCTCCACGGAGTGGTCCCAACTTCTAGACTTGTGTACGCTAGAGAAATTCACTAGACATGGCCTATTTAGTATTTGCTTACCAAAATAGTAACATAATTTCGGTGATAGATAGACTATTATGTAAGCAACTTGATGAGCCTACCTGCATAAGAAATGTTTCAATGGAGAACAACCATCTCGCTTATCAAAAATCGATAATTATTGCATGAAAATTACTCAAACACACCATCAGCGAGATACGTCAGAGCTACAGATAGTACCGGAACCTTTTTGTGGTATAGAAATACACATCTTACAGAAAATCCTCAGAGCAGAAGACAAAAAGAACTCAATACTAAACAATGGAGTTCTCTTCCAGAACATATTCAGCCCAAGAAACGTCAGATACATTTACCAACGAAGTAGTCTTGGAAAGCATAAGGAGGAATAGGTATTACTAAGAACCATAACATGACTCTTGATGGGACACTGCAAACTCAATGCCTAAATGAAAAAAAAATGGACTAGTGGATAATGGGACATGTAGATTCTGCAGAGAAACGGAAGAAACAACAGATAAATCTTCATGCTGACTGCAGAAACTCCATGTCAGAAATTCTCATTCAAGAACAGTTATTTCAGTAAAAAAACAAACATATCGAAAATTTAGAAGAATAACGTATTTATTACTTTCTTCCGTTAGAGCCTAGGTTCGCTCTGATGAAGATAATACCGATATTTTTGGATTACACCTAAACTAGGTCAAGAGATGCAGATTAGTAAATAGAGAATCACATTGTTGTTACATGCCAATGTCTCTCCCTACAAAACCTATTCTCCAGCGAAAGTAAAATATAAAATCAGTAAACTCAACGTACGTAAGGGTCCAGGATTCTATCTTATAACAGACCAGATTCTGCATCTCTGAGGCAGCAAGCACTGAGCACCATGGGAAAATGATGCAACCAGGAAGGACGTTGGAAACATACAAGACTCAGATTTGTATGGGGAAAGAATGCAGTTGACGGACATGGTCAAGTACCTTGGGGTAAGTCCAGATAAAAGGCTAACCATTGGGAAGCATCTGAAGAAAACCATTAATAAAGCGAAAATGGCCCTGTGGATCTGCCGTCGTACAGTCGGAAGAACCTGTGAACTCACTCCACGTTTGGTGCACTGGGTATACGCCACCATGATGAGACCCATTGTAACATACGCCACAATCGTGTGGTGACCAAAAACAAAACTGAAAGTATCCCAGCATTCCCTGAACGGAGTTCAGAGACTGGAATGCTCAGGAATAACAGGTGCAATTTCGACTACACCAACCGCTGGGATGGAGAGGGTGTTGGGGTTAGAGTCACTGCATCTCGCTGTTCAGGCAGAAGTCATAAGAGGAGCATATCGATTCGATCTTATTGGCCAAGGAAAGGCCGACCAAAAAGACCGAGGCATTCTCGGATTGCTTGGATCACCTGGGCCGTTGAGGATGAGATCCGACAGGTTCAAAGTTCACAGCACTTCCGTACCTTGCAAGATTCAAACCTTCAATGGGCGAGAGAACGCCGGGGACAATCCTCATATGATACCAAGGGATTTCGTATGGTTTACGGAAGGCATCAAGACTGAAAAAAGTATAGGTGCTGGAATAGTCGATATGACGGACCAAGGAGAAATAATATGTTTGAACCTAGGGACACTTGCGACAGAATTCCAAGCAAAAATTGTAGCAATTACTACATGTGCTCAAATCATGAGGAAGAGAGCCTATGAGAATAGACAAATCACAATCATAGTGAGCAACCTGACAGTGCTCAAGGCACTGGAGTCATACACAATCACCTCACAATGTGTACTCGATTGTGTGAAGGAACTAACGGCACTAGTAAAGGACCCCAATAGAGTGAGACTCATATGGGAGTCTGAGGAAACCAGACGAAAAAGGACTGAAACTTTCGTCGCACTCGCTGAAGCGTGGACGGATCAACCACTGATTGAACCAGAGTCAACCTGGCATTTGTCATGCCACAGCAGAATGTGTAATCTATAAATGGCTTGAGACAGAGCATTGTGCCCACTGGAGGGAGCTGCCCCGTATGTCGCATTCCAAGCGACTAATGAGAGATCTCCAGCAGCAGCAAGTGAAAAATCTGCTGACGTTCAGCAGACAAGAAATGCGGAATCTTGTTGCATTCCGAAAAAACTACACCCGAGGAAATCAGAAATATCCCCCATATCAGGCTACTGAATTTCATAGAAGTCCGGTGACTGATGAGGCAATATGTGAGGGCACAATAGGACTCCAATGACCGCAGTACAGTGGGGTTTCCCCTGGGAAGGAGAACCAACCTCACATGGAAGAGGTTCTAGTCGGTAAGAATCCGGCACGCCCGGGGGGTCGGGTTCCCGAGACGTCTGTGCAAGATTTCCCCTCCTCTACGCAAAGAACAAAACCCTATCGCACTTCCAGGGATCTAGAAATATGCGAAAATAATAATGATACAGAAGACTAGGGAACCTCTTCACGAACTCACATCCTACCGACCAGTCAGCTTTCTACCAACAATATTGAAGCTTCTTGGAAGGATAGTTGGTGGAATACATGCAGGCCACAAACTCCCAGAACCTCCACCCAGTCATCACAACCCCCCGTGTTACGTCACTTTGCAGACCATTGGGATCCCCGTTTCCTTTAACCCTTAGCTCCATTCCACAAGGCCAGTTCTCTTCAAAAAGTCTACCACCTTAAAAACAGAGTAGTAGTTCCATCTGATGCTTCTTAGAGCCTTGCAGTCCATAATGATGTGGCAGGGGTTCACTTATAGGATTTCGGGACGCTACTTATAGAGGTTTATTTCAACTGATACGAATGTTTCTTCGAATATACCTTAATACAAATCAGAATTGAAATATAGCATTTGCTTATAAAATGAATCCCTTATAATATACTTGAGAATGGTACATCTCTTTAGTCCCGTAACGTGTAGTGTACATCTGAAATATGGATCGAGAGAATCAAACTTCAACTTTCTGAAATTACAATTATTATTATCATTATTAATAAGATTCTTGACCCAGTATGAATTATATATAAAAATTCTCGGGATATAGGTCACATTAACACTTTGTTTTAAATATTCGTCTAAGACCCATTGTTAGTAATATTGGAGCGCCTACTTACAATTTATCAAAATCTATCAATCATATAATAGGAAAAAATGAATTCTATGTAAAAGACTCATGGCACTTTAATGAATTTATAAAAAATCAATCCGTACCCGTAAACCATAAACTGATTTCCTTGGACGTTGTTTCTTTATTCACAAATATACCTGTTGTTTTGGCATTGAATAGCATCAAAAACGTTGGGCAGAGATTAAAAACCACACACCTCTAGATCATTCGGAATTTATAAATGCTGTAAAATTTCGTTTAGAATGCACATACTTTCAGTATGGTGAGCAATTTTTTGGACAAATATTCGGCACAGCAATGGGATCTCCTATTTCAGATACCATTGCTTACCTCGTTATGGAGTGCCTAGAGGAATCTGTTATGAGTTCATTAGATTTTCGGCCTGTATTCTTTAAACGGTATGTAGATGATTGCCTTATGTGTGTTCCCAACGATAAAATTCAATATGTAATTGATAAATTTGACAATTTCCACTGTATACTTCAATTCACTTGTGAAATAGAATTAAACAATAACATAAATTTCGTAGATATGAACATTAGGCATGATGCAGATGGAAAAATAAAAACCTCTTGGTTATCTTCACTTCAATTCCGTTGCACCAGCATGTTATGAAAAAAAATGTCAGAAACAGCCTTACAAATCGCGCGATAAAATTGTCCCACGCAGATGACCTCCCCAAAAATTTAAAAATTGTTCGTAATACACTAGAATTGAATGACTACCCAAAAACTTTTTTCAGTCCTATCATTAAAGAAAGAATAAACAAAATCTATAATGGTTCGTCGTATAAAAATAACATAAAAAGTAATACAGACAATTTTATAACTCTACCTTACATTCCGGAGACCTCAGAGAAAATCAAAAAATGTTTGAAAAAGTATGATATAAATGTTGCGCATAAACCTACTAACTGTGTTGGGAAATATTTCTCAAATCTAAAACCTTTAATACCCAAAGATAAACAAACCCACACAGTATATAAATTGAATTGTTTGGATTGTGATGGAACCTATACTGGAATCTCTAAACAATATTTACAAAAAAGAATGTACGGCCATAAATATAGCACAAGAAATAACAACTTAGAAAATTCCACCTCCCTTGCTAAGTACTGCTTTGATTATAACCATCAATTTGATTACAAAAATGTTAATATCTTAACTAAGGAAACCAATTATTATAAAAGATCTATCCTGGAGATGATTCACATAAAACGGGACCCCAAATCTGTAAATCATAGGGTAGACACACAAAATCTAAGTCATATTTATACTAATTTGATTAAATAATCTCTTGCAAATTCTTACATACGTCTTTATAATTGTTGAAAATGTTTTTAGGAAGAATGCGTAATAGTAATTTTCCAGTACAGGTCTGAAACCTCTCTTAAGTACCTACTCCTAAATCCTACACATCTGGTTTCGAAAGTAGATACTCGACAAATAACTTCGTTCTTCTCAGTTGTTGTGAGAATACCGATATGCACTCATATAATAATATTACTAAATAGCGAATTCTTACTACAAAAAAATTTTGTACACTTTAATACTGACGATACAATTCGATTATTCGTAGTTCTGTTCGTTTCGACGGCGTGAGCTCTTTTGATTGAAGTTAGATTGTGCGATTTGGACGCTTGTGCTATAATTAGTTTTAATAAACCCCTTTTTAGACATAGTGAGTCTTCTGATGATGGTCGTGGGACCGAAACGTACGTAAAAGACGAATATTTAAAACAAAGTGTTAATGTGACCTATTTTCCGAGAATTTTTACATATAATTATCATTATTAGAACGAATCCGTAAGGTCACCACTCAGAGAGCACCAACCAGAGACCGTTCGGTCCCTCATGAAACGTTAGTTTGCAGTCCAATGTGATCCCCGTTTCCATTAATCCTTAGCACCATTCCACAAGGCCAGTCCTCTTCCAAAAGCCTAACACCTTAAGCACAGAGGAACAGTTCCCCTTGTTGCATAGCCTAATTTTTGGCCCACCTTGAGACCTATTTTCGCTCCGTGGTATCTCTACCATCCATGTCCGGTATAAATACTTAGTAACTCAATCTCCCCCCTACAAACTTTTATGACTTCGGTGGTTCTTGCATGGCTGGGCCTTTGTCCCATTCTTTGTTTCAGGAAAAAAGAAAATAATGTTCTTCTTTCAGACTAATGGTTCCGAAGACATGAAATACGACAAATATTGTAGCCTCGTTCAATGATGTTACATTCGGTTTTGAATAGTGCTTAGATCAGTCATGTCATGATCATGATTACTGGATTGAGTTGTTATTAATTTTCCGAAATGGAAACATGTTCATTTGGCCTCGAGCTTCACTTATTTCCAAGAGCCATGTACGCGTTTAAAGGCTTCATAGGATTATGCACCGTAAAGGAGATTAATTTATACGGCATGAATTAAGCTGTCGGCCTCGAGCCATCAATTCTGCATCGAAAAAACTGCACACAAAACGTTCGTTGCAGATAAAACCAACGTAGGAACGGTGTGTCTCAGCGGTCTAGAGAAAAAGCGCGGCGCCGCTAACGAAGGAGGGCGTCAAGACAAAACGACGTCGTCGGACGGGGAGAAAACGACGGACGTAAGAAACCGCTCGAGACAAAGATAGATTCTTTTAGTGTAATGACATTTTCATATTAATGACTACGAGCAAAATGGCCGCACTTCCGCTACTCTGACTTTAAATTAATTGTTAATGGGCGTCTTTATATTTATCTACCCTCAGCGTCTTACGTTTTTATCATAGGCTCAGTTAGCTCTTCGATATGAACGAATCAATTTAGCGAGTGATTCAAAATGTGTACCTCATTCAACGGGATCAAATAATAAAAATATTACGAGTAATAAACTCCGAATTACTACATCTATTAATGTTTAGCAATTGTTCTATTCATGTACTACGCTTTTTAATAGTAATAAATAAGATCATATATACATTCTGGGGAAATTAATCACACTAACACTCTCGACCAGCATCAGAAGATGTATCAAAAAACCACTGCAAAGCAATCATTCTATGGTCATCGAACTCATGTCATGAATTGTAACAATAAGACTGACAAAACAACTCCAATACACTCAACTATCCACTTTCAAACCAGATTCTTTACTTTGTTTTTATACCACTTTTAATAATAATAACGTGAAAACGTAACTATAGTTTCAACACCGAAGTGCCATTATTAAACAATTAGAAAATATGAAGAAATCAATGAAACAGTTCAAGTATAGATAGAGTAGAGTAAAGTAGGGTTGAGATTAAGGGATTAACGGAAATTCCAAAAACAGGTAGATCCTAGGAAAGTACAGCATTACATAGTAAACATAGCAACAATTTGTGAATTAGTGTGATTATAATTCAATATTCTAAGAACTATATTAAGAGCGGTTTGAAAGACACATGAAAAGATCACTTTGATATAGGTCTAACTGATCATTGAGGATATTTTTATTAGAGTTTTTGACACCTTTATAAATTTCTATTGATTCTAATGTATTCAATTTAAAACCTCTGGTTTGGTAAAATGTAAAATGCTTAGGCTATCTAAATTAGGGAAATTATGACCAGTTTGTAAAAAATGATTAGCAAAGGTTGGGTCAGTTTTGTTGAGTCTAAACGAGCGAAAATGTTCTTCGTATCTTAATTTGAAATTACGACAAGTTCTACCTATATAAAAGTCATCACAGTCTGGGCAAATCATCTCATAAACTCCAGGTTTTCTATATTTATTGATTTTGTCTTTGGCGTTGTATATAAGATGGCATATAAGTTTATTTTGAGGTTTGAAACTGATTTTAAAATTATGGCGTGATAAAATGTTAGCAAAATGTTCGCTTACTGTACCAAAATATGTCAAAGAGATGAATTTAGTGGTTACATCTATGTGTTTTATACGCGGATAAATTTTATAGAAAGTTAATTGTTGTTGTTTGCTATTTATTAGTTTAATTATTTGATCTACTGGAAAACCATTATTGATGGCTATTCGTTTGATCATGTTCAACTCAAAGTGAGGTATTCTATTGACAATGGTATCAAAACTGCTCTATGGATCATTGAGTGATATGCTGCCAATGTATGGCTACGAGGGCTAAACGATGAGTTCGGAATAGTGATGTCTGTACAAGTGGGTTTCAGTGGCGGCTCGTGAACTTTTTGAGAGAGGAGGCTGGACATAAAACGTTTTTGTAAAAATATACTCTATTCAGCCAATTAATTTAACCTTCAGTGACAAAATTGATTGTTACCCAGCAAGAACCAACGTGGAGGTATAGAGTTTCTCTTGCAAACAAATTTTTTTTTCGTTCGTTTTTTGTTTTTTATTTTTTTTTGGATTTTCAATTTTTTTTTCTTTTTTTTTGGAATTTTTCATATTTTGTTTTTTGTTATTAATTTTATCAACTTTTCTATATATTAACGAAATTCTACGGTCTTTAATTTACGAAAAATGATCAATAATATTATCATAAAATGTATCATTATGTTTTAAGTGTTTTACTAAATCTTTTTCAATAGATATTAAACTAACATTGTATAAACGATTTTGGCTCATTGTATTTCGCATGTATGTTTTAATTCGTTTGAGAGTAGAAAATGATCTCTCCACCGATGCCGACGTGACAGGAATGGTGACTGTCAAACAAAGTAGTTTATAAAACTGAGGTAAGACTTGTTGCAAATCATTATCTATCATATATTTTATCATATCGGCGTGACTGTCGTACTGGCCTAAAATATCTTTATCCCAGAATATAACGCATAATTCATTGTGCAGCGCTATTTTATCAAAAAAATTATATTTTAGAACTAAGTTATCTGAAAGTGTATTGAGAAACTCTTTTGAAAAAGATTCGAAAAATCTTCTATTCGTCAAATCGAAAAACTTCAATTCATGTAAATCGGAAAATCGAATCTCAATATTTGACCTTTAATAGTATCTAAAATTTCATAAAAAAGTTGTTTATAATGTAGTTTCTTGTCTACCAAATTATGTTTTCCTCCTTTTCACGGGAGAAGCCTCATCAGTTGAATAATTTCCCAATAAAATATTAAAATGAAATTCTGTATAACGGAAACTTGAATTTTATCAATGAGATGTGTTAAACGATCTCTTGAATGAATTATATTAGTGAATTTATGTTGTAAAATTTGAAAAATAAGATCAGTTTGTTCAAATATTAATTTAAAAGTATCAAGAAATAAAAAAAAATCTTCATTTTCTAAATAAGATTTTAAACCAACAGCAGCATTCAATGAAACCTGATCTGTTGAAAAGTCATCACTGTTTAATATAAAATCAAATATTTCAATTAATTTGTCTTTATTTTTATGGATGGTAAACTAAACATTGCATGTGATGTAAAATTCCATCGAGTTCGAGCATTACAGGGAATTCTGTTTCCTATTATGTTATTTAAAACTTACGTTTGTTTGAAGACCGTTTAAATGTCCCGCCATTACAGATGCCGTCGTAGGTCTGATTTATTCGCAAAGTCGAATCGTTGAAATGTTTCCATTGAAAAATTGAATAAATTGACCGCTGTTCTTCCCGAACTAACATCGTAGAACCCTAAAAATCTTTCCACTAGTTGTCCATTTTTACAATTAATAATTTACCGAACAGACGAATTCTAATCTAACCTTTTTTCGCGTGGTGTCACTCAACCATTATACCCGCATAAAACAAAACAAATGCCTGCAAATACTGACGCGTTAGTCATAAAATCGCGAAGCTTACTGTCGTATTTACAAAACAAATCTAACAATTCCCTAAAATTACCTTTATTAACTGAATTTTCAGTTTCATCATGCCCTCTAAAAGCCAAATCTTGAAATGATAAATACAATAAGAAATCAATGATTTTTTTTAAAACTTCGCGGTTTTCTTAAACTGTATTATTATGATTTTCGATTTCGCGTGTTCGTGTAGAATCAATCGCATTAACAATATTCTGTTTACCGGTTAATTTAAACTTAATACACGATGTAATATGTTCCTGCGATTTTTCATGTCTTTCTAGGCCACGAGCTAAATGTTTCAAATCATTATAACCCAAGTGCCCCCAACATGAAGTTGTATCTGATGTGAATAGCAAGCAATACCAGCAATATAATTTATTGTGTACATCAGATCCCGTTAACCATACATATTTTTTATAATTATCAGTATTAAACGATGGATTTTGATACTTCCCTGCCATCACTAATCCTTTCAAATCCGGTAAAGGCCGTTTGTTTTTGAAGAACACTTTTCTATCATATGTTAATCCACTAAATGGATTTTCTAAGAACTCTGCAACTAAGTCACTCATAATTTTAACATTCACCGATTCCGATTAGATAAATTATAACTTAAAAATTAACTACTTAACCTTACTACGCCTCGTGGAATAAAAACAACAACTAACCGCATTCTTCTAGCAGCGGGAGGCGGGAGCGCAAGTAATCGTATTTCATTCGACCGACGAATGGGTACGAAAAGCTAGCCTCCCTACCCTGTTGCCGTTTTCGCAGTTTCACGCTATTTGGCGATTGACTGGTCGGAAAAACGGCAACTGTGTTGAACAACACATGCTCAGCGTTTGAGATATATAGAGAATCTAGCCTCTGACCACTGTTGCCAGATTAAAAATAACTACTGAGAACGGGGAATTAATTGTAAAATTTAAAGAATTATCAGAGAAACAGGAAATAAAATGGAAAATGATCATTAAGATAAATTGGTGAGGAGGCTGAGCCTCCTTAGCCTCCTTCGAGGAGCCGCCACTGGTGGGTTTCCTGTAGATATTGAAATTTATTTTATTATGGTCACCTATTAGTGTTAAATCCAAAAAAGTTCATTGTTCTATCTTTTTCTGTTTCCAACGTGAATTCTATTTTTGGTGAAGTTGGTTAATAAATTAAAGAAAGGAATTTAATTGTCTGGATGTGCTTTTGAAGAAGGCAAGTACATCATCTACGTATCCATACCAAAATTGAATAAGTTATTTTGCTAATGTGCTGTTCATAATTTTGTCCTCCAGATCAAACATAAAAATGTCTGCTAATAGTGGACTCAATTTCCATAGCGAGACCTGAATTCTGTATATAGAATTTATTATTAAATTGACAATAGTGTTTATTAGAAATGGGCAATTCCATTTTCAAGGAGCCCTGGTCAGGGGGGGGGGTGTCAGCTCATGGCCCGGCTCCTGGTTTTTTCGATTCTACTACTAAAATGATGGCTTTCTGACAAATTTCAGCTCAAATGGTGAGAACAAAAAAAAATGGCGCCTATATTTCGTTTTTCTGTCATTTTTTGGTATTAATTTTTGAAACATCTTCTAGAGAGCCGTTCGCGCCAGTGTGAGTCTAGAAAATTTTTTGAAAACCGGAAATTTTCCGTAGAATTCTAATTTTTATTAGTTTGGACCCAACGGCCATATTTTTTTCGTAAAATGAAAAAAACCAAATTTTCGTTTTTTTTTTCGGAGCCGCACTTTTCAAAACGTTCTCGTGAAAACATATCAAGAAAAATTCAATCAGTACCATTTTTTCTTCAAATGCTCTTTGTATATTGGCTGTTCTTTTTCTAAAAACCTCCCAAAAACCCAGAAAATAGAGTTCGCATATCAAAAAATTGTTACGAACAGAAACGATTGCTATTGTGTACATTAAAAGAATAGTACGCTCTTTTCAAGGAACAAAATTCTAATGACAAAATAGGGTTCACAAAATTCTGTCAATTGAGACCAAAATACTGTGTGCTACCCGGTGCGAGTGGAACTCACTCTGTGTGTGTCTGCGCTACACATCAAAATTTCAAGTTATTACTATCAGCCGTAGGTCATATCAAGAATTGTTTGTGATCTCAGAAATCAGGAGCGTATGTTCAGAACCTGCTCAAATTGTCCTGAGAGAGAAGAAGTGGTAAAAATAATAGATGCACTGCTTTTTAAATACCTCATATTGAAAAACAAGGTGAGGTTGACGTTGACGATGACGATGAAAGCGAAGATGAAAGTGTTGCCGGAGACGAAGAACAATATACATATAAAGAATGGACGTCTACTGATAGGGCTGAATTAACAAAAAATTTTTTGAAAAGTGAACTGCTTGAGATACTGACTGATAAGGCAACTTTATTGTTGACTCACATGTATATAGCAAAACAGCAGTCAGATTATTTGAAGAGTATAAAAGAAAATTGACAAGGAACGAAGCTCTGATTCTAATGGATTTTGCGGAGAATTATAAATATGTTGTACAAGGTGACATACAGCAGCGCTATTGGAATCAATCCGCCGTGACATTGCATCCAACTGTCATCTATGTGAAAGACATTGATCTAAAAATAAGAAACATCAATCTTTGTATATTTTCTGAGGACTTGACTAACGATGTTCCAATGGTCAAAGTTTTTGTTGACAAAATAATAAACTATATCCAGGAACAATTTCCAAACATAAATCGTTGCCAATTTTTCACGGATGGGTGTGGAGGTCAATATAAAAAAGCAGTTCATCTATTATTTTTACCACTTCTTCTCTCTCAGGACAATTTGAGCTGTGTGTAGCGCAGACACACACAGAGTGCGTTCCACTTGCACCGGGTAGCACACAGTATTTTGGTCTCAATTGACAGAATTTTCTGAACCCTATTTTGTCATTAGGATTTTGCTCCTTGAAAAGAGCGTACTATTCTTTTAATGTACACAATAGCAATCCTTTCTGTTCGTAACAATTTTTTGATATGCGAACATGAGCTGACACCCCCCCCCCTGAACTGGGCTCCTTGAAAATGGAATTGCCCAAATAAGAAATGCCATTTCTTTAAAGCACTCAATGCTTTCAAAACCAAATGACATTACTTTCAAGCACTGAGTATCTGAAAGTATGTCATTGCGAAAATTAAGTTTGTATATTAATGGTAGAAAAATCCATTTCTGCCTTGTCCAAAGCTTCAACTTGTTGCCTTGTCAACATTTAGACCCAAAACATCTATGTCAGGTCCGGGAATTTCTGGTATCCATCTTCATTTAATCAGTTTGTGGCGAATAATATATTGTTATTGAAGGATTTGTAATTTATTCATAATTCACAACATAATTTGGATGACTTTATAGTACAGAAACCGATGAAACTCTTGATTTGAATAAAAATAAACCGAACTAGGGGCCCTAGAAGGTTTAAAAGGTTTGTAACGGGAATAACGTTGAATTATTGAATTGTATGGTGTTATCCTTCGACTCTTGATATGCCAGTGAGCTTAGAAGATATGAGCATTTTTATTTACGGTCTCTTAATTGAATAATACAATCTGACACGGCTTTATTAATACGAGGATTACGAAAATAAAACGCCGGATTTTTTGCATCATATGTAAATACGTTGTAATTAAAAAGGTTTGAAGTGAAAAAGCTTGTTAAGTTTTAACTTAAGTGAAAATATGAATGAAGGGGCTTTTTACGGTATAAATATTCATATTCCTGGAGAATACCTTCTCTCCTCCCACTGCGTCCTGCCCTTAACAATATCCTAGTAGCGTTGTCTGTACGTTGTAACTCTTCCACTTTCCTTAAAACCATCGGTCCAAAAAACATACTATAACTGGAAATATGTGTTTCCTTGGAATTTTATCGTCTTGGATTAATGAATTGTTGGAGCAACAATCTAATAATTTGGAAAAAAAAAAAAAAATATATATATATATATATATATATATATATATATATATATATATATATATATTAAGAAAACCTCTTTTGATTTATTTTGCCCCACGTTGTGGTGACAATTGTTAAGAAAATGTCTTTTTAGCTTATTATTTATTATGAATTATTTGATTAATTTGATTCTTTCAATGTTTTGAATTCTACCGGCTAGCTTTCTTATTGTATGCTATTTATTTTGAATCTTATGTCTGTTTTGAATTGAATAATGAATTTTTACCCTTCTATTTTTATATTGAATTATATATGGAATTAAACACAATGTTCTTTGAATGTTAAAACTTTTAATATTTAAATTTCTATGACTCTAATTTATCTCGTGTATCAATTTTTACAATGTTATGTTCAAATAGATCTATGATCTAACCTCAAAATTATTTAATATTTATCTTTGTTTACAAAGTTATAATCTACAATCTTTCTTTCAGATTTACAGACAGATAATAATACAATGGAGAAATAATAAATAAACTTACGTTTAGTTTATATCCAAGAATATGTTTTAAAATGTAGGCAATGTTCAATTGGCTTGATCTTCAGATTAATTTGATAATTCACTTTTAACCGTACACAATTTCTCTGCTATTCACAATAAGCACAGGTAAACTATTGTTACTTCTTTAGGAATCAGGAACTGTTGAAAATTGTTAATTTAGTTTCATTCTTTTCATTAAAGATATAAAACTCTTCAATGATGGATTGGAACTTTATCGAAGGCTGGCTATCGTTCGATGTTACTTATGAACTGTAGGTTATTGTAACCTTTAAACTTTGTTCGGAGACTTGGAACACTACTTGACTTGTAGAAATTATTTATTTGCTTCGGTTACTTTCAACCTTACGAAGCTACTGGAACACTTGGGTTCACCGATGTTCATCCAATAATCTAAGGTTATGGAAACTTTAAGAGTTGCTTGAGTACCTTGACTCTTCAGATGTTGATGGTTAACTTCCTTGGCTTGTCTTCAGATGCCTTTTATAGGCCTTCAAAAAGGACGCCAAGTATTTTCAAAAATAACCAATGAGGTGCTTAGTTCACCTATCAAGAATGCTTTGATGATTGTTGCAAACTGACAGAAGTATTACATTGTTACTAGTCTGACGTCTATAAAATCGCCTCGACCAATCAGAACTTAGTATTCTTTAAATTTTTAATTATTGGAGATTTTCATCTTATTTTAAATGATAATGATTCCTCCTTTTTAAATTCATATTGCCTACATTTTTCCACACACTTTGGTATAAGATAACCTATGATTAGGTTATTATTAATATGATTCTTATAATTATTATAAATTTGACAGTTGTCATTATTAAAAACTAATACATAATATAATATATCAATAACATTTCTTTAACATTATATAATTCAAATTTACTAATCCTTACTTATATCTACAACATTTTTCAATAGTTTGTGCTATCTCATGATAGTTTTTGTAATCATTTTAATTATGATTTCTGCCTTCGTAGCACTGTACGTTTATTTACTTTCACTGAAGTTCTTGTTTTACACTTTTATTCTAATCACATTGTTGTTTATTATGTTTTACATTGTTCATTATATTATACTAACTATTATTTAACTTTTAACATTGTATTTTAATTCCATATAATATCTTTTTATTAATCTTTTCTGATTTTCAATGTTCGGTAAGTTCTAATTTTATCATTTTATTGTTTAGGAAATGAAATCATAACAATATATATATTGTTAAGAATTGACTTTACTGAGTTTATCTTGCCCCACGTTGGGCGCCAATTATTAAGAAAAAACTCTTACTCTTTTGAGTTTTTGATTTGCCCCACGTTTGAGCGACAATTGTTAAGAAACTCTTTACTGAGTTCATTTAATCTAAGTGATTATTAATGTTTGAATTTGAATTTTAATTTGATTCTTATTTTATTCTATCGGCTAGCTTTTATTTATTTATTTTGAATAATAATGATCTTTTTCTTTTTATATTTATTATATGGAATTGAACGCAATATTCTTTGAATGTTAAAAAGTTTCTATATTTAAATCTATATGACTCTAATTATCTCGGGTTTCAAATTTACAATTTACTTATGTTCTAATAGGTCTATGCTTTAACCTCAAAACTATTCAATATTAATAGTTGTTCACAAAATTACAAACGACAATCTTTCTTTCAGATTTACAAATAACACTACAATGGAGATGTAATAAACAAACTTACTTTTAGTTTATATCCAATAATATGATTAAAAATGTGGGCAATGTTCAATTGATTTGATCTTCTTGTTGATTTGTTTATTCACTTAAAAAAAAACACAATTACTCTGCTATACACAAAAACACAGGTAAACTATGTGGTTACTTCTTTAGTAATCAGGAACTGTTGAAAATTGTTAACTTGTTTTATTCCTTTTTTAAAAGATATAAAACTCTTCAATGATGTATTGGAACGTTATCGAAGACTGGCTATCATAAGATGCTACTTATGAATTATGGTTATAATAACCTTTAAAACTTTGTTCGAAGACTTCTAAATGACCTCCACCAACTTCCACACATTTTTCAATATTAGATAAAAAGTGGTTCATTACACGGCGTAGCAAACCTCCGTCTATTCCTTCAACTTCTTCACGAATTTTGACTTTCAGTTCCTCGATTGCACCTAGATCACTCGCAAACGCTTTGGCTTTTAAATATCTCACAGGAAAAAATTGGGTGCCGTTAAGTCGGGAGACCTCGAAGGCCAAGGCAAATTTCCGAATCGAGAAATGAGTCGGCCATTTCTCGCAGGACCCTCATTGAGTTTCTGGCGGTATGAGCTGTTGCCCCATCTTGTTGGAATAGTAAGGCATTGTTTAGTAATCCTCGTCTATTTAATTCTGGAATGAGAAATGCCTCTAGCATATTAACGTAGCGCTCGGATGTTACTGTTACAGCGCTGTTATTTTCATCCTAAAAAAAATAAGGGCCAATAATACCAAAAGATCCTACTCCACACCACACAACAACCTTTGGATTATGAAGGTTATGTTTAAAGATTTCACGAGGATTTTCATTTTTATTTTCATCAGTATCTAACATTCTGTTTATTGACCATGCCGTTCAAAAAAAAATTGGCTTCGTCGGTCATTAGGAGACTGTGAATTGCTCCTTGATGTACATCCAAAAATTCTTGACAAAATGCTAACCTTGCTTCTTTATCTTGATTGCAAAGGTGCTGTGCCATTTGGTATTTATAGGGATGAAATTTTAAATCCCTTTGAAGAATTCGATCTAAGCTTCTCTTCGATATTCCTAGGATAAGGGTTTGTCGATTAGCAGACCTTTTAGGACTTCTCGTAAACGCAATTCTAACTTGTTCAATATTTTCTGGTGTACGAACTGTTCTCCGACGTCCAGGCTTCTTCAAATTTTGTACAGAACCATTTTCACGCCAATGACGAACCCATAACTTAACAGTTTTACGATTTGGCGCGTGACCCCTATTGTTGTTATTAAACTGACGCCGGAATGCACGCCTAACTTCTTCTATCGAATTGCTTCTTATGTAAGTTTCTACACAAAACACACGTTGTTGGACTGAGTAATCCATGAAAGTTCAAACGGATGTTGAAATAATGTCTCAAAACAAAAAAATAAATAATTATTGATGAAAACTAACAAACTTGTCGTAGAAAAATGGCGTTCCACGAAATTGTTAATTTAAAATTTATTTGTGACAGGCGCCTACTTGATTAATAATTTATATACATCTCAAAGACTACAGAAGATAATCCCACAGAGAACAACCTATTTAGTTACCTCGTAGGGAATTTATTAATAATATAAAATGGGTAGTCTATTATGGGGAACCCAGTATAAGTACCTTCATGTTTGAACAGGATTGCCAAACGTGATCTGGGTCCTTAGTTGCACCCCATTTGCTGTTTTTAATGTAACAACATGTTCTAATGGATATATTCGTAATTTGACAAACAACATGTAATTGAAATTAAGATCATTGAAACCGCTTCCTTCTGCGGAAACGAATAATAATATACTTCTGTAACATACAAGATACCAGCTATCAAAAATCCCCTGTACAGCACAAACATTTATATTTCCGAATCAGAGAGCAGGACACTTAATGCTATCATCTCTCAAAAGCGATACATTATGGTATAAATCCATTAAAATGGTTTACGCAGAGTAGATTTAGAGATGAGATGTCGAGATGACGATGGTATATTGTTTTAAAAGAGTAGTTAGCGGTGGCGGGAAATTTAAGAGGTAGATTTAGTTAGGTGTAGTTGTTCTTTTCGTTAACGGTGGTTATCTATCACCTCGCACCGCCTCCTTTCTAGCCCATACATCTTGTCTCTCCCGTCAGCTTCACTTTAACCGCACTTCTTACTCTTCCGTCGTTCATACCGCAAATACGATCTTTATGTAAGGAACGTTTATTCCAAGCTTTTTTTCCTTCCAAGTCACGGAACGTTTGTATCTGACCCGCTTGAAATTAACTCACAAGTAACGTTACTGTTTATATACGAAGGTCCAAACTACAAAACTTTCTACTGAAATGGCGTCCCAGAATTTTTTTTTCAAATCCCAATACCAGTCTCTGGGGCCTTATCTGGACTATACGGAAAGCGACCAATACTCTCTATAGTACAAGGCACGAACGCTGATTACGGAAGTCAGTCTGACGTAATCTACAATATACTTGAAGAAGAGACGTTTATTCTTAATGCTTAATGGCATGTAGCCGGTGTTGCATATGATAGGTGATAAATATTACAATTAAACGAAGTTTTAACTCTTTCTTGTGGAAAATTATGTTATGTTGCACCTGCTCCTTAAATGACCTTGTATGAACGTGTTTTCACCTGTAAATAACCGTGTATTAGAGTGTTACTACTGAATAATGTGCGTTGCATAATGGCTTCCTAAGTGAATGTTTATGTTGGTTCTTCCTTTGTTTTGTGTCGTACGTTTACTGACGTTTGTTAGTTAAATACTTATGGTGAGTAAATGTTGTGATCTGGCCTCAAGGGAGATACAACAATGGGCCAAAACTATTCGACATAGTGATAAAGTGAATAATTCTGTGTTATTGTTAATGTGTAATAATCAGATGGAATGAACTTTTGGTAATAAAGGCTAACCAGCTCAACACGTTTTTGCAATGTATACACCATATTTTTTGAAATTTTGAACAAATCAGCAAAGTAGTAACTCAACAGATTGATTAAAATCATGAAATGATCGAAGAAACGTTGAAACCAGATAAACACCTTCTAAGAACAAAAAATGAAGAGAATGTATTATTGTATGGAAGTCAATGGAGGACAATGTGAACATTTGATTTAAACACGCAGATTTAATTTTTTTCATTGTAAGCATGACAACACAATTCAATTTTTTTACAAATGTGATTTTTTGAAGATTGTTTAAGTTTGTAAAAAAGACTTAACAAAAATGAGCTTCAAGGTGGCGCATTCGAGCAACAAAATTAATTTTTGGCGAAAATGGTTCATCAAATTTACGTTTTTCATACACCGTTGTGAAGAGGCTTCCAAGACCTTTCAAATGACGTATCACTCAACCCCTCTCCCGTATTCAATTTTGAGGGGTTGACGCGCTCACCATTAGGGGGTTGCTCGTTCAAGCCTCAAATATACGTCAAAAAATGTCCCCCAAACAAAATCATTCGACGTGTCTCGGGAGATTGTTCCACTCACTATGGGATAAGAAATATACGGGGTGGCTCGTCTGAGATGGAACACCTACAAGATTGTTTTGAAATTCGAATAAGACTTCGTAATTGTTATTTATCATTTATAAAAGGAGTTTCATTTATTATGTTGACAAATTTCTATAACATAAAGTTAGGAGAAAAGAAGGACAGATCTAGCAAGGTAGTCCTAATCCCAGTAATCATTTAATGTCAATGAGAACTTCTTCGGGTTATAGTAAACATGCATTATCATTAATTCAAATACTATTGATAAGAAATAATCACCCATATCCACTAAAAATACGAGTGTTCAGAAAATAACGGGAATTTTTGTTTTTTGAAAAAAATATAAATTCTTAGAGATAACTATGGAAACAATGGATATCGGCTATCCCTGTGAAAAATTTCAACCCCTCTATATAGTCAAGAATTTGCACGTTGCACTTTTCCAAAGCTTATCTGAGAACAGCAATAACAGTACAAGGAGTGAATGTACATTTAGATAAACGTAGCCAACTGCCAACTTAAGGCAATTGCTGTTCCCTGTAATTTCCCTAATTGTTTTTAATATTTTTCTAAGTCAAAATTCAGACGTGAAACTCGCGAGGAAAAACTGCTTCGAGCAGAACGGAATAATTTGGCGATAGCTATTAAACAAAGTGAGCAACAGTATTTGGAATATCAAAGCTCCATGTGGGTACTTCCAAAATTTTGATGAATTTATGGAAAAACCAATAACGTTACCATCGGGCTGGTTTGAAATGATCCTGGTTTAACAATAACTTACGCTTTTACATTATATTCGAATTCGCTAGTAGAAACTTAACTTTTATTTGCTCGTGAAATTTCTCTTGCAGTTAATGATAATAAAGCACCATTAAGTAGACACAAGCAATTCAAGTGAAATCAACAATTTCTTGGAACTTTCATACGATATGAATATTAACAAAGATAATGATGACTCTGATAAAAAAAATTGATTTTAAACCATATGTAGTTGTATGAATCTGAAAAAAGATCTATCTTAACATTAAAATCAAATCATTTGGAATTATAAGTTTAGATTCATTTTGTGATAATTGCGACATTCCAGAATGTCGTTATGATGGCGATTCCTCTCCAGAATTTGAAATGATTTCACATGACTTTGAAGAAATTGAACCCAAATTGGACAGCCTGTTATTACTTGCAACAATAAAATTGAAATGTGAAGTATTTAAGCTGAATTTGGTTTCCTCAAGAGATTTATTAGACTCTAATAGTCCTATGAAATATTCTAGTAGGGGTGCTTTAACTTATAACAAATAAACTGTGAGCCATTTGCTTATGGTAGTATTTAATTAAACTATTTAAAAATGACAATGTATAGTTTCTTATAATTTTGAATAAACGTGTGCTTCTTTGTGACTTTGTTTTAAACACATAATAAGAGAGGACTATCTTCAAAATTTTTTTGATTATGAAAGTCACACAAAGAAGGTCATAAATCATCTCGTTATTAAAAACACAAGTAGCACATTATAAATAAGGAATGATCATCCTTATCGACTGAAGATTTTTAGTGGATAAAGGTAATTACTTCTTATTGGTTTTTTTAAGTTCAGCATTCGAACCTTTCAGATCGGTCAAATGCTTTGGAGATATCCAAACTATACAACTAGAGATTTCCCATGTTCTCCAATAGATTTCTGCCATACATGTGTTACGTAGACAAGCATGTATCCTGTTGATATCTGCCGAAGAAAGCAATATTGATAGATAATTTGAATACGCGTCGAATGAGCTGAAGTAGAAATCATTTGAAGGTTATCGGCCCGAGGTAAGGCCCATTTTGTGATTTTTTTTCGGTTTACAAAATATTTTTTAAAAACCAAAAAAAAATTGTAAAAATATTTTTTGTGCGTAAAGTTGAAATTTTTATTCTACTTTTCACTGGATTTTTTTTGTAGCCAAAATTTTAATATCTCCGAAAACCGTAAAATTGCAATTTCACGCTGAAAAATATATATTTTGACTCAAAACATAACGCATTTTGAAGATTTTGACAAATATCACCTAAAATAACAATGAAATCGAAATTTTCTATAAATGCCGGATTTTGGTGGGACTTTGAAAATGTTTGACCTCGGAAAATGGGAGAAATTTCAAGGTTAGAATATTCGAAAAAGAAAACAAATTCGAGATACTGTCAGAGCTCTTCAATACGCGTATTTTGAGCTATTGTAAATCAATTTTTCCCCAGTAGAATTCTAGATATTCATGTAAAAGTATTCGGACCTGTAGAAGGCACAATTTTAAGGCCAGCGTAGAAAAACTAAATTCAGTGGAATGTAGATGACTTTTTCTATCTAAATCCAAAAGTGTGACTTCCTAGCCATCATTGAAAAAAACTAGAGCGAGTCAAAAAAAAAGTTATCATGCAAACTATCATTTTTTCAGTGTATATGAAATCATATTGTACCTGTTCCCATTATAAATCAACCAGTATCGATCCTCTCTGATACTGGTCGTTATATCCCGAGAAATAAAACTATAGTAATGAATGTCAATATATGAAAGACCAGTAGAACAATACGCGAAATAAATTCAGCGTAATGAATAATAAATTCAATAAAAGCACGTCAACTGAAGTAGCAAGTGTATAGTATAAGTTCTATACCAGTTCGTGAAATAGTGGAGTAAATTTAATAGAAGGCTTTGGTCATTGCACGGTGTTTTGTTCCGACGACATAACGTTGTTTTGTCGTATAAACAGAAACAAAGGATGTTTTACACACTCCATTGTTTCGTTATCTTGAAGACATTGATAAATTAAGGTTAGTTTTAAGGCGGCCATCTTTGTTCTCACTGTGTTTATTGTTATTTAAAAGATAGAGATTCATTATTTGATGCCATTCAAGTGGTTCATCCTTTTCCTCCGGTGATTAATTAGACTTTCGGAATCTGACGTTTGTTTCAATTAAGCTTTCGCATAATAAATTAATTTTGTTTCATTCAAGATGCGTCGCATTCTATGTTTAATATGAAATTTGTAGCAACATTTTGCTAGGATAAACTACAACTGATAACGAAATAATATATCGGATGAAATTGGACGATTATGAGGGTAAGCTTGTGAGTTATGGTGGATGCGCCATGTAACAATAGACATTTTAACGGTTTTCAACTGTTTCAGAAGTTTCTTAATGATAACCTAGCTAGCTTGACCAACAATAAAAACAAAAATAATTCAGCTTACACTTTCCACTTGAAATTATAACTTATCTGAAGTTTTTACCAACTTCCATGCAGTAATTATCAAAGGCTTCGGATGGCTTCGGTGCTTCATATTTATAGTTTTAATAAAAAATACACTTGTGATAAATTTTCACAAACTTCGTTTTCATTAAGCAAAACGTGACATGTTTCCCCACACGGTGGCTTCATCAAACTATGGTTTATTCCTTAAATTATCGAAGGAATTTTCAATTATAAAACAGATAGCAACTAATAACGGCTATAACGAAAAAATTGTGATTGATTTACTTGAGAAAAAAGATTATAATGAATCAATGAAGTTAGTTTACCCTAGTACAATTAAGACTCATGATTATAGATCAATAATATATGTAGGTGAACTTTCTGATAATGTATGTAATTAACTTAAAAAACACAATGTTACCACATCTTTTAGAACAAGTAATACGTAGACAAATATATTAAAAACAACAAAGATAAAAATGGAAAAGATCAAGAATCAGGAGTATAGAAGGTAGAGTGGGAAGAGTGTGATAAATTCTATATAGGTCAGACAGGAAGATTTTTCAAGCCACCTAGAATTAAAGAACATTTTAATTTGAACAAAGGAGATTCAAAAGTTGTAAACCATTTTAAAAGAAACTGATCATCATTTAAAAGATGATTTTGACAATCTCCATAAGTCAGTTAAAAGTAAAGTATTAAACAATTTAGAGAAAATTGAAATTGATAAGTTTAAAAATACAGGAAACCTTTTAAAAGATCAGATAGGATCTACCAATTCTCCATTATTAAATTTATTTGTGAGTAACTTTTACTCCTACTGTACACGTACCTTACTCATCCCCTCCTTCTCACTCTTAATTTTGATATTTAAGGAATAAACCATAGTTTGTGAAATCATTATTTGATGAAGCCACCGTATGGTGAAACACGTTCTGTTTAATAAAAACGAAGTTTGTGAAAATTCATTAGAAATGTATTTTTTATTAAAACTATATCAGAGACATATGTAAACTGAATCTAAACAGAACATCAATTCACATTCTCTGCAGATGCCCTCAAGATGCAGAACAACTGGTGAACTAACACCAGTTTCCAGCAGGTTGTTTACAATTTCATACTAACTTGGTGTATTTCCTTCCAGCTGGAACACAGCTAGAGTGCAGCCAATTCCAAAAAAAGGTAAAAAGACCCTTCCGGGTTTTGTTTGCAAACTGTTAATCTAGCCATCGGTTGATGGAGAAGATGTGGTTGTCTGGTGTTATGATCATGTATATCAGAGCATTTTTCCCAGTATCTAATTATTGGTTTTAACATATAGAAGTAGCGAATATATGTAGAGTAATGGGAGAGTCATTATACCCCAATCTATAAATATATTCATACAGTGTGTTCTACCTGATGCTTTTGCCATATATCCTAGAGCCCTCTTTTGCGCAATGGAAACCCTCTCAACATTATGAGCGGAGCCCCAAAACATTAGTCCATAGGCGATTGTGGATTGAAAGAGACCATAATAGAGCAGTTTTAGTACATTGATCGAAACGATATCTCTAACATTCTGGATCAGAAAATAATATCTGAGATTGCTGAGGCTATGGGCATTTCAACCGAACATTTTGCACAAATTTTTCAATTAGAGAAAGCTATCTGCCGCATTTGCTCTCTGTTGACCACGAGCGCGACGGTGTGACAACTTCAAAGGAGTGTGTTTGGTGATGTTCAAGCGAGATAAGTAGGCCTTTTTGCACCATTTCGTAACCGTGGACGAGACATGGATCCATTACAACATACCAGAGACCAACGAACAGTCGAAACAGTGGATTTATAGTGGCGAATAGAAACCGAAAGAGCGAAAAAAGTGGGTTTATCAGCCAACAAAGTCATGATGACAGTTTTTTGGGATGCACGTCCATATCGATTACCTTGATAAGGGCAAGACGATCATCGGCGTATATTATGCAGAGCTCTTGGATCGATTCCACGCCGATTTGATGTGAAAGCGGCCGCATTTGACAAAGAAAAAAGTGCTTTTCCACCAGGACAACGCACCGTCGCACAGGTCCGCAGTCGCAATGGCAAAATTGCATGAATTGCGCTACGAATTGGTTCGTCATCCACCATATTCTCCAGATTTGTCCCCCTGCGATTTTTATCTATTCTCAAACTTAGCTCCAACGATAAGGTCATCACTGAAACAAGCGCCTATTTTGAAGTATTGCCGGAATCATATTATTTGGAAGTAAAGTAAAGTAAAGTAAAGTAAAAGTAAATTTATTTTCTCAATAATAATTGTTGTAAAATAATAACAAAATTATAAGAAAACAAGTCAAACAATACAAAAGAACTTTAAAATAAAATACAAGGACAGAAACTTACTTATTCAAGTATTCATTAACAGTGTATGGTTCACATTGTACAATAATATTGAATATTCTATTCCTAAATTCACAGAAATTCTTTATGCATTGAATATAAATTGGCAAATTGTTGAAAAATTTGATGCACATATAGGGATAATTTTTTTCGGTTAGTGTAAGCGTATGTGCTGGATATATATATGAAATATTACGTGTGTTGTAATTGAAAGATTTTTTGAAATCTGTAAAGAATCTTCTATGTTTGAAAATAAAAAGAAGGGATTGATAAATGTATATTCCAATAACAGTAAGCAAGTTGTTTTTCTTGAAAACACCTCTGCAACTTTGCTTATACCCTAGTCCAAAGATTATTCGTATTGCTCTTTTTTGCTGCCTGAATATCATATCAACCTGATAGCTGTTACCCCAAAAAATCACCGCAAAACTCAACAGAGATTGAAAGTTGGCATGATAAAAAACTTTTAATGTATTTTCCTCAAGTTGTGGTTTCATGACACGTAAACTATAAATGATAGAACTCAGCCTTTTACATCGTTGTTCGATTTCTTTAGACCATTTGGGGTTTCTATATATATTTATTCCAAGACATTTCGAATAATCCTTCATTTCCAAAATGCAATCATTCAATGTTTCTGGAATTTGCAGTCTACTATGGCTTGACGTAGAGATGATGCAGTTTGTCTTACTTTTGTTCAATGTGAGTTTATTATTCGTACACCAATTTTCAATCTTTGAGAGTGTAGAGGCAATTTCAGTTTCGAGAAGGCAAAGGTGATTTGCAGATACTTTAATGTTACTATCATCTGCATAATTGATGAGTAACTTTCTAGCATTAGCAATAACTTGTGGTAGATCATTAATATAGATTAAGAACAACAGTGCCAATTATTCTACTTTGAGGAACTCCCATTTGTATTGACAATTCTCCAGATATGAAATCGAAGGAAACGAAACATAGAAAAACGTTGGACAGAATGTAATGGGCTACAAGAAGACTATGTTGAGAAATAAAAAAAATGAAACGTGTGGCACTCGGGGACTGCCGCGGTGAAGCTATTGCATAGCACTACGCCACTGGAAAAAGTTGGGCAGAAAAACATCCACTACCCCTTCAAAATCTTCACGAATTATGAGTAAAAAAGAGTATCATCTTGATCTCTATGAAGAGTATTCTGTGACAAGTGTCAGTTGACTTGTAAACACAATTTTATACGAAAGTTTTGACGTTCAGATCTCGATAGCGCTCCCGGCTCCGGGATTTTCATGTAGCCTATCGAAATTGAAAGGTTCGAATTGTATAAAAACACAATTGCATGAACGCCAGACGACTTATCTAATAAGCTACGAACGTAATCATTTTGACATATCCTCAAGGAGCTCGCTGCGCGTAAGTTGGAGTTTATACATTTCACCTCTATTTTGTTGATTTGGGGCCGTTTCGAACCCCGTGCGGCCGGCACCAGTTGTAATAAAGTGTTTGGGCTATCGGCCGCTAGCTTTCACCCGCTTTCGGTATATTTAAGTAGCTAGAAAATTCCCTTTCGTACGTCGCACGTCAGATGCTAGTAGGTGACAGCTGAGAATACCTCAAACTGTTTTAACTAAATTTTCCTATTTAATCGACATTTTGGGGCCCGAGACTATGCTATTTAGTTGGCCCCGTTCATAAACTAACGACATGGAGCGAGAGCCGCATGTGAAAAGTCTTCGTTAAGACGTTCTATGTACCGTGAATTTGCACTTTTCTAACTCGCGACCTACGCGCTTCTCACGTGAACGTCATTCGATTTATCGAAAATTAACCATTTCAAAACAGTTTTCGACCCAGTTTGGGGCTATCACGACCTTTTAAAAGGTTCAAAGTTAACATTTCGACAATTTTAAGCTCGGCCGAGCTACATGGTAGGCGGACTGGTGGGTCTTAGGATATTTCGTTACGGTATTTGTTTTTTGTTTTTTTAGATTTTCGTTACGGTATTTGTCTTTTGTTTTTTTATCTTGATTCGGTCGCCGCGCTCAAAGCCCGCGATAAAAGCTATATGCAATAGCTTAATAAATTTTGACCAAATAAATCATTTCCTGTTTCATTTTTCAGGAACTTTTCAACTTGCCCTCGTACCTCTTCGGGATATCACAACGGATTTTGAAGGGCATTTGGCTGATATTATATTCCATTTCTAACTGTTAAGTGTGTACTACATACTGATAGCTACTAGGTTAATTTTTTTTATGCTGAGAACAAATCCTAAAGATTAATTTGTATCATCCCTTGTAAGGAATTTGCAGATACAATATGAGACTAAGATCCAACTTGCAGGGTAGAGAATAAACTGTGCCTATTATCAAACTTGAAGGTACAAGTTCTCCATCATCGTTGAGATTGGAAAAAAAATAGAAATCAATAAACATGTTAATTTCGCGTGGCGTTATTTCAAGATTTCGAGAGTTATCCTCTACATCCATCTCGGCCGGTACACATACAATGTTCCCCTTGACACCACCCCCGCCCCTTCTCTCCCCCTCTCTCTCTCTCTTATTTTTCCCCTCGTTATTTCCGCGAGACGTCGAGGAGTTCACTCGTAGAGAGCCGGGCGCTTCGCGCGTTCGCTCAGCGAAATCTAATATAAAACCTGAAACAAAAGAAAGCTTTCTGACGGACATTTCCGTGGAAAAGTGGGGGAAAAACTCCTTGGTCGACCAATGAAAATCCTGCGCCGTTCAGATGTTTTATTGATCGGTATTTTAGACGTTGGTTTGGAAACTTCAGACATCCTGACGGTCCGGACTTATGCACCTTGCGAAGGCTAGAGCGAAAAAGCGAGAAGAATCTCCTTTTAAAAAGGGACGTAAGTAGTAAGTTTTCGGCGGAGGAGCGAGACGTGCTTTTTATCGATAGAGATAGCCGCTTACGGAGGAACAGTCGAAACGACAAGGAGGACGCGATGTGCGGAGGGCGGGCGGCAAACGTTTTCCACGGTTTGCTTTACTTTCGCGATCCCTTCTTTTATATTAAAAGTCCGATTGTTTTATATTGTTTCACATTTCAATTTTCAGAGAATGTAGCGAGGGAATTTCGTCCGTATCGTTTTCGAATTACGTAATATTTAACCTACATGTTACTTTACACGTGTGAAATTATGAAATTGTATATCAAACGAATTTGAGATAAAACTCACAAGTGATATTCATGTTTATTTATATCTCGTATAGGAGAATTTATTTTACCCGGGACATTGGCACGTGTTTTTGATTACGACATGCTTCAGGTTGGACCAAATTAATCAAAACTGTCGGTTCTGACCAATATTTTGATGATTTCGAAAGTTGGATGAATAACACTGGTATTTACACTAGATATTATGAAATTTAATAATATAATAAGATTCTTGACCCAGTATGAATAATGTAAAAAATTCTCGGGAATTAGGTCACATTAACACTCTGTTATAAATGTTCGTCTTTACGTACGTTTCTGTCTCACGACCATCATCAGAAGACTTATTTTGTTAAAAAGGGGTTAACTTAAACTAATTAGCACAAGCGTCCATATCGCACAATCTTCAATCAAAAAGCTCACGCCGTCGAAACGAACAGAACCACGAATAATCGAAAATTGTATCGTTAATATTAAAGTATAGATTTTTTTGTAACAAGAAACCACTGTTAAGTAACATTCTCATAATGTACAAACGCATATTGCTATGGTCTCAAAGCAACTGAAGTTCTAAGCTATTTGTTTGTAATAACACGACCCAGATGTAGATTTATGACGTACTTGAAAAGGTTTTAGACCTGCATTGGAATTTAGTTTACTTTAAGCGTTCTTCCTAAAATATACTTTTAACATTATAAAGACGTATGTAGGAATTTGCAAGAGTTTTAATTAATCAAGTTAGTATAAATCTGACTCAATCCTTGAATATCATTCCTATGATTTACAGAATTTGAATCCCTTTTCATGTGAATCATCTCCAGGATAGATCTTTTATAATAATTGGTTTCTTTAGTTAAAATATTATTTTTGTAATCAAATTGATGGTTATAATCAAAACTGTGCTTAGCAAGGGCGGTGGAATTTTCTAAGTTATTATTTCTTGTGCTATACTTATGGCCGTACATTCTTTTTTGTAAATATTGCTTAGAGATTCCAGTATAAGTTCCATCACAATCTAAACAATTCAATTTATATACTGTGTGGGTTTGTTTATCTTTAGGTATTACCTAAAGATAAACAATTATTATAAAAGATCTATCCTGGAGATGATTCACATAAAAAGGGAATCAAATTCTGTAAATCATAGGAATGATATTCAAGGATTGAGTCAGATTTATACTAACTTGATTAATTAAAACTCTTGCAAATTCCTACATACGTCTTTATAATGTTAAAAGTATATTTTAGGAAGAACGCTTAAAGTAAACTAAATTCCAATGCAGGTCTAAAACCTTTTCAAGTACGTCATAAATCTACATCTGGGTCGTGTTATTACAAACAAATAGCTTAGAACTTCAGTTGCTTTGAGACCATAGCAATATGCGTTTGTACATTATGAGAATGTTACTTAACAGTGGTTTCTTGTTACAAAAAAATCTATACTTTAATATTAACGATACAATTTTCGATTATTCGTGGTTCTGTTCGTTTCGACGGCGTGAGCTTTTTGATTAAAGATTGTGCGATATGGACGCTTGTGCTAATTAGTTTTAGTTAACCCCTTTTTAACAAAATAAGTCTTCTGATGATGGTCGTGAAACCGAAACGTACGTAAAGACGAACATTTATAACAGAGTGTTAATGTGACCTAATTCCCGAGAATTTTTTATATTATGAAATTTAATTAATAATGATTCTTGACTAAGGTACATTGTCAGGAGATAGGTCACACCAACACATATGCTTATTATTTTCGTCCTTACACACGTTTCAGTCTCACGACCAGTGGCGTAGATAAGGCCCCCGCAACTTCCGCGGTGCGGGGGATGAGTGGGGGGGCACAAGAAATATACTGATTGGTATATAATATATTGTAAGATATACTATTAATTACGTGTAAATAACAAATTGTTTTTGATAATCGAAATAAATCGTTCAAATAAATATCAAGTCGGAAAAAAGTACGGGTGCTGGAATAGTCCAGAAAACGGACAAAGGGGAAAGACATTCTTTGAACCTAGGGACTTTTGCGACAGAATTCAAGCAAAAATAGTTGCGATTACAACATGTGCTCAAATTATGAGGGAGAGAGCCTATGAGAATAGACAAATCACAATCATAGTGAGCAACCTGACATGATAATAACTGTGGGGGTTCTTACACCCCCTGCCTTGCCGTCGTTAGACTCTAGACATGCTACGTAGTGCCCTCTCCTACTTAACAGCACGCCAACTGCCCGACAGAGACCTACGCCTATATTGGAGAGGAGACGGTCTTTTGAACCATCCGGGCCCCTCTCCCCCTGTCTACTCGTGTTGAGTGATATTTTTATAACAGCTCCCGTTTGACGAGTCGCCGTCGACCTCGTATCATCGGTCTTCCACATATTGTTGCCTCGGCCGCGAATCAATTTCCCAGAAAGGCCTGGCATAAGAAGTACCGACACCGGACTTTATGAGTAGAGCCATGTGGTGCAGCATCCTACCCCCGCAGAGGCAGCTTTTGTTCACCCCCGGCGGAGTTACTTTAGGCGGACCCAAAGTGGAGCTACGTGCTGGACTCATATAATGCCTCTTCTGGTCTATGGTCAATTCCACCACCTCGTGTTACCTGTTTCACCAGGAACGTTTGTCGAGTCACCGTTCGGCTTCGTTCAAATAGTATACAAAGCTCGTGAATCCATTTCGACCAGAGAACTGAGATAGGAAGGCACGATATCTTGGTTTTAGTGATGAACTGCATGTGGTGCACAGTTCACCGGATCGTAGGCATTGACAACGTTAGTTTCTCCCCGTAGGGTTACTTATCTCGAGAACCACGAATAGGTGTGAGCAACCTGACAGTGCTCAAGGCACTGGAGTCATACACAATCACCTCACAATGTGTACTTGATTGTGTCAAAGAACTAACTGCACTAGTAATGAACCCCAATAGAGTAACACTCGTTTGGGAGTCTGAAGAAACCAAACGAGAAGGGACAGAAACTGCCGTCGCACTCGCTAAAGCGGGGGCGGAAAAACCACTGATTGGACCAGAGCCAACCTGTGGCATTTCTCATGCCACAGCGAAATCTGTAATCCAAAAATGGCTCGAGATAGAGCACCGTGCCTACTGAAGGGAACTGCCCCGTATGTCGCACTCCAAGCGACTGATGAGAGATCTCCAGCAGCAACGAGCAAAAAATCTGCTGACGTTCAGCAAATAAGAAATACGGAATATTGTTGCATTCCTGACCGGACACGCTCCATGCAACAAACACCTCTACACGATGGGACTGCTAGATCAGCCCACTTGTAGGGGTTGCGGCGTGGAAGATGAGACACCTATGCATGTGCTGTGTCAGTGCACGACATACACGGTAGGTCGTCGGACGTACCTCGGAGACGATAAGACTACACCCGAGGAAATTAGAAGTATCCCCTATATCAGGCTACTGAAATTCATAGAATACATCGGAGTGATGAGGAGGTAGAAACAGGTGAGGGCACAATAGGACTATAATGACCGTAGTGCTGTGGGGCTCCCCTAGGATGGAGAACCAACCTCACGGAGGAGGGGTTTCAGTCGGTAGGAATCCGGCACACCCGGGGGTACGGGCACCCGAGGCGTCTATGTAAGATTTCCCCTCCTCTACGCAAAAAAAAAGTATGCATACATTATGATGTTTATTTTTTTTAGTTAAAATTCAAAGTATATTAGTTATTCTTTCCCCAGTGTTTAGCAAGAGTGGTTTTTGTTTCTTGTACTATACTTATGGCCATACATTCTTTTTTGTAAATATTGTTTAGAGATTTCTGTATAAGTCCCATCGCAATCTAAATAATTTAATTTGTATACTGTGCGGGTTTGTTTATCTCTAGGTATTGAAGGTTCCTCAACACGGTCAATAGGTTTATGCGCAACATTCGTATCATACTTTTTAAGCATTTCTTAATTTTCTCTGATGTCTCCGAAATGTATGATAATGCTATACAATTATCTGTATTACTGTTTATGTTATGTATATATGACGTTCCATTTTAGATTTTGTTTATTCTTTCTTTATTGATGGAATTGAATATTTTTTTCATTTCCAGTATATCACGAACAATTTTTAAATTTTTGAGACGATCCTCTGGGTGGGACAATTTACCACGCGATCTGTAAGGCTGTTCATAACCCTTTTTTATAAATTGTTGGTGCAACGGAATTGAGAAATTCTTATATTTCCATCTGCATCATGCCTAATGTTCATATCTAGGAAATTTATGTTTTTGTTCACTTCTATTTCATAAGTAAATTGAAGTTTACAGTGGACATTGTTAAATTTATTAATAACGTATTGAATTTTATCATTGGGAACACACATTAGGCAATCATCTACATACCGTTTACAGAATACGGGTTGAAAATCTAATGAATTCATTACAGATTCCTCTAGACATTCCATAACTAGGTTAGCAATAGACTGAAATAGGAGATCCCATTGCTGTGTCGAATAATTGCCCAAAATATTGCTCACCGTATTGGAAATTAGTGCATTCACTCTAAACAAAACTTTACATTTATAGATTCAGATTGATCTAGAGGTGTGTGGTTTTAATCTCTGCCCAACTTTTTTTAATGCTATTCAATGCCAAAACGACTGGTATATTTATAAATATAGAAACAAAGTCCAAGGAAATTGACAGATGATCCACGGGTACGGATTGATTTTCATAAATTCATTAAAATGCCATGAGTTTCTCACATAAAATTAATTTTTTCCTATTATAGATTTTGATAAAAATTTGGATAAATTGTAGGTAGGCGCTCCAATATTACTTACAATGGGTTTTAAAGGTATATCACTTTTATGTAGTTTTGGAAGCCTATACATATAAGGTGCTTTTGCCCATTATGGCAAATTAATATTTTTTTCATTTCAATTCAAATTTTCTATTTTTGTACCATTCATTTATTAATTTATTCATGTCATTTTGTATTGTTCATCATTTAATAGATTTCCTATTTTGTTTTCGTAGTCATCTCTATATGCGTTATGACGGTTTTATTACTTTTATCCGCGTTCAAAACTAATATTTGAGGGTTAGCATCTGAGAACTCTTTTGTCTTTTTTGTGTTATATTCAAAACAATTTTTTGCTATGCCCATTTCTGCCTTCTGTTTATTCTTTTATGTTTCAAATTTCATTTCTAATTTAATTTTTCTCCCTAAATTTTTATTACTAATTTCGCATTCTAAATTAGCAATTATATTGTCGATAAGTAATTTTTTATTATCAAGCAAACCTTGAACGTGTGCTGCACCTCATACGGAATTTTTGTTAGGTTTTTTAACCATTGTTCATTGATATTTTGTTTTTCATAAGCCATGCACATGATTAAACTATTTATCTTTTTTGATTGAATGGCTTTGATTTTGTTGAAATTTTTTTTGGAATTGTTCTGCTGATTTTGAAAAAATTGGATGATAAAGTTGCCATCAAAATTCAAATAACAGGATTGTATAAAGCGCTTAATTTTGTTTTCAACCTCTGCTACATTTGTGCAAACTTCTTTAATGCACAAATTTAAAGCGTACGTTTTCTTATTTTGCACCTTACACATATTATCCTTTGAGTTAGATTTAGTTTTAAGAAATCACGTTTTATATATTGATACGTCTTCTGATGCTGGTCATGATACCGAAACGTACGTAAAGACGAAAACAATAAGCATATATGTTAGTGTGACCTATTTCCCGAGAATTTATATATAATTTAATAACAGTAATAATAATAATAACAATAGTGAGGGAAGTAAAACGGAGAATAAAAAGTAAAAACCGGAAATAATCTTTGTGTATAGGAGGATGAAACATTTTTGGAACCAATAATTTCCTACTCTAATGGACCATAAATCAACTAATCCAGGCAATGAGCTGGGATTTCAGCTATAATTTAAAAAAAAAAACATTTAAGTCAGAATCGATAAAGTCTCGATTCGTAGGGTTATCAGGATCATTGATAACACATAAAATCTCACCGGTCACCCTCCCTCCTCTTTGGCAGCCAGATATGGCCCCCAAAAGGGTAATTTCAAATTCAAAATCCAGCAAGGGGTTTTTTGGGTCGCTGATCATGATTTTGATGTCAGATTTACTTGAAATCAATTCTGGGGGTTGAAAATCGATCAAATTGGCCATTTTTGCACCATTATAGATTATTTTGGCAATATATATTATTTTTGGATTTCAAATCCACCAAGGATTTTTTTTGGTTCGCTGATCACGATTTTGACATCAGATTTACTTTTAATCAATTCTGGGGATGGAAAATCGGCAAGTTTCGGCCATTTCTGGCCCTCAAAGGGGGAGATGGTGACCGTTTAGGTATTTTATTTGTTATGAATGATCCTGATAACCCCACGAATTGAATCCCACAAACAATTTTTTGATCCTGGCCTGCATGTCTTTTTTTTTCCGATTCGATGCCTGGACGAAACAGACATTGAGCATATTCATTCAATCGTCTTATTCTAAATAAAATGAACAGTCACAAGAAACGAGGTCATGTAAAGCCTAACTACACAAAACATTTTACGGCTGGCGTTTTTTCTCCAAATTAAAGACTATCATGAAAACATATGCACTTTTACTGGTATAATAAACCACCTGTTTATGCGATAAAAGTGATGATCTGGATAAAAAATTACTCATACAATGCAGCAGCGCGCATATTGTGAAATAAAAGCCGACAGAAAAAATCCCTCATAACATAAGTTACACAAAAAGACCAATTACATAAAAACTTATTAGGGGTATGACGATAGATGAACCACAATGGAATGTAAAAACCGCCCTATGAAAAAGGTCGTAAAAACTCCATTAAATACGGTGTCGACAGCTTAAACACACGCCACGATCCCGAGCATATAAAAAACATCCTAAAAACACTTCTACCGAGCTCTATTAAAAAACAATTACAAGGGTCGCTTTTTGTGGTTTTTACAAATCAACCCCTTCGCGATTTTTTACCTGCCATCGAAAGCGAGTCGGTAAATCTGTAAATAGACACCGTCGTGAATCGGAAAGGTTAGCGTAGCAGTTTGGCAACTCTCCCATAGATGGAAGTGATATCGGAATATTTAGTTCGAGGTTGTATCGACAGATGGTCTTGCATTAATAAAGGAAACATTTTCCATACTTTTAGGTTTATTGTCATCTAAAATTGTAGCTTCTAATTCAAACTATTCTTTCAACTGCTGGATACTATCTGTGAGAAATAGATTCTACACTTATTTGGTTCAATTTATTACGAAGTATGCACTCCAGTGGCGTAGCTACATATTCAGCGTCCTGGAGCCGTTTTTATTTGTATATTTATGTGTATTTTGATTGTAAACGAAATCCTTTCAACAATAAGATATTCAATTTAATAAAAACAAAATATAATTCATCAAGTAAGGGCACTTCAGCACGAGCTTAAACTAAAACACTGTAGTGAGCTGTTAAAAATTCATAGTACCATTTCTAGATGAAGGAATGAGCTATGGTATTTCAATATCATTAACTATATTTTACGTAAAAAAAAATAAGTTTATGTGCAATAATTGATCAAACAAAATTTAAAAATTTAGTAGTTGACCACGTGCAAAAAGACGAGTCTAAGGTGTAAATAATCATCTAAGCCACCAATTATTTTGGCTTTTATTTTAACAAATTTATGAAAGTAGAATAAAATACATGTACAATTAAATCATTGAAAAAGAAAAGAGGTAAACTATTCATTAAAAATGCGCCATAAAATATGTACTTATTTTTAGTTTTTACTTGAAAATTCTTGGTTTCCGGATGTTCCGACGTTCACATAATAATTGCTTCTAAATTGATTTTTTTTCTCACCTTTTCATTTGCACATTGGTCAACGACTTTGTCCAAATCAAGTTCACCAGCCATTATTCGTTCAACTGCTGCTGCTACTGACGCTGTCGTCACTGGTACAGTTAAAAAAATGAGGCATGCTACAATAATGCCGGAAAAGCTAATTGACGCTGCTGTGTGAATTAAAAATATTTCAGCAGCGTTTGAAAGTGATTTATTTAAATTTTAAATCGGAAAAGTTGAGGCCAAAACTAGATGACACGTCAGAGGGGTATGACGTTTGTAACAGTTCCGATTCTTCCAAAATATTTTTATCAGATGATGCAACGAGATATGCAGGTGATATAAGTATTTATAAACTGGACACAATTGTCGAACTGATTCAAATCAAATAGTAAGTCGTCAACGAATTTTTTTACAGAGCACAATATCTATTGGGAAAAGAAGCTTCAATATTACATGTTGCTGACCAGCGCAATGGCATCGTTTTTAACAAACCCTCAATTATTCCTTGAGTTCTGGAGTTGGGTTAACAGTGATGGAAAGCATTTTAACGGATTTCTTTACATCTTCCCGAGTATCTTGCAGCATTTTCAAGACTGCATTAATAGGTCCCTGAAAGCTCCAACAATCCTCCACCTGAGGAAGTTGCCGAATTAGTTAGACGTTGTGAGAGGCAGGGAGTGCCACTTCTGCTGGGATGCGATGTCAAATCTCACCATGTGGGGGAGCTCGCACGACAATTTGAGAGGGATTGGGCTAATGGAGTTCCTCATGTTCACTCAGTTAGAGGCCCTCAACAAGAGGAACAACGCCTACCTATTCCAACTCACGCAGTCAAAAAGTTATTGACCAAACCGTTAGCTCTAGAGCAATCAAGGGTTGGGTCCGAAGATGGAATGTGTCCACGGAGGTCTCCCTTCCAGACCACAGACACATCCTGTTTGAACTGGAATTTAATTCCAACCCAGACAAGTACCCAAGTACCACAGGAATGTGTGACCTCTTCAGAGACGAACCGGGTAGACTCTCCTATCTTCCTGTATTTCAAGGAGGAGGTCGGAAAGAGGCTGATGCTGCTATGTATGAAATCTGTACGGCACTGACTTCTGCCTATAAAGCATGCCGTCCTCTTAAACGGAAGAGGGACGGCAACAACCAGGGGGACTTCCCAAATGGAGGAACTTTGAAAACGGAAGAGAAAACTCTTTAACAGAGCGGAGAGATCCTGGCGCAGTTTTAACTGGGGGATCTTCAAGGTTACCCAAAAGAACTGCAAGAGAGCTCTGAATAGTTTCAAAAGAGATTCGTGACATACCTACTGTGAGGGCATCAAAAAAATGTAGTCGGCAGCGAGATTATGCAATGCTCTCTACAAGGATCTAATGTGTATTTATCCGGGTCTGATGATAACCACCCGAGGACTTCCATGTCACCTATGAAAGAGTGTGCTGGACTATCTCTAGCTTCGCGCTTGCAAATCACCAGGCAGGATGAGATCTTCCCGGCTCTCTTAAAAGAGAGCTTGGAGCTTATCACCATACCGATGCTCCAAATTTCCGATTTTGCATCGCCTCTGGCTTTGTACCAAAGCTTTCCAGGACTTCACATAAGCCAAATATTTCCACCCTACCTCGTCTTCTTTCTTGAGAACGCTGGAGAGGTCGATCGGCCCTTTATCATCTGGCTACCCAGATCGAAGGGGCTCTCAGCCTCGGACAGTCCGCCCTAAGCGTTTTCTTGGACATCGAAGGGGCGTTCGACAACACATCCTCCGAGTCCATGTGTCATGATCCATAGCGACACGGAATCCATCGTTCATACCTTGGTTAGATGGATCAAGACCATGCTCTTGCAGATTTTGATAACGGTTCGGGGTCGCATGCACACATCATCCGAGGGTGTCCTCAGGGAGGGTTACTGTTTCCTCTCCTTTGGTACCTTTGGTGGACAGTTTGATAGTCGAGCTGGATGAGACTGGGTATTACGCCCAAGTCTACGAAGACAACTTGGCACCTGTGACTTTCGGCACGCGGCTGACTTGTATGAGCGCCATCACACTGTACTTGCCATCATGGCTTGCTGATGTCAGGTTGACGGCCCTAGGATGCCTACCTAGACACCTACCAGAGATTCGTCCGTTATGGGGAACCTTGCACCTGAAAGGCTCAGTGAAGTATCTTGGAGTTATCGTAGATGCTACACTAAACTGAAAAATGCACCTGGAAACCCGGCCCCAAAAATCGGGACCGTTTTGAAATTTGGTTAAGTCTATAAAATTTGATATGAAAGTCCTTTTCCATGGGGGTAAAGAAACTGAAAATATTGGAGTGTACCATCATTGGGAAATCCATTTTCATTTATGGATTGCACTAGTGTAGCATTTCCCTCTTTCCTCATTTGGTATAATTTTAGGGCGTTCATGGCCCTCTAGATCGAAAAATTAAATGAACGTTCTGGCAATTGGGAAATCAACCATGTGGTATCATAGGATTCAAAAAAATTGTAATAGATGTAGATTTCAAAAATGTAATAATTTAAAAATCGAAAGTTGATGTAATTTCCTGAGAAACCGGAAATTGAGAAATTTTCCAATACTTAGTAAGCATATCCAATTTCCCAAATTTCAGAAAAATAGTAACAGGTGTGAAAATAACACTTAGTACAAGATAAACATCATCAAAGTATTCAACTATCACATAATAAGCTTTATTCTTGATTTTTTTCAATTCTTTTTGTGAACTTTTTTCATATATTCCTAGGATAATGTATTCCACATCTTTTCTTTATAATTGAGAAACAAAAATTTTATACAGATAATAAAATATGATTCAGAGGAAAATAGAAAAAAAAATTGAAACGTGGATGGGATTTGAACCCAAGTTTACTATCGTGTCAAATACGTATATTTCTACTTCGTAGTTTGTCATTTACAAATGTGGTTCATTTGGCCATATTCTAGCATGCTCCTTTTTTGTTTTGAAAAAAAAAGTGTCATAAACAGCCTTACAGATCGCGCGATAAAATTGTCCCACGCAGATGACCGCCCCAAAAATTTAAAAATTGTTCGTACTACACTAGAATTGAATGGCTACCCAAAAACTTTTTTCAATCCTATCATTAAAGAAAGAATAAACAAAATCTATAATGGTTCGTCTAATAAAAATAACATAAAAGGTAATACAGACAATTTTATAACTCTACCTTACATTCCGGAGACCTCAGAGAAAATCAAAAAATGTTTGAAAAAGTACGATATAAATGTTGCGCATAAACCTACTAACTGTGTTGGGAAATATTTCTCAAATCTAAAACCGTTAATACCCAAAGATAAACAAACCCACACAGTGTATAAATTGAATTGTTTAGATTGTGATGGAACCTATACTGGAATCTCTAAACAATATTTACAAAAAAGAATGTACGGCCATAAATATAGCACAAGAAATAACAACTTAGAAAATTCCACCGCCCTTGCTAAGCATTGCTTTGATTATAACCATCAATTTGATTACAAAAATGTTAATATCTCAACTAAGGAAACCAATTATTATAAAAGATCTATCCTGGAGATGATTCACATAAAACGGGACCCCAAATCTGTAAATCATAGGGTAGACACACAAAATCTAAGTCATATTTATACTAATTTGATTAAATAATCTCTTGCAAATTCTTACATACGTCTTTATAAGTGTAGAAAATGTTTTTAGGAAGAATTCGTAATGTTATTTCCCAGTACAGGTCTGAAACCTTTCTTAAGTGCCATGTCATAAATCCTACACATCTGGTTTCGAAAGTAGATACTTGACAAATAACTTCGTTCTTCTCATTTGTTGTAAGAATACCAATCAATATGCACTCATATATTTTAATAATATTACTGAATAGCGGATTCTTACTACAAAAAAAAAAAAAAATTTTATACATTAATTCTGACGATACAATTTCGATTATTCGTGGTTCTGTTCGTTTCGACGGCGTGGGCTCTTTTAATTGAAGTTAAATTGTGCGATTTGGACGCTTGTTTTATAATTAGTTTTAATAAACCCCCTTTTTAGACATAGTGAGTCTTCTGATGATGGTCGTGAGACCGAAACGTACGTAAAGACGAATAGTTAAAACAAAGTGTTATTGTGACCTATTTCCCGAGAATTTTTATATATAATTTGTTTTGAATTCTATCGTTTTTGGAAGGTAAATCTAACACTATGCTCGACGACATTCGTCGGCTAGTGAAATTAAACTGTCGTAGACTTAACAGACTCAAATTTTTTATCAACCTTTCCGACAAACCCCTTTTCAACTGAACGATTCAATAACGATAAGGGTGCATGAGACTACCGGTACCTGTTTTAATTCAAAGCATTGCGATTTTTTCGAACTAAATTTTTACAGACAGACTGACCGACCCTACTTATCCTCTTCGCCTTACGTTCTTTAGTACACACTTTCGCTAAAACAAGAACGGTCGTCTATCGGTATGATTTCGAGAAAATATCCGAGGGAAATTCAAATTTCCACCCGCGTTTTTTCCAAGTTAACGGGTGTGTCGTTTCGGGCAATCACATAAATCTAAATCTACATTCAATCAAATCAAATTTCCATAAAATACGGCTTCAATTGTTATAAAATCGGTAAACGGGCATTTTCCGATTTTGTACGATGAAAACAACTCAGGGCATAATAGTGCAACAAGGGCTATTCTATAATTAGTTTTTAAGTCGTGTAAATATGTTAAATAATGTTATATTAAGTTTTTTACATCTTGATCAATGTTGGCTTCGATGGAAACATTCTTACAACCAGGTACAGGTGAGTCAAATTTTTTCTATTTGCAGTTTTGAATTTTAACATTTTTCTGATCTGTCCGTGCCTGAAATAAGCAGCCCTGGAACAGCGAATGTTTTTGAAAATATTAACAGAAATTCCTTTCACCGAGCAATCAAAACGAGCGAAAAAATATGCCGAAAGTGCATTGAAAAAAATGGTCAAAATTTTTGAATGTTAATATTATGTAATATTAATGTTATTGGCTAATTGTTATTGATTTTCAGTTAAAGTGAATGTAGTATTGAGAAATATTGTTATTTAATACTTTCCTCCAATTTTCTTTTTTTTCACCTTAATATCAATTCAATTATCAAGTTCTGTACATCGATGAAAAGATAAAGGAAAGTTCTTTTCAAAATGGCTAAAAAGGAACATGGCGTCTATAATAAAATGCATAGTTGATGATGGTTCCATAAAACCGAAACGTTATGTTTGAAATCTGACCAAATACGTAAGATGTTGAGTCGCATTTGCCTTCACAGATTTGAAAATTTTTCAAAAATAAATAAATTACAAGGGGTTTTCGAGAATGCATCATTTAAGTTTTTCAAAATATCTCAAAAACCAAATCGGTTAGAAGCGACCTGCAAGCGCCATTGAACTATTAACTAAATTGTCCAAAACTTTCTAGATTTAACTGTTTTTCTATCTACTACGGAGATCCTAATACTGTTATTACCAATTTTGGACATACTGTATGTTCTCTTATGTGTTCAGTTGATGTTCTTGCCGTATTCAAAAATAAGCTTACAAATAATCTACTTATCTAGAATCTCTTTTGTATTATTCATTCAATCTTCTCGCATCCATATACCGGATGTCCGGAAATAGCTTGTGCTTGTGATGACACAACTTACCTATATACAAAGTTGCTTAGTTTGGGCGCTAGAGGGCTTCAAAAATGATTAATTGTGTTTACATTTTTTCAAATAAGTCGAAAAATTTTTGTTAGATTTTATTCATTTTTTAGCCACGCGTTTCTACCTGCAAATTACAGCTCATGGAACAAACACTAATTTCGAAAATCATAGAATATTTGGAAACCACCCTGTATAATCATAGTTAATTTTATTCAGAAGCTATTTACTCCCTTACATTAAGTTGTGCAAACTAAGAGTTTAATAAAGTTTTTATAAAAAGTTGACTATGATTTAGCCACCTAATGGAAGTGTAATGAACAATTAATTACCTTAAGTTACACCTAATGTTCAAAACGGCCACCATTTTCTTGTACATATGCATTAATTCTACCTCTAAAATTATGTTGTACTCTTCGTAGTGTAGCGGGATTCCGAAGGATGTTGGCAACATTTAAATTCTGCAATTTAAATCTTCCTCGTTTTCAATAGGAGAGGAGTAAATTTATGTTTTCATGGTACCCCATAAAAAAATCATAGGGAGTTAGGTCCGGTGATATTGTCGGTCAATTTAGAGGAGCATAATTACCTCTTCCAATCCACCGATTTGGATAAATCGTATTTAAATACTTAGCGGTGCTACAGGAAAAATTTGGCGGAGCATCATAATGCAAAACTTTATTTGTCTTAAGTTACAATTACTAATTCAGGCTTGTAGGGATTCAGAAAATATTTTTTGTGGGTAAAACGTTTGTACAACTAAAATTTTGTAAGCTAGTAAATAGTTTCTAAATAAAAGTAACTAACCAGAAAAAATTGTTAGTGATTATACAAGAGATTACAAAAAATATAGGTGGATAATTCATTGTGACCAAGCTTTTAAGCACCCTGTAATTTTAACAATCAGGGTTTCTTCCATAAAAAGTTGTAATTACCAAGTACAAACGCCTGGTTAAGAAATGAATAAATTCTAACAAAAATTTTTCGACTTAATAGAAAAAATGTAAAAAAAAATAATCATTTTTGATGCCCTCTAGCGCCCAAACTAAGCAACTTTGTATATAGGTAAGTTGAGTTGAACCATCATATTTTCGGACAAGGAACTCGTGGTTTTCCGTTATACACGCCATTCCTGGACACTCTATATAAGCTTCTTTCATACATTAGATAATGAAACTATTTTTCGTTCATCGGATAAGAAAAAAATTCATTCCCCGAAAGGAAACGATGAGAGAACTGTTTTTTCTATTACATAACAGACATTAAGCTACATTTTTAAAGTTTCGACCGGTTCATTCCTTTCCATTACAATAATACAACTTATTTAATTCCCCTTTGCTGGTTCTATTTCTTACTTGGTATTTTTCGTCAAGAACTTCAATATATTCCCTCAACCTCTATTAGTCTCTAAAGAAATAATTATATCTTTTATAAGAGCAGGCAATGCGTTTCGGAGCGGACGGCAATAAATTTAAACTTTTAAAAAGTTTTGTGTCTAGATTAAAAACAGGCCGCTGGCTTGTAGGAAACAAATGAATGTCAAGTGAGAAGAAGAATAAGAGTAATAAGGTTGGGATAGATAAATCTTGCGTTCAAACTAAAAAGTATTTAAACTTTAAAACTCTTTCAGTAAACTCTCAGCTCGATTGTATACCGGTTCAGTTTGTTTTTATTTGAACTTTATCGCAGGCTGCTTTACGAAATGGAAGAGGAATTAGTTATATGGACGGAGAAGTTATTTCGTGTCACCCGAAATAACGCCAATCGATATTTATCACACAAGCATAGAGTAACGAGTATTTTGCGAGCTGAGGGTGAAGCGAGAATTCTATGAAACATCGAAATTCGTTTATTCTGTTGTGTAAGTAATATTATTCCAAAATGAAGGAATGATCACTTCGGACTTTGCTAGTTCGCTGAATCTTTCCTCAAAGAACGGTATGCTTCGATTCTGGAGACCCAACACAATGTGTTGAAGAGATTTCGGAGATTAGTATGCTGGGAATGGAAACTTAACCCCTGGTGGTGAGGACATCATTAAAAATATAGAACATTCTATGACGCGACGAAATGGGAGACGTTAAAAATAGCATGGTAGCATTTGCATCAAGCGAGAGTTGGTTTTTTGTTCTTGAGTAGTTGAGTAGTAATAAAGCTACTATCAAGGAAAAAGTCAAAAAGAATCAAAAAAGTTATAGTTCACATATTATTATCATTATCGAATTGTAATATGATTCAAATAAAAAGATTAACATACAGACCTTCTATACAAATGCAAGAACCCCATACCAATAAATCATTCAATCTAAGGTAGATAGAGAATATGTTGAAGCCATGATTATCTGCAGTCATACAATAGACGTATCGAAAGAGACTCATAATGCCAAAATGAGACGAAAACCTATTGATTGCCTAAATGGTTTAGATTTTCGCCAAGGCAATTGGAAGGAATTCCACTTATGTATATGACAGTGATAATGCAATATACATAAGCAGTAGGGTGTGCCAAAAAAAATTGATATTTTTTTATTTCGCTCTTCTTCGAGTATATCATTCCCCGTTCAAATTCATTCAGGTCCCCTAAATTTGGAACAAATCGGTTAATATTTAGAGGTGCATCAAGCCCAAAATGTGTTTTTTGAAGTTTTTCCTCAATTTTTGAGAGGTTTCTCAACACTATTCTACAATAACGTGATGTTTAACACTTGGGAGACATCATTACATTCAAACACAAGGAATTTAATGCAGTTCAGTCGCCACATCCAGTTTCCGACAGATATATTGGCGAAAAGAACCATTTTTTAAGGCCTAAAATCTGTAATTTCAACTTTCGGTGTCAGAATTTGGATTTAATAATAACCTTTTAACCGGCTACGAGCTGTCAAAGTGGGACATATTTTGACAGCAGGATCATATTTTTCTTAGCGGGGTGGGAGAGGGTGGAATGGATTTGATATCACAATAAGTAGCATCACATTGAAGGGAAGATTCTAACCTTCTTACAACTCAAAGATTATTCTATTTTCGACTAAACGCAACCGAGTTATGGCACTCTGAATTTTTGCCATTTTTGACGCATTTTCACGTGGTGAGTTTTTTCACTCGAGTGTAGATTATTGAAACTGATGGGCGATTTTCTTTGAAATCATCAATTCAATTAATGCTACGTGATACTAGACTATGTTAAAAGAGCATATGACGCATCACGAACCTAAAAATATGAAGTTATTCAAGTTGAAAGTTGAAATTACAGTTTTTAGGCCTTAAAAAAATGATTGTTTTCACCAATATTTCTATGGGAAAGTGGATGTGGCGACTGAAATGCATTAAATACTTTGTGTTTGAATGTAATAATGTCTCCCAAGTGTCAAACATCCCGTTATTGTAGAACACTGTTATTAACCTCTCAAAAATTGGGGAAAAACTTCAAAAAACACATTTTGGGCTTGATGCACCTCTAAATATTAACCGATTGGTTTCAAGTTTGGGGACCCTGGATGAATTTGAACGGGGAATGATATACTCGAAGAAGAGCGAAATAAAAAAATACCGATTTTTTTTTGGCACAGCCTAATAAGCAGCATCACTTTATTAAGTTAGATTTGTAGAGGCTTGTTTGTCTCCAAAAGAACACCTCCACGGAAGATCTGTTGAGTTTTTGGGAGGCAGTGGAGGCTCTTACGGATAGGCAGGGGAGGCAGTACCTCATGATACAAATAAAACCCAGGAATATAGAAAAATAAGTCTTGAAGTATTGTTATTCAATTATTACAGAGCATTGCGAGATATTATACGCAGGAATTGAGTACAGGATGTATTAATCATATATTCAAAGGGCAGGTAATCAAAAGGTTTTCGACCGAATAACTAAAAATGATAAGTCAAAAATAGTGTGGTGCGTATAAATAAGTAAATTACGGTGAAATTATATATAAATTCTCGAGAAATAGATCACACTAACACATAAGCTTATTATTTTCGTCTTTACCTACGTTTCGGTCTCACGACCAGCATCAGAACACGAATCAATGTCTAAAACGTGATTTTTTAAAACTAATTATATCATCACAAAGCGTCCATATCGCACCAATTTCAACTAAAACTGCCCACGTCGCCGAAAAGAACATAACATATTTCCCGAAAATTGATATATAATTTATACCTGGGTCAAGAATCATTATTAATTACGGTAAAACAATAAGTACATCATGGAATATTTACAGTCTTATGATTATATTCTTCATTAGCTGAGCGTAGAATGTACATTATCAAATGTTTAATATTTCATAATTCTTAATCAGTTGAAATTTTCTAGATATAAAGCAGACTTTCCAGTTTGTACGAATAATTCCGCCACGGTTGCGTTGACTTCCCAACAAACGTCTTCCAATAAGAACACAGTCCTTCAGAAATACAACTGTGGAACACAGTGGAACCAGCTCAAGAAAATAAAATCTCGATGGTGGAATTGTATAGGTTGAATTACACGAATCGCCAAACTAATATTTTCCCTAATTCGTATAATTACTTAAGACTTTTACAATATTCATCGTTGTTAGTGTTGGTTTAAATGTTAATTTAGTTAATACGTCATCCGGAATTCCGAGATCTGGGGTTACGTTTTATTGTTTCTGATATCTAGAAGATATGTCTTGTTGGAATAAACCAGAGCCATTAATTTAATTATTTATAGAATAGGAAACTTCTGCTTTTTCTATCAGGTTTCTATGCGTTCCCTTCATGTCTTTTGGCAACTTGGTACCAGTGTCTTCTTGCTTAGCTCATGTCCAGTTCAATTATATTTCAATGAGAATATCCTTCACCTTCATCTTTCAATATAATTCCCAATATTTTTCTCTACACTACTTTCTAGAGAATTCATAGCTTTTTAAGAATTTGAAAGTCAATCTCCTCTCTCAACATTCCATCATTGGCTCGCACGATGTTCTTCAAACATTAGACTTTTGTAAACTTGAAGACCACTTGGGACCTACTCATATGAGCCAACTAAGCTATATAGGAGTAGTTATTTATTCAAGTTACATGATAGAACTTATGATGAAGTAGAAGATTGCATCAATAATTTAGAACATAAAAACCATAGCGACTCCTTCAATCTGAATATCAGAGTTATAAAATCACTAAGAAATTATATAATTGTCCCAGTTACGGAACCATTTGATCAATGTCTCAGGCAGGGTTTTTTCTTTTTATACTTTGACTACAAGAGAGGAAAACTTGTAATGTTTGAAGAAGTTTGATTAGCTTAATGAAAACTGATGTCTTTTTTTTTCGGCCAAAACAGTCTACCACTTGTTGTAATTCACCATCTCGACTAGCTCCCGATTTTTCTTTATACTTTGAATAGACTAGAAGGAAATCTATAATGTTCGAGGAACATCTTTCTCGTGAAAGTTTGGAGGTTATTGGCATAGGGAAATTACCTCACTAGGCAAAGAGTTCCACAACTTTGCCATTCGATAGAAGAATGAAGTCTGTTAGGAAGAAGTTAGGAGGTCTTGAACTTGACAATGAAGAGAATCTATCGTGGGGGGATAGCCGACGAGATTTTTGATAAACACCTATTATTGAAATATCTATTGAAAATGGAGAGATTGTCCATCTTTCAACGATGTTCTAGAGAGGTCAATGAATTCGTAAGTGTGACAACATCAATCAGATGACTAGCTCTCTTCTGGATAAAATCCAAGAGCTCCAGCGACCCGAATCACAAATATGTGACCAGTACTCCAGGACAGCGCGAATCTGTACTTTGTACACCTATGAGGAACTGCTGGAATGTAAAGTAGCTCTTGGCATGAAATAAAGTTTTTGTGAACAGGTTTTTGCAATGGACCTCATATGATCGTTCCATGAGAGGTTGCTGTTGATGGTGATCCCGAGCATGGATATGGGAGACTTCATAGGAATAGTTGTACCTGAAATCATCATATTAGGGATTGTGGTATTCAACCTCTTAGAGAAAATGCAAGCTGGAGTTGTGGTTGCAGTAAACTCTACTACGGCACAGGTGATGACTAACAGCCGATCGCTTATATAGAGCAGGAACAAAGTTGATGCCAAGATAGATCCCTGTGAAACAACAGGATTTATAGCCATTGTATTGGAGGATACTACGTCAACCACCACATGGAGTGATCTATCTGAGACGACACTCGATAGTAACGAAAGTTGAAGCAGCAAACCATATTGCGAAAGTTTTCAAAAAGGCTTTGGTGGCAGACTTCGTCAAATGCTTTGGAGATATCCGATGCTTTAGCTAGAGATTTCCCATGTTTTTCAATAGATTTCTGCCATGAATATGTTACATAGGCAAGCAGGTCTCCTTTTGATCTCCGCTGACGAAAGCCATATTGGCAGTCATTCGCGGTATTCGATGAGATTTAACTATATCTGAAAACTATATTTATCTAACTATAACTGGAAATACCGGGATATCAAAAATTATCTTGGTCAAGGGAGATTGTGGGATGTAAAACGTGTGTCTTACTCTAAATTTTTGAATATGTTTTGTTGTGTCAGAATCTGTCAAGTCATCTTGCTGAAATTTTCTTATCCAGTTTTTGATTCATGCCTCTTACCACATAGCACAAAATTTTCATGATTGAAGCCTATTTTCGAACGGGTGCGCTAGTTAATGGAAATTGGCAATACAGTTTGTTTTTGGACAATTTTCGAGAGCACTTCCCAAACGTGGCAATATTACAGGATAATTTTTATGCGTGCCTTACAAATTGTGTTCAAGTGTTTCGCGAAACTGGTTGTGTGACTCATAAAAAAGGTGCTGGTAGACCAAGAAGTTGTCAATGACGTTCGTCAACGTATGGAAGAGGAGCCTGCAAACCTTTGAAACGTCTTTCTCAGGAAATTGGACTTTCTTATGGAACATGTCAGAAGATTTTAAAGAAAGACTTGAACATGCATCCATATAAGATGCAAGCACATCAAGCTCTTCTGCCCGCAGATCACCCCAGAGGCCTTGCTTACTGCCATTGGTTTGTCAATAATTTAATAAATGACGATCTTCTGGCCTTAACTTTTTTTTCTGACGAAGCGTGGTTCAATCTTTCGGGATACATCAATTCTCAAAATATGCGAATGTGGAGCAATGATAACCCTCATGTTTTTACTGAATCACCACTACATGCTCAAAAAATCGGTGTTTGGATGGCAGTTTCTCGCAGAAGAATAATTGGGCCAATTTTTTTCGATTTCACCGTCAACGCAGAAAGGTACAGACACAACTTTTTGGCTTAATTTGTGCAACAGTTAAACGATGATGAACTTCGGTACGGTTATTTCCAGCATGACGGTGCAACAGCACATACTACACGAGAAAATATTGCTTTTCTCCGCGAGTTTTTTGATGACCGGCTGATAAGTTTGCATACAGAAGTTGAGTTTCCTCCGAGATCACCTTGTTTGACAATTATGGACTATTCTATATTTCCTTTCTTAAAAAAGAAGATTTTCGCAACTCCGGTAAATAATTTGCAAGAACTTCAACAAAGAATAGTTCAGCAATGTGCAACCATAACGCCAGAAATGCTGCAAAACGGTTTTCACAGCATGAGGATGCGCGTCAACTTGTGCATCGAACAAAACGGGGGACATTTCCAACAATTACTGTAATTCAGTTTTTCTTTTTACTAAAACCGTCATTTCATAATTTGTAGTTCATTATTGTTTTACAACTGAAATAAGTAGGTATGAAATTTGTAGGTTATTGATGATGTCAGTGTGACAATGACATAATTATTTCAAACGTAAAGTAAGACAAACGTTTTAGATTCCACAACCACCCTTGACCAAGATAATTTTTGATATTCCGGTACTACTTCACTTCAATCGTAGAATAATTTGAATGTTGCCCTAAAAAAGATTATTGCAGCGACATTTACTCATTCAAAAGTTAACTGTAAGCAAAAAAGCCATGGGGTGATTCTACTTGAAAAGTGGATGCCAGAAGTTTCTACGGAGTTATAGAACCGCAAGTTGGGTTTCATAAATCATTTTTTTTTTCATTTCTTTGCTAGTGTCATCAAACTAACGATAGTGTCTCGAATCTCAGACTTGTCAAAACCTTCGAAAATTTATAATGTTTGAAGGTTCACACTGAAGATGGCAATTCAACTTGCGAAATACGTATCATACGTTCATTTATTAAATAGCATTGTAGTTTTGCGGTATATTTGATTTTATATTAATATTGTATCCGCTTAAACATAAAAATCGAACCTGATGAACTTTTTAATAAATATTGTTCTGTTGTACTGTTCAATGTCTAACAGTGGAAGTGAATGCGTCTACCTAAAGCTAATTGTCAAGCCTGCTTTTAAATTCTAATCTCCAACGGTACTAGTGGCGTCCTAACCCTTATTTGACCCTTTCGTGACCTTAAACACACCGGCACACTTCACAGAACGTAGGTAGATGCTTCTAGGTCTATTTCTAGTCGCCCTAAATTTATTAGAATAGTATATTTTAAATAGACCGCCGCACAAAAAACGTTCAAACATTTGAACATCTGCCTGGCCAATGTCCCTAAATTTGACCCCATTGTTGGTTGACCCTTCCAGTGTAATATCTGGCCGTTGCCCGTGATCCGACAGTACTAGGACTAATGCCTTTTGTTGTTTACCTTTGACCCCCTTCCGCAATGATTTCATTTTTTATGCGTCACTTCCGAATGCATCGTATGTTACGGAGAGAAGAGGCAACGCATCGTTAATTTTAAACCTAGTTTGTTAGTATATCAAACGTTCCTTTGTGCCAGAAAAATTATAACAACGGAGTTGAGAATTCTCAGCAACTAGAGACGGATAATTGCTAAAACAAATCTTTGATGAATAACTTAATTTCTAACCAAGAACTGAAAATAACACAATCAACTAACCAAATTAGAGCCACTACTTTCAAATAATTCAATGAAATTTATAAGTTTCACTTATCATCCTTCGGTAGTTAATAAATTCCATAAAATGTTTTCTAAATTTGCAATTAAACTCGTTTTTATAGATGTAAGAAGAAGAACATCTAGCTTTGAGAATGCCACAGTGTGGTGAAGCAATTTAAGTTCAATTCTTCAACTTCAGAAGGATAAAAAAAAGTTGAAGGGATACCTTTGATCCCGATTTCGACAAATCTGAAATCTGGATATTTCTAGCTAAAATGTTTGAGCTATATTGAAAAATAAAAAGGTATCAACCCAAAATAAGTAGTTTTCCAATTGCCTTACAAGAATTTATTGACGAACCCCCGTCTGTACACAATCGTTTCACCCAAATTAAAATGTTTGCCATTGAAGCATGAGAAAAGGGCAGACAACACAATAACAATTAATAATGAGAAAGATCTCTGCAACGTTTTGAAACGGCCGCATAGACTAAGGGTTTGCGACGCCTGCGTTTGCTGGAAAAACAGTTAAAAACAGTTATTCTCCTTAAAAGCGTAGGGTAATTAAAAATGATCTAAAAATAACAAACTGGCGAACTTAATTGGCGAAGAAAAACATTGGGCCTTATATTTCTTATAAAACGTGGAACTTTTTCTCGGTAATTTAATTTCACTCTCGAACAAAACAGCTCAAGTTAAAGAAAATAATTGTTTTGTGATCAATTGAAAATATGCAAAGTTGCTTAAACAGCTGGTTTTTCTCTTGTGGTTGAAGGTGTCTGAAAAAATTATGTTTTAAAATTGAGAAAATGCGGAATATATTATAAGACTCTGTTCTATAGGGAGCTGAATTGACATAATAGAAATAGCACATACCATATCAATATTGTGTATTGTATATTTGATACAAATTTGGTTATAATCATGTATTGAAAAAGCTATTTCTTAAAGTGTCGTTAACATTGGATGGAACCTACATTTTATTTTTTTGAACAAGGAGAATGCAAATTTTTCTCTAGGAAGACAAACATCCCACAATGCCTAAAATTATAATGTCAGGTAAAACTATTCCTTTGAAGTTCTCCATAACAACACTCGGGATCACCACCACCAGCACCCTCTCATGGAATAATCATGTGAAGGCCATTGCGAACACCGCTTCACAAAAACTTGCATGTTTACTTGGCTACTATATAATCCAGCAGCTCCTAAAGATATACAAAGCACAGAATCGACCTCTCTTGGAGTACTGTTCGCGTGTTTGGAGTTCAACTCCCACACATACACTGGATCACTTAGATCATATCCAGAAGAGTGCTATTCGCCTGATTGGTGATGCCACTCACACGAATTCATCAATCTAGAACAGGGGTCACCAAAATACTGCCCGCGGACCAAATCCGGCCCGCCAGTGTCATCAATCCGGCCCGCGACAACAATTGTTGTAACTGTTGTTGTGATAAGTTGGGTAAAAAGACAGAATGATAATAACTCGGTTTTATTTACTTGCTAGGTAAAGCTTAATGACAATAACTAACAAATAATAATTGAAATGAATCCTACTAACATTATAAACATTATAACATATAAACATATAAACACATAACATATGAACATTATTAATGCATATAAAATACGTAATTGTGATTTTCCACTGACAATAGTTTGTAGTTGTGTACCAATTAGTCCAGGTAATAAGCCGAGAAAAATGCCATAATAAAAAAAATATATATAGTACCCTAGAATTTCAATTTTTTTTTGCATTTTGTTCCTAATATCCCATAGATCATTCATGACTATCAAGACCGCGGGGGTCGACCTTTCTACCCCCTCAAAACGGGGTTTCAACTCCTCAGAGGGGCATTCTTATAAAACACATCCAGAAGTTTAGAAAATTGATGAATTAGGTGCCGAAAGTGACCCTTAATATTTTCTCACTCTAGATGAGAAATTTGGATAATTTGGGATTTTCCTGGGGTTTGGGAATGATAAAATATAATTGGTTTACAATGATGACCCTAGTAGGTTTTTTGGGTCGCTGATCACGATTTCGCTGTTGGTTCTCTCGGAAAACCTTCTCCAGAGTGAAAAATCCTGAAAATTGTGATTTCCTTCGCAGTTTCGGGGAATAAAAAACATAAAATTCCACCAAAGATGAGTTTCGATATTTGTTCTTCATTATATCACTGCACTGTGAATCAATCATTTCCATTTGAAGTTCCGGAGCTGTAATTTTCTATTTCAGCATCAAAAGGATTTTGAAAAACCTTAATTTCATTCGCAATGACAAAATTTATCTTCAAAGCACTCAAAGCTTCGATTGAAAAATCTGCGGGAAACTCAGTCTCAGTAGTGTGGCTGAATATTTCACATGTTTTTAAATGTGTGAAACATCATTTACGTAATTGTGATTGAAACAATAATTTTCTGCCGGTATGATTTGATATTAGTGTATAAATCAAGGAGAAGGTGGTTTCCTCATTGCAATATTTGCAATATCAAATTCAGTTCGTTCATATATTCTGTCAAATCGACATAGAATGCGAACATAGTGCGTTCTTACTGGGCTCAATTACGAAATATTGAAAGATTCATTGATCTTTGAATGTTCTGCATTCACTGTTTACTTTTCGCTTCTTCTCCATAGTGGTAAATCACATACAAAAACAACAAGTCAAATCAAAATACTGTTACGAAGATGTCTTTTAAACACGCACAAACACGTTTTAAGGAGTTACGCACTACTTTATTTCACAACAGACAATTTCGCTTCCTTCACCTTCCTTAGGTGGACTGACTCGCGGTTGCGCCGCTGGCTTTTTGGTACTCCAATTACTGCTATCTAGAAGTGAGTGGAAAACACCAGAACTTTCTCGAAATTACGAGATTATTCGCGAATTTTCAATTGTTACTGAGCTTTCGAAAGTACTGCTAGCGCTATCTGTTAGCGATAAAGGGTACTATCACTACTACGCTCAGGGTCGTACTCAGCGATTAGTCTAGAAATTATAATGATAATAACAATAATAATAACAATTTTTTTATTGTCCATAAGACCAATGATAACATGGTATAAGACACGTCAAAAAATATACAGGTATGTAAGTAAACAAATAATCAAATAGATAAATGAACACGTATTTTGGTACAACAAATAAGACAGAAAAGGAAAACAAAAAAGAAAAAATGATGCAAAGAAATATAAAGATAATACTTCCTGTGGAAAGTAACAAATAATAATTACAATTATAGCCCAGTATCTACTATACCTATTTATGAATATTGATTAAATTAAAGGAAATGAGCAAGACTTCATGGATCATCTGTTATTTTAGATCCCAAGTACTCAGAAACATTGTAAAATACATGCTCTTGCAAGAGTTTATGAACTCCCTTTTTAAACTGTTTTAAGTTAGCATTATCTTTCAGCGACTGCGGAAGTTTATTGAACATCTTTATGCCCATATATCGTGGACTTCCTTCATATAGAGACATCCTATGCTGAGGTATCAACAGGTCTGTTCGGCCTCTAGTAGGATAAGTATGATTGAATGTATATAATAATGATTGAATATAGATAATGACAGGAAAATTAAAACGGTTTTGGCCTTTGGAACAGTATGGCCCTATGGCTGAAAAGCTTGGAGACCCCTGACCTAGAACATGATGTAAAGGTGGTCGATATAGGCGCCCGATTAGGGGGTGGTGCAAGGTGCTACAGTCGCCCCCTGGAAATTTAGAAATTACATAGAATCAAAACATGAATATCAGAGGAACTGTTGGCATTACTTCCCATGATGCCAATTCATTGAAAGCTAGTCGAGGAATTGATAGGGAAAATAGTCTCCAGCTTTTATTTTTGTCGAAGCTGGCTGGACCTTGATGTTTTATATCTATTTTCTTGCAGGTTTATCAATAATAAACCTATATTCGTTCTAAGTAACCACTCCTCTTCACTGTCACCTGAAGTATTATGCACTGCCTATTTTGCTATTTTCGGATACTGTCTCAGATATTGCACACATCTAGGATTCGATAAGCTTTATTGATTTGTTCCATCCAAAATAGTGTTTAAATCAATTTTAAAAGGAACGTTCAGTGATTGAAAAATTTTAATATATTAGAATCCACCCCATTACATTAAGACATTCACTTTTTCTCCCTATTAAACTTATTTCTACCCTTCGGTGATTTACACCCCTTAACACCCTCATGGCCTACTGGGACGTCAGAGTCGTCAGATTACAATACTTACGCCATTTTTAACTTTAATCCCAGTCCATCTTCCTACGCTCAGTGAATGAATATGTCTACATCATTTGTGAAAAAGAATAATTCAATAGTGAAATGAAAATGTATGGTCAACATAATACTTTTTGAAATTGCTAAATTACTTAATGAAATAATGATTGCATTAGAAAACCCACATATTTAGATAAAATTAATCAAGTGCTTAGCCGAACAAAATGTATAGAATTAATATCAGACCTTACATTAAACAGTCTCTCAAAAATGTCAAGTATATTTTCACCATCAGGTATGAATTATATGTAAATTCTTGAGAAATAGGTCACACTAATAAATATGCTTATTATTTTCGTATTTATGTACGTTTCGGTCTCACGACCACCATCCGAAGACCTAAAACGGGATTTCTTAAATCTAATTGTTTCAAGGATGAAGCGTTCTTAAGGCACCAATTTCAGTTTAAAATGCCCACGTCGCCAAAACGAACAGAAACACGAATAATCGAAATTGTAACACATTAATATTTTAAGTATATGAATATCTATCAAGAATCCACTGCTTAGCAAAGATTTTTATAATATACGAAGTGAAATAGGAGTGAACAAAAACATAAATTTTCTAGAGATGAACATTATTACGCATGATTCAGATGGAAAAATAAAAACTTCTTGGCTTTTTAAAGAAGCTCGGTCTCAATGATATTTTCCCTTCAGTTGCACCAGCAAGTTATAAAAAAAGTGTGATAAACAACCTTACAGATCACGCTGTTAAATTATCCCACCCAGAGGACGATCCCAAAAATTTCAAAATTGTTCGTAACTATAAACTGGAAATGAATGGCTCCCCAAAAAAATTTTTCAACCCGGTCAATGAAGAAAAAAAAAGAAACTATAATGGAACGTCATATAGTCCAGGCTATGTACCGGAAAATAAAGGAAAAACATGTAAGTTCGAACCAAAAATTTTTTTTTGCATTAGCTTCAGGAGGTTCTCAGGATCATTCATACACCTTAAAACCTCTTGGGAACCCCAACCCCACCCATTGGGGACGAAAATGGCCCGAAATCTACAAGTCTTGAATTTTATTTTCTACAAAAAAAGGTATTTTGGCATTTCGAGTGCACCTAGGAGGTTTTTTGGGTCGCTGAACACAGAACCGTAGCCAGATTTACTTGCAATCCATCGTAGGGGTGGTCAAATCGATAAAATTGGCCAATTTCGCACTCCTAATATGTTATTTTGCAGTTTACGTGTTTTAGGCATTTCGAATGCACCAAGGAGGTTTTTTGGGTCGCTCAACACAAATTCGGTGACAGATTTTCAACATCAGCTGGAATAAATTGTTTACTGTATTTATATAAACACAAATCATATCCAAAACTACAACACAACTAAAATCTAATAAGAAGAATGCAGTTAATCTTGCAAATCTGCCCCTTTCTGTGGATGCTAAAAACAACATCTGAAACGCGTCTACTTTCAAGTGCAGACCTGGATAGGATATTTTCAGAATTCCAATGAAGAGCTGCAACTCACAAAGTGGGGATGGAAAATACAGGCGGGTGAACTCAGTCCTATCCGAATGACAGAGGTACCAGCACCAGAACAAATATTAAATATAATTTCGTGTGGATGTGAAAAAGGATGTGGTAGATCATGCGGCTGGCGAAAGAATGGCGTACGATGTACAGTGAACTGTACACATTGCAAAGGTTCTACTTGTGCCAATGTTGACACTGAGACGTCTGCCAATGATGAGGAAGATGATGATACACAATTATATGATAATATAGATTTTACCAACTGCGAAGATGAAGATGAAGATGGAGATCAACGTGGTAATATTAATAGAGGCGAGCCAGTTCTTGAAAATGATGATTCTGATGACGAATATTAAGTATTGTAAATAATTGTATAAAAAAATAAGGTTAAGAATTTAAAAAAATATAGTAATTAAATATTTGTGTTCTTTTTCAAACAATTACTAATATTCCTATCCTCTTAATATTAAAAAGGAGAAAACTCCGAAGTAATTTTAAAATGCAAAAATAATAAAAATTTAGAAGCGTGTCAAATTAGCCATTTTTGTAAATTTCCCACCCCTACGATGATATTCGAGTAAATCTGGCTTTGGAATCGTATTCAGCGACCTAAAAAAACTCCTTGGTGCATTCGAAATGCCTAAAACACGTAAATTGAAAAATAACATATTAGGGGTGCAAAATTGGCCAATTTTGTCGATTTTACCACCCCTACGATGGATTGCAAGTAAATCTAGCTTCAGATTCGTGTTCAGCGACTCAAAAAACCTCCTTAGTGCATTCGAAATGCCAAAAACACATAAATTGCCAAATAACATATTAGGGGTGCGAAATTGGCCAATTTTGTCGATTTAACCACCCCTACGATGGATTGCAAGTAAATCTGGCTACGGATTCGTGTTCAGCGACCCAAAAAAAAAACCTAGGTACACTCGAAATGCCAAAATACTTTTTTTTGTAGAAAATACAATTCAAGACTTGGAGATTTCGGGCCATTTTCGCCCCCAATGGGTGGGGTTGGGGTTCCCAAGAGATTTTAAGGTGTATGAATTCGATTACAAAAATGTTAATATTTTAACTAAAGAAACCAGTTATTATAAAAGATCTATTCCGGAGATGATTCCCATGAAACGTGTCTCCAAGTCTGTAAATCATAGAGCAAACGTTCAATCATTAAGTCAATTTATACTAATTTAATTAATTAATGCGTCTTCATCATTTTAAAAGTATTTTTTAGGTTGAATGCTCAAATAGCAATATTTTTAATAAGGTCTGATATCTAGTTCGAAAGTAGACACTTGAGCGTTACATTTTTTGGTTTCAGTCGTATTCAAACATTGCTTGAAATGACTTCGTATTTTATAAGAATATTGCTATGCAGTGGCTTCTTGATACATATTCATACACTTGAGACATTAGTGTTACAATTTCGACGATTACTCGTGTCATTGCATCAATGTTTATGATAATTTTATGAACAATAGACTTTATTGATTTCAGAGGAAAACATATAGATATTCTTTTATTCGCTTCTATAGTACTGTCAACTGTTAGAAAATAAAGGATCATGGCTTACTCTAATTGGCAGATTATTTCATCTCTCGATATAGTTTACGTAAATGATAGTTTGTAAAATTGATTATTTCATATCTTATAGAGTTCCAATTGGAGGAGTAGCTGGATTTCAACGTTGTGAGACTGTCTTTGTGCGCCTCGAACCGTCCTTAACAAAATTTAAATTTTAATATTTTTCTGGGATTCGTACAATCGAGAATTAATTGGAGTCATTTCTTAATTTGTCGTTCGCACTTCGCCCTCACTCCGTCCCGCGCCGAGTTCAGATCAGATCATCTCTGTTCGCCACTCTTTTTCTAACACTTGTTCGCCATTTCGACGTCTATAATTAAAAGGCAGAAAATTAATTTAATTTCTTAATTGAATTTTTCGTAGCATAATTTTTAGATTTGCTCCTCTCGGGCGAAAGACTGCTCGAAATGAAACGTTTATTCCGACAGAGTTTAATCAGACCATTTAGGCGATTTGATACTTCAATTATAATATTATCTCGTAGTTTTGTTTCATTTATTGATTATTTATGTTTCATATTCTCTCGTCGAGCATCGCCTATTTCATTCCAATATACAACCGATATACTAGTATTGATTCTCAACCGATGAAGAATCATGTGAATATAAATAATCTTATCCCATCATACTCATTGGTAAATCAATCTTATTATTCAGGGACACATTTTCCTCGCCTTTTTCATTATTATTATAATAATGAAAATATGAAATAAATATAATAGTATGGAAGTCACGGAAGTCGAAGGTATTCTTTTTCCAAGATTTTGAACAGTTTAAGATTTTTATTTGCAATTACCTCATTATCCATTTTCAAAATAAGTTGGCCAATAGAGCTCAACTATTATAATACTACAGGAGCAATTGATCTCCACATCATCAACTTATTCTCGTTTTCTCAGAAAGTATCTTTTTTTAAATGTATCTTTTCCTTGAAATGGACCTTCTTGAAATGTAACTTTTCCTTGGGATATATCTTTTCTTGAAATATAGCAGAATAAGGAAATTAATATTCACATCTTCGTCCATTCAGAAAGATTAAGTAACTCAACATTCCGTCGGAATTTATATTTTTCGCATTCCCTCAGAAAGTATATTTTCCTTAAAATGTATCTTTTCCTTGAAATGAAATGCATCAACTATCTTTTTCCAATACACAACCGGTAGGCTGGACTTTTTCCTCTTAACCTATGAAGACCATGTGAATACAAATAATCTTATCTTATACTCATTGGTAAATCAATCTGTTTATTCAGGAGCACATTTTCCCCGCCTTTTTCATTATTATAATAATGAAGATATGAAATGAAGATAATAGTATGGAAGTTGCGAAAATCGAAGGTATTCAAGAGTTTGAACAGCTTAAGAATTTTATTTGCAATTACCTCTGTATCCATTTTAAAACTAACATGGCCAACTCAACTATCATAAAACCACTCAAACAATTGATTTTCACATTTTCCATCATTTAAAACGAAAAAATTACTCAACATTTAGATATTTCCCTAGGAATTTACTTTATTCTCCTTTCTTCGGAACGTATTTTTTATGTATCTTTTCCTTGAAATATTATCTTTTCTTGAAATATATCTTTTCTTGAAATATATCTATATCTTTTCCTTAAAATTCAAATGCTCCTCTCAATTTGTCCTTGAAATGTATCTTCCTGTCGAAATTGCATTCCATGAATACTATCACTATCAAGAAGTTCTTCATACACTTAATACCTTTTATCTACTCCTCGATAATAAACACCTGAGCAGTATCTGACACATCCGTTAACTCATCCAAGGCCAGAGAAAACCACTCAAGATGTTCATTGTTGTCAGACAGTTGAGATGATATATTTTCTGCTATGTCTTCTACCTTCCGAGCCACGGTGTTTGCTGACAAACTCACAGTTTTGAATAAATTTACCTTTTCGGAGCACATTTCTCCAGCTACTGCAATTGCGCATTCTTTGATCATTTCTCCATCGGTGGATGGTTTTCCACGTTTCGAAATTTCAAGAGCCATACGAAAGCTGGCACGAATTGCAGTTATTCAGTACTGAGTTTCGTAAACAAAGATTTGATTGCGCTTCAAAGCTTCAAATTTATCTGTCTGCTAGCTTCCTGCATATTTAGATATTTTCCTGGGAATTTAACTTATTTTCTTATCCTCGAAATGTTTTTTTCTGTGTATCTTTTCCTTGGAATATATCTTTTCTTCAAATATATGTATATCTTTTCCTTAAAATTCAAATTTTCCTCGTAATTTGTTCGTGAAAATTATCTTCCTATCGAAATTCCATTTTTTCCTTGAGAACTGTCGTATTTTTCTTTCAAGACACTCCTTATTGTCCGAATTTGGAGCGATTGAGGTTTTCTGCAAATAACCTCATCACCTATTGATTTTTGAAATAGCATAATCAATGAATCTCATCATCTATAACGATACTACAAAATGAGGAAATTCATATACACATCCACCTCCATTCAGAAAGATAAAGTAACTCAGCTTTTAGATACATTTTTTCTTCAGAATTTATATTCCCTCGGAATGTATATTTTTCTTGAAATGTATCTTTCCCTTGAAATGAAACTTGAAATCTAAATTTTTCTCAAATTGCATCTTTCCTTGAAATTTACCTTTTCCTCGTAATTTGTCTTTCTCTCGAAATTTTATTTTTATCCTTCAATCTCAGCGATTATCGATCGTATTTTCTTTCTAAGACGCTGTGAAAAACGCTGGCATGGTTGTATTTTATATTCTATTGATAAATATTCAGCATTCCATCAGTAAAAGTTCACATATTCAAGAAGCGGAGTAACATAAAATAGCGGTTATAAAATAATTAATTAACCCTAGATAGCATGAGGATGAGGAAACGAACATGGAAAAACCAAACAATGAATACGTTCAACAATGTCTGTAAAAATGGACATTCATCTATTATATTAATCGCATACAGTGGGGTCAAATTCTTAATTTCAATTAAAAGTGACCCTCTCTAAATAAATACAGTGTTAAGTTACCGCTTTAGAACGTAGCGGAAACAAAAACTATCAGGTAGAGTAAAGATGGCCGCAAAAAATTAAATTAGGGTGCACTGTCAACCGACTTTCGCCCTTAACGTCTACGCATTAGAAATGCATCTAGTCGTAAGTGATTTAACGAAAACTTCACGGCATTCTTTTGTCTCTTTGAGAATTTCGTAACACAAAGATCCATGTACTGGTTACAATTTTTATTTTGAAACAATCGAGGTGGGTAAAAAACATGGGAATGAGAATGTACTAGGACTTACTAGGAGGTTCATCTAGGAAGAATTTATACGTCACTTGCAAAACAGTTGCATGTGAAAATAAACAGTAACATGATGGAAAGAAGTGTCGAAAATATCGACATACCGAATTGCACAGCCTGTAACTGTTATGTCAAATACATCAGGCAATTGTTCATAGTCTTCAGAATGTTCAACTTTTATAAACAACATTAGCCATTTCAACTTCTGAGTTGAATATTGGTTATTTACAGATGTACGAGTAAATGAACCAGTGTAACGAGGAATTTTGATTTGTTTGTAAACTGAGTATGACTTGAAGACTGATTATCTTCAACTTAGGCAACGGTTGACATTGCAATAACGCAATGATCGGAAAATATGGGTGTTTTTTTGGATTATACTGAACTCGATGTTGCAAAACGCAAGTCTCAAGGTTTTGAAGCTATCCTGTCCGCGCCTTCATTAACTAGAAAAGCAAATTTCTAATTTTGGTATTGCCAAGGGAAAATGATTTGTTAGCTTGTTATAAGCTTGACGTGAATGACTGGCAATATGGCTTTCGTCAGCAGAGATTAACAGGAGACCTGCTTGCCTAAGTAACACATGTATGGCAGAGATCTATTGACAAATATGGGGAATCTCTGAGTGCATCATTGGATATCTTCAAAGTATTTGACCGAGTCTGGCACAAAAGTCTTCTTGGAAAACTTTGATAGATCACTCAGATGGATCATTCCATGTGGTGTTTGACGGAGTGTCCTTCGATGCAATGGCTATCAACGGTGGTGTTCCATAGGGATCTGTCTTGGCACCAACTTCATTCCTGCTCCATATAAACGACCTGCTGGAAGTGATCACTTGCCCCATCCACAGCTTTGCAGATAATAATACACTTCACACCGCTTCCTCATCTAGAGTCGTTATACCATCCAATAGAGCCGGAGAAGCGAGGCAGAGACAGGTTGATGAAATGGGAATCTAGTAGAGCCTAATGTAACCAAAACTCAAGCTTGCGTGTTCTCCAGGAAGGCGGAGCCCACAATTCCTAATAAAGTACAACTATTCCTATGAAGTATTCCATAACCGAACTCGGAATCACCACCAACAGCACTGTTGGTGGGATCCCAAGCATTGTTATGGAAGACTTCATGGCAAATGCTTCAATTTTAGTCGTCAGATGGAAGCTGAATCTGGAATTTCAAGACGTCGAGCTTTGGCTTGGGTATTTTGAAGACACACAAATTCAAGTTTTATACAATAACGAAACAACATCACCTGCAACCAACTGATTTCCAATGAAGATTAGAGTTTTGCATATGGTATCATCAAAAATGTCAACAAGATCCATTGTTCTCTAAGAATGTAGTTTGGACAGATGAAGACAACATTATCAGAGCTCGAATTTTCCACAGGTATAACGAGCACTTTTGCTCTGATATGAAACCTCACCGTACCGTCGACGTTTGATCTCAGGGACACATTGGTTTTAGTGTTTGGTGTGCTCTACGTGGCCCTCGTGTTGCAACATATCACATGTATCAAGAAAATCTCAATGGCCAACGGTACTACGAAATCTTAAGCCAAAGCATCGAGGAATTAATGGACAATCTACCCTTAATTGAGGCAAGGAATGAGTTCTTCCAAAAAGACGGTGCACCACCTCATAATATCAGGGCCGTTCCAGAATATTTGAATACCAATTTTGGAAATAACTGGATGGGAAACGGACCAGTGAGGTGGCCACTGCGATCACCTGACAACCTCTTCAAGGACATAAACACATTTGTGTACATTTCGTCAAAACCGGTGTATTAATTCTTAGACTTGGTTCCCATCTGCCCAGTGGCAACCGTTGTGGCCGTCTACAATCCCTCTCTTAAGTCAAAGCGAAATTGAGATCAGAATTGCTTGCTTCGGTATTTTACCGCATTTTTATTTCCTCCGCGCTCGAGAACGCTGTGTTGAGGTTATGTGAAGAAATCGACTCGCTTTATTTTTCATATTTCGCGTAGATTTGTGTAACAAAAATTGGTAAGTACTGAATAATTATCTAATTATCAATGGTGTATAATAAGAACAACAATAAAATTATGGTGTGTTGCATAAATTTACGTGAAAATAACCGTACACATTTGTGTATATTGTGCAGGATGATATCAATAAAAAAATTTATAATTTTTTCAGAAATGGATACCATGTTTCGTGAGGTAGCTACGTCATCATTCTATGGTAGAAAAAAAGAAAAAGTGCACATTCTAGGTTCTGTGCAAAATCCAAATAATTCAGATTTGGAAGAAATTGACATTTGCGAAGACGACCAATCAGAAGTAGAATTTGATACCTTACTCGAATTGCCAAATAAAGGCGGTTATATAGAAGAAGTTTCCGATTCAACTGAGAGTAGTTCTGATACTGACAGTGAGTATGATATTCCTCTGGCTGCGTTGGTTGAGAGATATAGAAAAAAGAATGGTCGTAAGACGAGACCAAGGAGTCCAACTTCACCATCACAATCTTCTGCTCCCACACAACAGCATCTAATATGGTTTTCTGAAAAAGATAATGCCTTTACAAACAACCCACCAATTTTTCGAGGTATCCATCAAGTCAATATAAATGGAGATACTCCATATTCGTTCTTCATGAAATTATTCCCAGAAATTTTCAATTTGACTACTACAGAAACTGTTCGTTACGCTGTTCAATCTGGAAAACATTCTTTTTCAGTTAGTGTTGCTGAAATGAAACAATTTTTTGCCATCAATATTATAATGACATACATAAAATATCCAGCTGATAGGATGTATTGGTCATCCGTTCGAGGACTGAGTTTCGATCTAATTGCCAACACTATGCCTCTAAAAAGATATGAGGAAATAAAAAAGTACTTGCACTTCATCAATAATGAGGATATTCCTGAAAATAATGAGGATGCATTTATAAAAATACGACCCTTCCTCGATATTCTGGGTAGAACATTTGCTGATGCTGCTACAACAACTGAATATATGGCTATTGATGAAATGATAATTCCGTTCAAAGTAAGAAGCAGAAACAAGATCTATATCAAGTCCAAACCAAAGAAATGGGGATTCAAAGTGTGGGTACGAGCTTCGGCAGATGGATGTGTGTCAAAATTTGAAATTTACCAATCTTCAAAGAATCAAAATAAATCAGAATTGGGTATTATTGGTGATACAATGGTGAGGCTATGTTCAGGATTAGCAGGTCTCAATCACAAAATATTTTTGGACAATCTTTTCACTTCCATACCAACAGTCACCTATCTGAAGAATGCAGATATTCATATAGTTGGAACGGTTAGGGCCAATAGGATCCACGAAGCATGCAAAAAACTAACGTATGGTAAGACGCTACAGAAGAAAGGTAGAGGTTCGTGTTCCATGGCAACATCTTCAGACAACATTACAGTTTTGCGATGGGCAGACAACAATCTTGTGCATATGATTTCGTCTTTTGCTGGGAAGGATCCTCAAGATGTTGTAAGAAGATGGGATAGGAAAACGAAGACCTATATTGAGGTTCAAAGGCCACATGCTGTTATTCAGTATAATCGGTTTATGGGTGGCGTAGATTTAGCAGATAGAATGATTGCCCATTATTCACATGCTCTCAAAAACAAGAAGTGCTATCTGAGGATTGTTTTTCATTTTATGAATGTAGCAATAATAAATGCTTGGTTATTATTCAGAAAAGTCAAAGGATCTAAGATGCCTCTACTGGAATTCAAAGCATCTATCGCTTCAACTCTGATTGAATTGAATGGAAATGTAAGGAAACGAGGAAGACTTTCAAAAGAAAACTCTACACCAAAAAAGAAGAGGGCGTGGACCAAAGTTGCACCTGAAGTCCGCTTGAATGGAGTAGGACACTACTCGATGAAAATGGATTACAAAAATCCACCACGATGTCATGATAAAAATTGCAATCGCAGAACAAGGTACAGATGCAAACAGTGTCAGGAAAGTGTCTGTCCTGAATGTATGGAGTCTTTTCATCAATAGATCATCTGCCCGTTGGCAACATATGTGTTTCTTTTTTTGAGTTTACAAATTTCAAATTTGACAATGGATTTTTAAAATTATTTTTACATTCATTATAACGTTTATATCATAGCAAAGAAAAATGTTCGACTTTTTTTTCATCGAAATAATAATTTGTCCTTGAAGAGGTTAACGTCAGTAATTTTTTTTCCTTTTGGAGCTACATTGAAGAGAAATTATATCAAAAAAGTAGTAGCGACATAAGTGAACTCAAACAAAATGTTATATACTGTGTGAATTCCGTTTCAAATTTTCATAAAAGTAGAAAAATCAAACTAGAAAACAAAAGACGAAAGCTAATTTTTGTTTCCACCAGTAAATTTGTCCCAAAAAAAGAAATCAAGAATGTGACTTCCATTTTTTTGTGTCTGTTAGAGCTATCGAGCTAGCCTATATACAAACATGGAAATTTGGCCATCCTGTACATATTTTTGGATACTGTTGGTAAGCACCAAAGATCCCCGATTAATATCTACTAATCGTCTTTCAATGGTCTGTTTCGCAATTTGGACAATTTGTATGTTGCATAATTGGAACAAAAATCAATAGAACCAATTCCGTTCTAATGCAAATATTTCGAAATAAAAGTGTAATCAAATTGATATCGTTGCTATGGCAACCAACCGTTAGATTGGCTGCAGCCCGGCCGCTACACTATATAGCTATATGTAGATTTGTAGTTTATATACACTATATGATGTTCTATTAATTTAAAATCGCTTCAATATTAAATTCATTCCGCTATTCGTGTATAAGCGACCAGATTACAACCATACGGATTTTAATCGTTTCACCGCAACTGGAAAAATTATTTACAACTCAATTTCGCATTTTCTTCTAACTCGGATTCATAGTTATCATCAAAACAATATGATTTTGGCAAACCGTCCTAGACCATCGTTCCGGAACGGGACGGTATATCCGAATTGCTCGAGGCCCCAAACATAAGCTTCTTCGCGAGGGTATAGGAAAGAGCCCAGTTAGTATTTATTAAGAAAAAACCGGAATCATGAAAGTTGATTATGAACAACAGTTTTATTAAGTAAATCATATATGTACAAATATAACTTTTACATTTTTATACATCGATTGATAAACATTGAATTTTAGTCTAGGAGCCAGAGCGATATTGATGGTCTGAACATTAACACGATGGCACTATGGTTTATCGTTAGAGGACGGTTCAATGACCAATTCATCTCACAGACCGAATTTTCGCCGGCTGCTAGATCTCGAGATAAAGCATCCGTAATTTTTTTTTCACTGGAGGTTAACCCTTTCCAAGTTGCGGTTAATTGAAAAGCATGCCATTCTTATACACTTCCACCATGTGCCATCATTTTTTATAGTGCCGACCAGTTAAAATTGGACCGAAAATGGACTGCAAGTTAACCCTCCCAAAGCTGGTGGAAAATGTTCATTGGTGTTGGCAATTGTTAACATATCCTATGCCATCAAAAGTTATCGGTCCATTTCCGAGTAATTGGCCATTATTTGAACCAAAAATGTTTCTTTTTTTCATTTTGTGGCTAAAACTTGCGGGTTATAAGATAACATGATGGCACCATCTTAAATAACTTTATTGGAGGTCAAATATAGATTTAAAATTATTGCCATCACTCCTTTCCTATTTCAACCCCCCAAAACTCCCTGGAACCACCTCCCAAAACAAAACAGGAACGAAAAAACTGCCGTTTCGATTGTAAGCCCAGCCAGAATTGCCAGAAAATTATCCATATTATTCATATTTTTTTGGGGGTGGTTTTAGGGGATTTTGAAGCGTTGAGATAGGCAAGGAGTGATGGCAATAATTTTAAATCTTCATTTAACCTTCAATAAAGTTATTTAACATGGTGCCATCATGTTACCTTGTAATCCACAAGGTTTAGCTACAAAATGAGAAAAAAAAGACATTTTTGGTCCCAGTAATGGCCAATTGCTCGGATATAAACCAATGACTTTTGATGACATAGGGTATCTTAACAATTGCCAACTCCAATGAACAATTTGCAACAGGTTTGGGAGGGTTTACTTGCAGTCAATTTTCGGTTCAATTTCACCTGGTCGGCCTGATAAACGGACACCATAAAAAATGATGGCACATGGTGGAAGTGTATAAGAATGGGATGCTTTTCGAGTGACCGCTACTTGGAAAGAGTTAACCTCCAGTCAAAAAGAATAATGCGGATGCTGTATCTCGAGATCTAGCAGCCTGCGAAAATTCGGTCTGTGAGATGAATCGGTCCTCTAACGATAAACCATAGTGCCATCGGGTTAATGTTCAGACGATCATCATCACTCTGGCTCCTAGACTATTTGTACAGATGTTCAAAATGTAGTAGCTCTTCATTTCTTTATTTGTATCTACCTGTACATTTTTAATTCTTCAGTAAATATATTGTTATTGTGTATGAGAAGAACAGAATTGTGGGTCCTGACACTCTGTAACATTGTACAATTGAATTTTTTACCTTCAAAAACATACTATATCGCTGTTCCATTAAAATCTATGAAACGGACCAAAATCGATTTTTTTCCACAGCTACCCCTTACGAAGTTTTGCAAAAATCGAAAGTTCTAAAAAGTTAGAATTATCCCTGGAATTCGTTCAGTTAAATTTCATAAGCACACCGATTCAAATTTCAAGTGATATAACCCTCTACAATAGTATTTTATTAGGGTCACTGTGTATGAGAAGGACAGAATTCAGGGTTCTGACCCTTGGTGACGTGGTTAATCATGATCTTAGGTTGAAATTAAAGCCAGAATCGATTTTCTCACCTTCAAAAACGTACCATATTGGTGTTCCATTAGAATCTAAAAATGGACCAAAATGGAATTTTTTCCATACCCCTACCCTTATGAAATTTTACAAACATTTTCGAGAAACAGCTATGCGAGTTTGGAAGTGCATTGACGTTAATACATATGAGATATTGAACAACTGTTGTAATGTTCATTTTTTGTATTTCAAAGCCACCTTTTGGATAACAAGGCAATTGGAACAAAATTATATTTTCTTATTTTCTGTTAGCGTTATTATGTTTGTATTTATTGCATATTTCAATACGACATATGAATAAATTCTTTATTGATGGTACTAATTAATGGTACCACGATACCAATATGGTTCCTTTGAAAAAATTTAGTTTTGCCCCAAAAACCAGTGTGATCACCCGATTTGACCCCCTTGGATTTTTACCTCTGGGGTCGCATAAAAGAACTAGTGTACTCTAGGCCGGTACAAACTAGAGAAGAATTGTTGAACCGTGTTCACCATGCGCTTACTAATATAAGTCCAGACGAACTTCGGAGGTCTGTTTCGCGAGGAGTATATGACAGAGTTATTCAGTTTTTGAACCAAAATGGAGGTCATATAGAACAATTATTGTAATTCTATATTCTCTTATTAGTTTATGTCATTATGTTTCAATTTTCTGTTTTTATTTTATATTTCGTTCTAAATGTTATGTACTAATGTCATGTTCTAATTAAAGTAAATTTTTCACAGCTTCATTGATGTTTATTTGGCTTCGAAAGGCAAGCGATGTTTCGGTTTCTGCCAAAAAACCACATAATGATGTAATTGGTCATTAAATTTTGGATACCCTATATGCGATAAATCAGTTATCAATATGGCATTCGAAAGAATCGTTCCTGTGCTTCCGTCTACTCTAGAAGCGCTTTCCACCAATCGAAATTGGTTAAAGGGCGCAATGCTCAAAACAGCGCTCCATCTCTCAAAATTTTCAAAAAAATCAAGATATCTAAGAAAAAATTGAAAATAGGTATAGGGAAACCTGATGGAATCCACTATGACATTTTCTCAGGAATCTAAAAATTAAATAATATACCGGGTGTTCTATTTAAAATAAGGAAGTTAATGACGACTTCCGGTGTAACCGGAAGTAGTATGATCTTGAAAATATTTTGAAAAGAAAGAAAATCTTGGATAACCCTGGAACCCAAAAATTCAGAATTCTAACTTTTTTCTAACCACGAAAACTTCTAACGAACGGCTCTCGTGGAATACCCTGTATATAGAGGAACAGACAAAGCATAAAGAATATAGATTCATAGAAATAGAAAATGTATTGCAAGCTCTGAATTCAGCACAAGCTTTTCCCTGTAGTGAAGCCAGCACAATACTGTTCTTGTGCATGGCCCGAATCAATTACAAAAATAGTACCACCCCGTACAATAATATGATAAATAAATAAATAAATGCACATTATAAATGCTGAAACTTTAAAATGCCTCTCTATGAATCCTTCATTACCCTTCTGGATTATATAGATTCGCCTACTTGTTCGAAAAGAAAAGAGACAATATAAGAAATAAATCGATAACTAATCAAGAAAATGCAAATTTCAAAATATTAAATTAATTCAACAAAATGAGGAACGATTTTAAAAAGTGGAAGAGGGTCGGAAAAATGAGATAGGGGAAAAAAGCCTTTTAAAGAAATACCCTGCATTTAACCACTTGAAGGACTTCCCCATCGTACGGAAGCGGCTACGTGCTTTTATTATTATGCGCGAAAGCTTATACCAATTAAATTATACTTATATATGTCCGTAAATTTGTCAAAATAATCAAATGTAATCATTAGTTGCAGCATATTCAATTCAAAACATAGCTTTTAACATATTCCAAGTATTTCTTGAAGGCAAATAAAATAAGTTGAATAATTCTGAGAAACATTGTGCCCAAGAAGAAGATTTTCGTGTAACTATAGATTGGGTTGCATCTAAATTATTATCAAGGACTTTTCACTTTGCCTCAGTATAACTGAGGAACGTTAACAGCTGGTCATTGTTCAAGCTGAACTAAACATTTTGTAAAGGTACCCGATGGGCACTAATGCATATTACTTGTATGGATCGATCGCCTTGTAGAGATTCAGGGTCCTTGGTGTTTAGCGATTGGTGTAATTTGGATGGGCGGAATTATACCGTCTAGATTTTAGTGGTTTATTGGGTACCACTTGACATTTAGTAACTGAGATCACAGATGCTGCTAGATACTATCAACTACTCGCCTAATACTAATAGTAGGACTACTGCTTGAAACTACAATCTTTGATCTATAAAATGCTTTAGAGGTTCCATTGTTCCATCATATGGCCGTATTGTTGATATGCTGTTCAATGCAATCTCATAATATGTTGATTGTTTGTGTAATTAGAAAATAGGATATTACGAGAATATCTAATTTAGGAATTTATGGAAAATAAATACCTTATTGGCACATCACAATATAATGTCCTTCAAACTATATACTTTTCAAGATTGATTCCTTTGGAAATCCTTATTTTTAAACAAGTTCTAACTACTTACACCTTTTCTGTGGTATTTATATGGGAACATGAAAAGTAACTAGTAACTCGAGTGCCACGAATGTCCCTAGTTGTGAAATATTCAAAACAGTCTAATTGCCTTCGAAATCGAGTGTCAGATGTTTTATAAACAACCCATTTTGTGATAAATAGTTGACAAATCATAACTTTTACAAGAGAGCGTGAAAATCAAAAGTTACCCTTTTATTTTGCTACCGAGTTGCTATTTTATATGTTTTAGAACTAAATTTTGTTAAATGAGGCTCAACAATTTCAAATTCAGTCTTTATATTTATGATAAGGTCTTCCCACGGTCATATACACAGGTCTGGAAACTCGAGGTTGTTTCCTATGTGAGCAGTGAGTCCGCTAAGCGTCGACTGGCCCGTAGTACCAAAAGTCGTCACGTAGGAGCATTTTCTGACAACTGTCAGTTGACTTGTCAACACAAGGAATACCTGCGTTTTTAGAAACAAATCACGAAATCGTGCATTGTGCCGAAATGCAAAACGGGGTACAAAAGTGTAAAGCAAGAAACTTCTGTTTTTAAAGTGCCGAAAGATGCGGAAATGCGAAAAAAGTGGCTGCTTGCGATTCCGGATAGAAATCGTTTTACCACTTCGTGATCCAAGCGCTAGCTGGTGGCTGAGCGAGGGACTACGAGTTAGGCGACCCGTAAGAGACTCAAGTCAACCATAGAGTTTCCAGACCTACGACCGTGGGTCTTCCTAGTCCAGATCGATCATTAACGTCACAAACCTATAGATTCAGACAGCTGTTTGGCTCTTCTCGGTGGGACGAGCATAACCAGTCTTCCACGAGATAAAAACACCAAAAATTCTCATGCCATCTATGAACAGATGTCCCAGTAACAAATCAAGCATTGTATCACAATGACAGATTTCTCGAACATTACAAAAACCACGGGGAATGTGAGAGTACTTGAGTACACCAGATGGCGACACCAAAGCAAACCAATGTAAGAGAGTTATAAACAAATGAATATATGGAAATACTCATTTATCTCATATTGACTTTTTCCAATCCAGATGAGTTCTACGAGAAGAAGTTTGTGATGTTGGACTAGAAAGGCCTTATCATTTTTATCTGACGAAATCCAACATCAGATAAATGAGTATATTTCATATATAAATTTGTTTCTGATGCATGCATTGGTCTACATTTATACGTTTTTGGCAAAAGAACATAAGCTGCAGTTGCGTATCTTGGTAATAAAGGGGAAGATTTTTGATGCAAACTATTATGGTGTCTTGAGAAAGTTTTGTAGATCATCATTCGAATATTCAACATCGTTCTACTATTCTTTCGTTGTAGGCTTCAATTGTTTTTATATTTGATTCTGATTCCATTTCTACATTACTTTATTTGAATGTATTTCAACGCTTTCAACCGAATTGTATGAGAAAATTGAGAATTTTGAAGACAACACAAACAATTTAATAAATTTTAAATAAAACGTTATGTTTGAGAGTACGTGTTTCTATAAATACCCCTTGATTATTTTCTATTCAGACGGAAACGAAAGCGAATATTATATCAACATTTTTAGGAAAGTCCGCTACCCAAAATCCTGATACGTACTTTAAACACTTGGGGTGTCCTTCTTGACAGACACTTCATGGGAAAGCGCGAAAAAATAATTAGATCATTCTTTTTTGAATAGTATCACGCTTACCAAACAGCGATAGCGTTTATTCAACCAATCAAGATCTCTTTCACAGTTTTTCCATACATTCAGACCAACATAAATATTTTTCTGAACAATTATAAAAATAAAAGAACGTTTTCAACACCGAAGTGCCATTATCAGACAGATACAAAATTATGAAGCGAACAATAAACATTTCAAGTATAAATAAGGACAATAACGATCATGAGATTTGTACAATTAATAGTGAAGGATCATCGCAAATTCCGAAATCGGTTCATCCCGGGAAAATAAATAAATTAGGAAACAATTTGTGCATTAGAATAATTAAAGAAGTACAACAGGGCTACATCCTAGGACCTCTGTTGAATCTGCTATATACAAACGACTTACTTACCTGATATATTGGAAGAAGGAGTTGTCCAATTCGCGTATAACACTTCTTATGATTCTGAAGATGACCTGAAACAAAAAACATTGATAAAAAGGGAAAATATTTTAAAGAAAAGACACTGAACGTAGACAAAATACAAATATTTGATTATTTCATAGAGGAAAAGTCATTTTACATTAACTATGAAGACCATAAATTAGAAGCATCAATAACAAAATTAGCTCAAATTCCTTTTTCTTCTTTTGTTTATACTTTCGATCGAAAACATGCTATTACATTATTTTTTTAAATATTTTGGTGCTTTGGAAAAGCAGTTTGAAAAAAAGCTTTTTCGTAGCTGCAAATCTAGAGACTTCGTTTTTTTGTAATTTTTGAAGTTTGATTCTTTCAACTTAAATAGACTAAAATCGTTAACAAAATTGACTGATTTTGGTGTCAAATTTCCCAAGCAATCTGATTCTTACAATTTTTCAATCCCACATGATGACCCAGAGCCACAACATTGAACAAAGCGCAAATAATAGGAGGCAAAACAACGAAACCGAATGTAAATTAGTGTAATTTAGTAATTTTGTGGCTCTAGGTCATCATGTGGGATTGAAAAATTGTCAAAATCAGAATGCTTGGGAAAGTTTACATCAAAATCAGTTATTTTAATCACGATTTTAGTCGATTTGAAGTTTTAAGAAGCAAACTTGAAACATTACAAAAAAACGAAGTCTCTATGTAGATTTGCAGCTACCAAAAAGCATTTTTTCAAACTGCTTTTCCAAAGCACCAAAATATTCTTAAAAACATGTAATAGCATGTTTTCTATCGAAAATTGTCCAAGTAATCCAAATATCCTACTTACAATTCTAAATTCTGCAACTTTGTGGTCGAAATAGGTCAAAAACTGGAAGAAAATTACTTTACCTGGTTTTTGGCGTAAAATTAATGGTATACTGGAGTGTAAAAACTGTTGGAGGACGTTCGGGCACTGTTTTCTTACCGTAAAATTTCCCGCTGAATACGATTCCGAGGTCATATGCCTCAAAAAAAGACTTTTCAGCAACTTGACGGCAGATTTTTGTACAGTAATATCGGTTTTTTGTCGTTTTTTTTAGTTTTTTCGATTTTTCGACCTCTAAAATCCATTTAGTCAGGAACATTCTTATTTTGTCGTAAGGCTGAGGTAAGAACACGTAGATTTCGCAAAAAAAAATTTTTTTCAAGTGGCTGCTCACACCGATATGACGGCGTCAAAAAAACAGGTATTTCGCCGAAAATCAGTCAATGGATAGAAAATGATGCGTTATTTAAAGAAACTGACACCATTTTCGGATTCAGCGGCCAATTTCCGATCTGAAATGACTTCTTGGACATTTATTTATTATAAAATGTCGATTTCTGGGGTCAAAAACAGTTTTTTGACATTTTCGTTGAAAAACAAACCAAAAAATTGAAAAAATTCATGAAAAACTTTTTAAAGGGTATTTTAATCTCTATATGTCGGTAAACGAGTTCAAATACGATGTGGAAACTGAAAAATATTACACCGGCAAGTACCGCAGACCCCTTGGCTGTCTGTCTCCTTTAATTAAGAATTGCCCATTCATTATTTGAAGAAATCTCATAACGAATCAGTATCACCCTGTATAACAATTCGCATAATGAAATTACATGGTCTTTTACAGTTACGATAATAAAAATGGAGATGTCACAGATGATTTCGTCGATGGGAAACTGTCAACGTGTTGAAATGTAGTTTTCTTTTGAATTTTTAATGATGTAGAACGGTTTTCCAGATTTCCACTCGATATTTCACAGTTGCCGTCACCAACCTGTCGCCACTTGTCATTATCGAATAATTTCGCATGGCATTCGAATTGAGGACTATTTAGAAAACAAGTGACTTCTCTATAATTCATCAATGTTACATCAAATGCAATTTGTTTATTTTAAATCATCCGCATATACTTACTCGATTATCTAATAATTGTAGTTTTCATGTTCACTTCCCTCACTTCACATAGTGTAAGGAATGGAACTAATTTTGAGATGATGCCTGTGTGTGGGTTTGTGCGTCCGTCCGTAGCTATCCGTCGTTCGGACTTTTGCAAATATCACTAAACGCATAAAAAATAAGAATTTGGCCGAAGTAGCTTTTGTGGCATTTCATTGAATCATTATGACAACAGTGTTTTTCTGGTTATAAATATATGTCACAGGGAAAAATTCAACCCGCAGAAGTACATATACCAATCATTGTCGATGTTCGATTAAGGTTTCATAGATGAACACATAACGCTGCAGACTTTAGAAGAAGAATTACGTGATTCCAATTTATCTAAAGGCTGTATTCGGTCGTTATGAAACAATTTATCTAACAGCGGTCTTCAGTGCTGAGGTGATCCTCGTAGAGATCTCATAAAATAATCGAATACGAGAATTTGGGTAGGCAATATGAACAAGGACGTTTGAAAGAGCATAACAAGTAAGTACCATCGTTCTGTTCTACAGCTGTATGTTTTCTAGAAATAAACCACCGACATGTAGAAAAATCTTGTCTTCCGGATGGATTCCGCGTCACAATAGCTCGACTTGATGCCGACGTTTCGCGAACCATTACAGGTGGCATCTTCAAGGCAGGCTTGAGGCTTGAACTGAAACTGGTTCTACTGGTTTCTGTAGCCGTATTTATTGTAGGAAAATCCTTCACGCTACATAGTTCACTGCCTTTGTTCCGGTGGTTAACTTCGTTCCGGCACTTGACCCTGCCGTTGTGCGATCATGTGAGAAGTGGAATTATCGAGGATGGGTTTCCAAATGTTGGGAAGGTAATATCCTGAGTCACGGTTCAGATTATTCAGATGTTTTAGGATTTCTATAGCTTCAAGGATTTTTCGCTGATAGAAGTTTGGGGCTCGGGCTAGGATTTTAGTATCTTCAAAAAGGATTTGATGATTTGTGTCAAACTTGTGTCCCGCAAGTGCAGATCTACTGGTGTCACGAAGCCTTGTACAGAGCTCATGTTCTTTCACACGAGTAGCTACTGTACGACCTGTTTCACCAATGTAGATTTTGCCGCAAGAACGGGGGATGCTATAAACACCTTCTAAGTGAAGAGGAGGAAGGGGGTCTTTGATAGGTTTGTAAGACTGAGATAATTTTGGAAGTGGGGAAAAACGGGTAGAAATATTATGTTTTTTGAGGATTTTGGAAATTCGATCTGTTATATTTTGAATATATGGAAGATAGGCTGTGGATAAAGCAGGCGGGGGGTTTCTGGATCAGGTCGATTTGAAATTTTAGGTGAAGTGTATTTCTTTATGGCTTTTTGAATGTTGTAATGGGAGAAATTGTTTGATAATAAGGCAGATGAAAGATGTTTTAATTCTGATTTTAAGGATTGAGGTTGAGATAGGTCGACAGCTCTGTGGACCAGGGAGTTTATGACAGATTGCTTTTGGGCAGGGTGGTGATGGGAAAGACCATTGAGGTATCTATCGGTATTGGTGGGTTCCGATACACAGAATGACCTAAAGTACCGTCAGTCTGTCGACTAACCAATACATCCAGGAACGGGAGTGAACCTTGCGATTCGACTTCCTTGGTGAAAAGGATATGGGGATGTAATGAATTTAAATGATTGAGGAAGGGAACAAGCTTTTCGCGACCATGTTGCCAAATAACGAAAGTGTCGTCGACATATCTAAACCAACATTTCGGCTTGAGAACAGATGAGTCAATGACATCTTGTTCAAAAGCTTCCATGAAGATATTAGCTATGATCGGGAAAGTGGGGAACCGATGGCAGCTCACGAGGACTGCTCGTAGAACTTGCCATCGTATAGAAAATATGTGGAGGATAGACAAAAATCAATTAACGGTAGCAAGTCCGTTGAAATGTTTTTGGCAGATAACAATTAAGAAATTATGGAAAGGGTGTCTGGAATGGAAACATTGGTAAGCAGTGATTCGACGTCGAAGCTGACGAGCAAATCGCATGGGTCAACTTTCAACGTTTGAAGTTTTTCAACGAAATGAAAGGAATTTAGGATAGCATCAAGTCGAGCTATTGTGACGCGGAATCCATCCATAAGACAAGATTTTTCAAGATTAGCTGTCCGCGGAAGACTACTATCCAAGACACCGACATGTATGTAATCGATGAATTGGCTGCCGAATGTGTTTTTGTTTTTAATGCTATACTTATGGCCAGACCTCGGGAAATATGTATCAACATAAGAACATATGAGAAAACAAATTTAGACCATATTTTACTGTTAGGACATAATTTCATTACTCTTGTGTGAGAGAGCATATTTTGAACAAATTTTGTCAGATCTGTTATTGGATTGTGATTAAAGTTTACTGGATTTTGCCATAAAGAGGAAAAACCCATAGTAGCTAATTCTTCGAATTATTATTAATGGGAACATTTACTCTATTGCAAAATAGTTAATCTTATCAAATCACATAATTGGAAAATTTATAGGGAATATTTGCAGTTTGATAGCGCATATTTTAGCGTTTTTTTTAGAGCATATCTATAATCACAAAACAGTAGTTTGATAGGGCATATCTCCCGAGGTCTGCTTATGACTATACATTCTTTTTTGCAAATATTGCTTAGAGATGTTATAAAATTATCTTTGTTACCGCGTGTAATGTGTAAAACACATATATTGTCAATTCAAATGAGCTTTGAATGACTATATATATATAATTTAAGGTTGTTTTTTGACAACAGTTAGTAAATATATGTCACAGTCAGAAGTGTTCGGGGGCGGAAAATATGCTAACAGGAGGTAACAATAGTAGTTGGTAATTCATTCATATACATATATATACAGGGTGTAAATAAATAACTGCGAAAAAATTCAGGGGGTGATTCCTTGTTGAAAAATAAGGTGGGTCTTCCATATAAAAAAAATCATTTGACCCCCTAATGTTAAGATACAGCAGTAGTTTTTTCTAAATCCAAAAAGTTACAAAAATAAAATTAAGCACACATTGTTTGCTATTAAGAAGGCATCCAATAACTGAGTTGCTGGTTTTCCACTATGTTTGTAAGGGGTAGAAATAACCACCCCTAAAACTTGCTTTTCACTTAACTTTTTCTCTTATGTGTATATTGCCAATTGAAAATTATTATTTTGAGGCCCTTTTGTAAAGAATTTCAGTAAAATGGAAGTTGATATATAATATTGACTCTCGTGAAACACATTATGTTGTCAATTAGAATGAACTTTTGATGTAACTCCATAGTGTATAATTTTACTTTTGTCCACGACCAGTTGTGTGAGGGAAGTTACTGATCGATGGATCACAGCCTTTTGTTCGCTGCATCTTTTCCATAGCCCATCTCAATCAAATCGTCTGATTCGTCATCACGGAGACATACCCATATTTTATAAACAAATTAAGGCATATTTTATTCACGTATCGGACATATTTCAAATCGTCAACGCTGTACTAGAGCATGGAAATGCTTTCATTCGGACGCTGCAACCATTCGAACATATCTATTTTATATAACGTGTCCTGCAACAGCAGACCAGGTCGTTTCTGATTAGAGATGTTATCATCATATGCACGCAAATCATACAAAATGAAATACAATAATTTATAATTTGTTGACATTGCATAACTGTTGCAGATTTCATGTCTTCAATTGATCTATGTACTGCATAATTATGTAGCTACAAGTACAGTGATTTGACAATTTTTCCGTAATACTGAAACTAAATGCGTGTTTGTTTCTCTGTGAAATTATAACATCTCTGACGAGCTGTTACATTATTCTACTACCACAATACATAAAATACCCCGTAGCAATCTCTTTTTCATGGAACTAAATTTCAAAACTAAACCAAGCATATAATGTACGAGTTATTATTATAAAAATTACTACTCTATGTATTATGATGATTACTTAGTTAGCAATGCTGAATGTACTTAATTTATTACTTTTACTTGAAGATGTTAATTGTTGTGTAATAGTTCACAAGCAACAATTATTCAACATTGTGTTACTTGTGCATTTAATAATGAGGTGAGCAATATCCTCCCTTGTGTGACTTTCACAACCAACCAAATTTGGAGACAGTCCTCTCCTGTAATGTGCTTCAAAATTAAGTCACAAAGGATCACACATTTATTTAAAATTATAAGAAACCGTTCTTCGTGATTTTTAAATAATTTAATGAAAATAATATATTCTAACATAACCAAATTGCTCACAGTTTCTTTGGGATACAATAAATCATCCCTATTTGGATTTTTTATAAGACTTTAAGAGAATGCAGAATATCTATACCTTTTTGAGCAAGTCGTCTGCAGTGTAATCGGTTCCAATAGAAAATGGAATTTCATATTTTCATCACCAACATGAACATTCAATAGGAAGCCATTTTGCAACGCACTTTATTCAGTCATAACACTCTTACACACGTTTATTTACAGGTAAAACATGTTCCAATCAAACGAGAACACCTTATGAACAGGTACAATGTATAATTTTGCACAAGAAACAGATACACACAGGAAAAAGTCTAATATCTATCACTGAATACTGGCCATTCGCCATTTAGACAAACGGTACTGTCGTAAGCATATCTCTAGTCCAAGCCTTATGTTGATGACGTCAGACTTACGTTTATAGGAAGCTCTCTGGTCTTCTCTATCTGTGTGCTTAGCCCCTTCTACAGCTTTAATTATAAGCATTCCCAGAATAAAAGCTAACATAGTCCTACAGCAAAGCAAGTTGAACCTACGTACTCTAATTGGTCTATGCAACGTTCACTACCGTTTAAACCACTATGGAATTCTCATTGTGGGGTCGGTTTCTAATACTTTGAATAGGTCCTTGTACAACTTGCCGTATAATCTACTCATGTGAGCTCAGTCTGCTGGTGACTGTCATGGCTTCGCCTTGTTATGTATACATAAAGTGGCGGTAGGTTCAGCGAAGGCTTCTAAGGCGGCTGTTGGGGTTGTCCTTATAGCTGCCGTGGCAGGCAGGCAAGCTTGCCTTTGAATGCCCTTTAACTTTTGTGCGCCTCCACGTACCTGGTCTAGCAGTACCGAGTTGGGGCTTTCAACTAAACTGTAGCAGGAATTTATTTTGCTAGTGATCGAACCAGTGATCTTGCATTGACTACTACCATGGAGTGTAAAGACTTCGTCCGACCTCTTAGTGTAAGCTTCGTGGCAGTAGTGGTTAAAACCAGCATGGCTAGCGAGTGTTGGAGAGTAACATTGTTACAAACCTTCACCTTCGACTGGTGAGCTGCGTTTCCAGCTCGGGAACTGACCATGCATAGTCAGTAGAGACTTGGATAGGGTCCCGCTCTTACCCGTGAAGTTCGAGGAATTGCTCTCCCCGAACATACTCAGAGGTGGGATTCGTCCTAAAGCGCTGATTGGGGTAATCCCAATCCCTCGCCCATGGAGGTCGGGACAGGAACTTCACGTGAAACTAATACTTGGGCATCTGGAGTCTTTGGTCACCATACCACCGAGCCATGTGCTGTTATGGGTCTAATGACCCTGGTGTTGCAGCCCCCAGCTTTCCCCACACATTCTTCTGCATAGGTTGAGGGCTATTGTGCTCTTTTCGATTATTTTCTGTAGTTGTTGATTCCATGTCGACTTGTGTCCCAAGTATTTGCCTCTTGTACAATTGGAGTTTCTACCCTGTTCAGAACTGGTGGTTTCAGTCCTCTTAGTACCTTCTTTTAAGTAAAAACAGAGGGTTCACAGTAAGTTCCTCCTCTTGGCACTGCTTGTTTATTATTTTTAGAGTTGTTTGTGTGAGCTCCGCTTTCGTTCCTGCGAATTTGCCTATAAGAGTTATCGCTAGATCTTCCGCATACACTAAGCAGTGAATGCCTTTGAATGCTAGCCTTTTCAACAGTTCGTCCACTAAGTACTGTCCAGAAGTTAGGCACTAAATCACTATATATTAATATATCTTAGTAGCAGTGGCGGCTCGTGAACTTTTTAAGAGAGGAGGCTGGACATAAAACGTTTTTGTAAAAATATTATTATTCAGCCAATAAATTTAACCTTTGCACAGCGACCGTACCAGCTACTTCAGTGACAAAATCAATTTTTGCCAAGCAAGAACCAACGTGGAGGTGTAGCTCTTGACAAAAAATTTTTTTGTTCGTTTTTTTTTCTTTGGATTTTTGATATTTTTTCTTTTTTTTTGAAATTTTTCATATTTTGTTTTTTTTTTATTATTTGTATTAACTTTTTTCATATATTAACGGAATTCTACGGTCTTCAGTTGGCGAAAAATGATCAATAATATTATCATAAAATGTATCATTTTGTTCTAAGTGTTTTACTAAATCTTTTTTTCAATAGATATCAAACTAACATTGTAAAAACGATTTTGGCCCATTGTATTTCGCATGTAAGTTTTAATTCGTTTGAGAGTAGAAAATGATCTCTCCACCGATGCCGAGACAGGAATGGTGACTGTCAAACAAAGTAGTTTATAAAACTGAGGTAAAACTTGTTGCAAATCATTGTCTATCATATATTTTATCATATCGGCGTGAATGTCGTACTGGCCTAAAATATCTTTATCTGAGTAGGTATATAACCCATAATTCATTGTGCAGTGCTATTTTATCAAAAAATTTATATTTTAGAACTAAGTTATCTAAAAGTGTATTGGGAAATTCTTTTGGAAAAGATTCGAAAAATTTTCTATTCGTCAAGTCGAAAAACTTCAATTGATGTAAATCGGAAAATCGAATCTCAATTTGACCTTTAATAGTATCTAAAATTTCATAAAAAAAGTTGTTTATAATGTAGTTTCTTGTCTACCAAATTATATGTTTTCCTCCTTTAACAATATTCTGTTTACCGGTTAATTTAAACTTAATACTCGATGTAATATGTTCCTGCGATTTTTCATGTCTGTCTATACCACGAGCAAAATTGTTCAAATCATCATAACCCGAGTGCCCCAACATGAAGTTGTATCAGATGTAAATAGCAAGCAATATAATTTATTGTGTATTTCGATTTTGAAACATACCTGTCATCACTAATCCTTTCAAATCCGGTAAAGGCCGTTTATTTTTAAAAAACTCTTTTCTGTAATATGTTAATCCCCTAAATGGATTTTCTAAGAAGTCAGCAACTGCACATTTTAACGTTAAATAACTCACGGAACAGATAAATTATAACTTAACCTTACTTCGCGTCGCGAAACAAAAACAATAACTGACGGAGCACGTGTCTCGTGTCGCCGCCTTGAAGCTCGCAGGGCAGGAAGTAATCGTATTTCGACCGATTGCGAACGAGAAGCTAGCCTACAGAGAATGTTGCCATTTCCGCTGTTATACCCTATTTGGCAATTGAACTGGTTTGGAAAAACGGCAACTGTGTTGACCACACGTATTTAGCGTTTGAGATATATAGAGAATCTAGCCTCTGGCCACTGTTGCCAGATTAAAAATAACTACTGAGAACGGGGAATTAATTGTAAAATTTAAAGAATTATCAGAGAAACAGGAAATAAAATGGAGAATGATCATTAAGATAAATTGGTGAGGAGGCTGAGCCTCCTTAGCCTCCTTCGAGGAGCCGCCACTGCTTAGTAGTAGGTTGACCCAATTAATGGAGATCTATCTAAATTCAATTTTGAAATGGGGTTCTGATAATCTACTAAAGTAACTTAATAGCTTCTCTAGAAGATTACCATGATATCTTATCCACCGCCCATATTTTCATTTCTTTTATCGTCAGCACCTCAAGGACATTTAAATTCTTTTATAGACTTGCCTACTAATTGAGACATTGAGACACCAGGCACTCTAGATATATGTATTCTTCAAATGAGATCATGAGAGAATTCATTATTCGTCTCATGGGCAGTCATACTTTCTCCCCTGAACAAGGGCAATCGATTAGTAAGGAAAGAAACATTTCCCCCCTTGAGTGGTACAATTCTATGAGATGACATAATGATAAGACGCCGCATCATAAAATAAAATGAACTCGTTTCAGAAGGAAAACCGAGTTGAAGTTTTAACAGAGAGAAGAGATAAAATTAGTTTTTTCACGGAAATATCAAAGACACGAACCACGTCATTTAGGAAAGGTCAAAAGAAAAGCTGCCAGAGGTTTCCTTTGGCCATTGTTATTTTTATAGGTGACGAACAAAAGCCTAATTTTAAATCGATATCATTACTGCTTTGTTTCTGATCTTTCTACGAAGATAATTGACGCGCATTGATCGATTGCTGTTTTATTCATTATAAAATAGCGTAATACTTTCTTGGAAAGCTATTTGTGCCTCTTAATTTGGAACTCCCTCGACTGAGCTATTAAACAATGAAGGATGAATAAACTAGTGTGGCACACAAGACTTTTCACCAAGCTTTTTACTAATCTTTATTTATTCAATGAGTGCATGTAATTATATCTAGCATTTTCTACTATACCTTGTACACCGAATCAATGATTGACATCACGTCATACTTGGTTATTTGTACAACCAGGTAAATTCTATTTTACTGTTGGCAACACATTATACAGTTGCCGATTATAAACTGTAGATTTGATAAAGTGATTTGACAGCTCCTTGTTGACATTTACTAGAAGAGAAGCAACGCCAGATTTAGGGGAGGGCAACCGGGGCTACAGCCCCGGGGACTCCACAGAAGAGCGGCCCCCACAATAGACTTCGGAAAAAAAATCTTTTAAATTCCGACTAGTAAACACTAGTAAACAACTTTTCCTTTGATATTTTTTTTCGCTGTTTTACCTTCACATTTACCTTTGTACAAACATGATTATATTGTGCTTAAATACACACATCAAAAAAAAGTGGGGTCAGCGATATTTTTAGGGTTGGTACTTGGTAATGGGAAATTCAATACAATTTTTGTTACCCACGTAGAACATAATCTTTTTTTAATTCGAATTCAATGCACTTAGGATTCTGAGCAAAAAAATTGTCACTGGTCAATGTCTAATACAGAGTGTGTGTTCACCGCGATTGTTCAAAACTGCCCTACATCGATTTGGTAAGCTGAGAATAAGGTTATCGATGCTTTCCTGATCAATCGCATTCCAATCTTCAACCAGAGTATGGAACAATTGATTTCGTCTCTGGAAGAGAATGTTACACCTTAAAATTCTTCTGCCTAGCAAATCCCACACATGCTCAATCGGATTCAGGTCTGGCGATTGAGCAGGCCAATCCAAAACACTTATACCACTCTCATCCAAGTTATCTCTTACGATCGCGGCGGTATGAGGGCGCGCATTGTCATGCATGAAAATGAAGTTTTCACCTACTGCAGCTGCATACGGAATGACAAATGGTTCTAATATCAGGTTCCTATATCTAAGAGCATTTACAAACCTCTCCAGCAATACGAGGTCGCTTCTTCCGCCAATGCTGGTACCACCCCAAACCATCACCGTTCCGCCTTGGTAGCTGTGAACTTCCTGTGCAGTCCTAAGCCTCCAAACATTTCCAGGTTGTCTCCATACACGAGTACGTCTAGTATCTGGACGTAAACCGAATCTCGATTCATCACTAAACAACACAGGAGTCCATTCTTGCACGCCCCATTCGATGTGTTTTCTAGCCCAGACTATTCAGGCCTCGCGATGTCCTCTGGATAATGGTGGAGCTCTCCATGGACGCCTGACATGTACACTGAACTCGTGTAGTATATTTCTCACAGTTTGGTCACTTATCTGTATACGGTGAGCGTTTCTGAGTTCCAAACTTAGTTGACATGCCGTGTGGGTTGGATTTCTCAGAGCTTGAATTCTCAGAAATCTGTCCTGTGCCGCCGTTGTTATTCTGGTACGGCCAGTAGTTGCTCTCCAACATCACCACCAGTTTGATTATAACGAATCCATAAACGACTTATAGTGGACTGGTTAGTCCCTAATTCATTGGCAACAACCCTCTGCGACATTCCAGCTTGAAGCATTCCAATGGCCCTTAAGTGCACGTCTCTCTGAAGGTGATTACGTTCCATAATTTAGACAAACAACACTACTCAAAATTTTCAATAATTACCATTCGCTAGTCGGATAACATCTGATTTGATCTGATGAATGAAACAAGGAACGAAATGAAGAAAATGAATAGTCGTTGGAAAAAAGAGGAACACATGCCATGATGTTCAAAATGATAAAAAAGTATTGTGTAAATAACAAACAAAGATCTGCAACGCGATAATGCCACCTGGATCTCCGAGAATTAACAAACAATCCCAAAATATGCTTGATCCTTAGATTCTTTTGATGTGTATATTAACAGAAATCATTGGTCTATATTTGTTCACTCCAATCAGGCAATCAATTTATGTCTTTGATCGACTCATACAGATAGGACTTCGGAAAAGATCAATCTCCAGAACTATTTTACTACCAAATTCTCGAAGATAAAAATTTCAAAGCCACATTCCCAAACGTTGAAATTGCATTGAGAATGTATTTGGTTTTATTGGTATCAAATTGCACTGGAGAGCGCTCATTTTCAAAAATGGAAATTATAAAAAATAGGCTTCGAACGACGATGGGACAAAACCGTCTATCAAAGCTTTCTCTCCTGAGCGTTGAAAGTGACTTACTTCGGGAACTGGATTTCGGCGAAATCATCAACGATTTTTTGGCGAAAAAGCTCGGAAGGTTCCGTTCGTTAACGCTAAAATTTAATTTCAGATAATTCTTGTTTCCGATTATATTTATATATGTTTGTTAAATACTAAAAGAATTTACTTGGTTTCACAATAAGTTATTTACTGAAAAACTCGACTGAAAAAATTGTTCATTTTATTTGGAAAATAGTTTGGGCCAGGGGGCCTCCAGTCCTTTGTTGCCCCGAGGCCTTCAGACCTCTAAATCCGGCCCTGAAAACAGCACTGAGAGGACTAAAGTCACCAGTTCTGAATGGGGTAGAAATTCCAATTGATCAATAGGCAAAATAATTGAGAGTTATCTTTGATTTACAAGCTGACATGGAATCAACACCTACAGAAAACAATCCAAAAGAACACGATAGTCCTCAACCTATGCAGAAGAATGTGTGGGAAGAACTGGGGGCTACAACCAAAAATGATCACATGGCTATACAACAGGGTCATTAAGCCCATGATATGGCTCGGTGATATGGTGACCAAAGACTCAGCACGCTTGGGCGATCCGAAGGTTAAGGAGTATTCAAAGGCAAGCTTGCCTGGCTGCCACAGGAGCTATGAGAACAATCCCAACAACCTCTTTAGAAGTCTTGCTAAACATACCGCCACTTCACATTTACATACAAGGTGAGCCCAGGTCAGTCACCAGTAGATTGGCCAGAGGGTAAGCGCACATAAGCCAATTGCACGGTAAGATGTACAGGGTGTCGAACTGCGTGGCCAAAATAAAACCGAAGATTCTTTGATTCGAAAAAAAGTTGATGAGCCTTTTTACTTTTGCCTCAAGTGTCTTGTTTAGCCGGTAGAGGGCTTCAAAATTGCAAAAATTATTTTGTTTTTTCGGTATAACTTGAGAACGTGATGAAGAACTTTTACAATATTTAGCAGGTGAGTTACTGTCAATAATGGCCATTTTTGAGAGTGGAGCACAAAGCCTTAGAGACCATAGAAATGGCTCAAACTTGAGGATGTAATGGGAAAAGTGTTCAGAACTTTTTTGTGGTCAATGTAATTCACTCGATATTTTTTATGTACATAGGTTATCTAATTTGAAAACTTTTTATACTCTTAGAAAATTTTGATAAAATCAACGGATTAGCTTGAAAAAATTTTCGAGTCTCTGCAATTTTGCCTTTGCTTTTCTAATGTCATTTTGGCATTTGAAGAATTTATTCTCAAAACTGTCAGTTTTTACTTTGCTTTCCGTAAAAATTTTATAAAATTATGGCTCAAAATTTCACTAACACTGAAATGGTTGATATGTTATTGATTTATGGACTTTGTCGTTGCAATGGCCGGAGAAGGGAAAGATATCCGCATCGCAGAATTCCAAATCGGCAAACCTTCGCGAAACTGGCAGATTTGAAGCAAATCGCAGAGAAACTGGACGCAGACGGACAAGAAGGACGTTAGAGCTCGAAGAAGAGATACTGGAAGCGGTTGAAACTGAACCTAGGATAAGCACACGACGTTTGAAACTTCGTATTGGATCCTCAAAATCATTAGTTCATAATGTACTGAAAGAAGAACTGTTGTATCCCTATCATATTAAAACAGTTCAAGACTTATTGCCCATGGATCCAGGTAATCGGCTAGATTTCTGTCGGCCTATTGTCCAAAGACAAAACGCAAACCCCAATTTTTGTAGAAGAATTCTGTTTACGGACGAAGATACTTTCACGAGATGTGGTCTTTTTAACCTCCATAATGAACATTTCTATGCTGATGAAAATCCTCATGAAACGGAAGTTACATATTTTCAGAATCAAACTAAAATCAATGTTTGGGTTGTAATTGTGGATAACTTTATTATTGGCCCTACCGTTATACCCGATCGATTGAACGGGGAGAACTACTTGAACTTTTTGGAACAAAGGCTACTTGAACTGTTGGAAGACTTGCCCTTACACATTCGTCGTGGCCTGGTTCATCCATGATGGTGCACCTCCTCATTTCACATTAGCTGTGAGGCGACATTTGAATGCGGAATATCCAGATCGCTGGATAGGTAGAGGACACGATGCACCAGTGAACTGGCCGGCCCGCTCCCCTGATTTGACGCCCTGCGACTTCTTTCTATGGGGTTTGAAGTCGAAAGTTTATGCAGCTCCAGTAAACACACGAAAGGAATTGTTGCAACGAATTAATCATGAAGCGGATTTATTGAAGAATGATCCTGAAGTACTAGCCAGAGATCAATCCAATTTCTTGAAACGAATTAATTTGTGTATTCAGGAAAATGGGCAACATTTCGAACAATTGATGCCTTAGCGATTTCCCAAAAAGTTTTGTTGTTTCTTTTAATTTAGCATTTGTTTTTCCTAAATAATCACATCGTTTCCCCATTTCTATTGTTTTTATTATACGTGTTTTACCGAGATATTAACCATTTCAGTGTTAGTGAAATTTTGAGCCATAATTTTATAAAATTTTTACGGAAAGCAAAGTAAAAACTGACAGTTTTGAGAATAAATTCTCCAAATGCCAAAATGACATTAGAAAAGCAAAGGCAACTAATGTATTTTAATCAAGTAAAATTAGTAAGCCAAAATTGCAGAGACTCGAAAATTATTTTTTTCAAGCTAATCCGTTGATTTTATCCAAATTTTTTAAGAGTAAAAAAAGTTTTCAAATCAGTTAAGATATCTACATAAAAAATTACATTAAATTAAATGAATTACATCGACCACAAAAAAGTTCTGGACACTTTTCCCGTTACATCCTCAAGTTTGAGCCATTTCTATCGTCTCTAAGGCTCTATGCTCCACTCTCAAAACGGCTATTATTGACTGTAACTCACCTGCCAAATATTGTAAAAGTCCTCCATCACGTTCTCAAGTTATACCGAAAAAACAAAATTATTTTTGCAACTTTGAAGCCCTCTACCGGCAAAAGTAAAAAGGCTCATCAAATTTTTTTCGAATCAAAGAATCTTCGGTTTTATTTTAGCCACGCAGTTCGAGGACATCCTGAATAACCAGGATAATGGCAATGCCATCGGACTAGATGCTTCCCAAGTAGAGCTTTGAGAAAAGCGCCAAAATAGTCATAACAGACACTCATGGAGGGGAAGACATCCAATAAATGCAGAAATGACCTGTTAAACCGGCGGCTTCAAAACCGAGGAAGGTGCAGGAGCAGGAATACATATAGCCAAGTCAAAGACAAGAGTCTCACGGAGTTTGGGTAAGCACGCTATTATATTCCAGGCAGAAGTTGCTGCAATACATCACTGTGCCGAAGAGCTATGAAGGCAAGAGTTTCAGGGAAAAACCATCGCCATATACTCTGACAGTCAAGCGCCTATAAAAGCATTCAGCACCTTACAGGTCAATACCAAACTTGTCTAGGACTGCTTAGAAACCCTACAAGAGGTGGACATTCAAAACAGACTGTCTTTAGCCTGGGTACCAAGCCACACAGGTTTCAAAGACAACGAAGAGGCTGACTTATTGGCCCAAAGAGCACGTGGGGCTCTAATTGGTGCAGAACCCTTCTTTGGTAAAGCAAATGCGCTGCACAAATCATATAACAGTATTTGGATGAAAAAGCAATCTGGAGAATGGTGGAAAAAGGCGCGGTGAATGAGGCCAAGGAGTTCATTAAAGAACCATCGCCAAACTGCACGGAGTACCTGCTAAGCCAGAATACTAGAATCATGGTTGTACATGAACAATATCGAACTGGCTAATTCAACATTATGCAGGTTCTGCCAGGAAGACGAGGAGACCTCAGTACACACTTGCTACTGCGAAGGCCTAACAAGGCTAAGGTTTTCAATGATAGGAAAGGACGAACCACAACCCTCCCATTATATGGAGGACCTTGAGTCTGGCCTATGGAGTCTAGTCTAAAGACGGGTCTAGACAGGAAACTCTAACACTATAGATCTGCAAAGGTCGTGGTGATGAGGCTCCTAGCCCACAAACCTCATACAATCTATCTATTTACATCAGTATATCTATAAAACTGAAAAATTAAAGTGTAAAGGTACGTTTATTTGTTTATCTCGGTTTATCTCGACGAAACTTGGATCTTCGAAGATGGTACTGTCGATCCCTGGCAGTCCTGGTAAGATTTTAGTACTAAAACTGTGAAGACGATGAAAGCGGGCTATTGTAGGTACTTCGTGCTGGTTGTACAGCAGGTTTTATTCCTAGTGCACTAATATTTTCTTCAAAAACAGTGGATGCCGATTATCATGGTGAAACGTATGAAAACATCTTCCCAAATTGGTTTCAATTTCAACTTTTAGTGAATTTAGAAGAACCCTCCACCATCGTTGTGGATAATGAATAAACTGCCAACAAGCATCCCAAGTCATGTGATATACAAGAATGGTTAAGTAGGAATAACATACCTACCTACATTATGATAATACCTTCAAACCACTGTTGATCTTGGTATGTTAGCTAAAATATATGGCCAACGAAGTGCTTCGTCTATGCCCTTACCACTAATAGAATTTTGACATCATTGGACACATCTGGAGTATAACGTTGGCATAGGTGGCAGTTCGGAGGAACAATCAGTGCTTATTTGTAAACGGGGATAGGAAAACCAATACCACAAATAAGGGCAAAGACTACTCGACATAGGCACTGATAATGTGAATCATTTTGTGTTATTGTTAATCTGCAATGTTTGAAGGAATTAAAGTGTGAGAGTGTGAAGTAAAATTTATTATTTTGATGTGCTTCAATAACCTGAAGTTACAATTTTAATACTTTCAACCGCAAATTTAATACAAATGAATGTTATCGATTTAAAGCAATACGCTTCCTTTGCATAATTTTAATTTTTGATACCTGTATTTGAAACTCTTAGTTATCAGAATAGTTTTATTTCTTTATGAATTCTGTGATATTCCACTAGGTTTTCGTTCAGTCATAGAGGGAATTCTATACCGTAGTAATGTTTTTATTTGTTGCTACAAAAGTAGGCTCATAAATTCCATAGTATTTTGAACAAAATTTACTCGTATCAATAGCAATAATAATACATAAGTATGCAACAGAAAATACACGTTCACATGATCCAAGGTTATTCATGTGAAAGATAATTATCCAACTTCTATGGCTTCTATTTGTTGAGATATTATGTTCATCCAACTAAAATAGTGGTGATGAGATTATCGGAATTAGATTTGAAAATCACGCATTGATTTAAACATTTTGATAAATGTAAAATTTTCACAACATACATATGCATTTTTATTGGCAATGAAAGGCTCTCTATGAATTGCTGTCAACCATTTTTGTTTCAAGATTGCGTCTTGTGGAAAAGCAAATGTTGAATAATAAGTCTTATCAGAATTTCTGACATAATTGCTATTGTATTTGAGTAGTCCACAACACGAAGGCATTGTGAGATAAAATGATACAAAATAAATAAAAGAAATTTCCCTTACCTAAATATCGTGATAAAAACTGATAACTTCTTAACTCAACATGGACATCTAAACCTAAACTCGCGTAAACACTAACCGAATACCACTGGAAATAAACAACAAACAATCGTAACAGTATCGCTTCACTGTTTTAAGCACGAATTTGAGTTCTCCCATCGGACTACTAGCAAAGATAATGCTGTCAAATGATAAACCTAACTTTACCATATGATCATGACGCCACGGGGTCAACATATTGGTCTCTTATAATAGTTTTTTTATCGATGGTTGTGGCCCAGGGGGTTGAGATCCCGGATTTTCCCGATTTCGAAACTCCAAGAGGAGTTCTAAAATTTTTAAATATTTTATTTAAAACTAGGTTAGTAGTTTATTTGAAATGTGATTGATTGATGTTCCTTCTTTGCACAGAAATTTGATTTGCTCTTGAATAGATGTATTATTAAAGTGCATGTATACTCGGGTGGGAGGTACGACTTCTGTTTAATAGTCGAATGTCTCTATAAGCCGGCGCTAGATATATATATTATCTCTATGGTCGGCGGATGTTCCGTAGTTACTCGAGAGAGGTAGCGAGAGCTGAAACCGTCACCAGACCATAGAGATCAAGATCATACTGAGACAAATTGTTTCAATACACAGTGGCATTCTTAAAGATAGGAGCTAATCAACTAAATATAAATCTAAAATTATGTCCTTAAATACTAGAAATCAATCTTAATATGGCACAAATTGAGGGATAAGAGTAAAGAATAGTTTGGGAGGGAGGATAGTTACAAAATTGATAACAATTGGTATCGATATTGTTTTTTGAATGTTTTAACATTTCTATGGATTCTAGCATATTGAATTTATGTCCTTTCTTGAATATGTAAAATATTGAGATAAAGGGTGAACTCGTGATATGTTCCAACAGCCCTTTTCTGAAGGGTTGAAAATTAAAAAAAAAATCGCAAAGTATATATAGGTACGTTGAATCAATTCGAAACTTTCACAGTAAATTTAAGTTGACTTAAAAAACTGCTCTCACAATTTCAAAAAAACGTTTAGCACTAACTACAAAAACAATTATTGAAGTAAACTTACACCGTTCTTCAACAGTTTATAACAAGTGGCGATGTGGTCTACATATCGGTTCCTTCCCAGTAGTCTCGAGTTCGATTCCCAGAAGCGGAAAATTTATTTTTGGACATTTTCTTATAAACATTAATTTGAATATTATTTAGTTGTATCAGCCTCTTTGTAGCCTGTGTGGCATGGTACCCCGACTAAATACAGTCTGTTTTGACTGCCCAACTCTTCTAGGGCTTCTGAGTAGTCCCAGACAAATTTGAAATTGGTCTAGTAAGGTACTGAATGTTTTTATAGCCGGTTGGCTGTCAGAGTATATGGTGATAGTTTTCCCTGAAACTTTTGCCTTAATAGCTCTTTGGCACAGTGATGTATTGCAGCAACTTCTGCCTAGAATATCGTCACGTGTTTGCCCAAACTCAGTGAGACTCTTGTCTTGACTTGGCTTTATATATTCCTGCTCCTGCACCTTCCTCTACCTCACAACCAACTTCATAGAGTATCTCTCGAGGCTGCTGGATATTCCATGTTCTGTTTTTCTTCTATCAAATAATTGCATGCAGTTACTTCTTGGTAAATTACAACTGTTTGGAAATTACATCTAACATTACAAATAATTTATATTATTCTATATGATAAGTGAAGAACACAATTTATTATATAACGATGGTTCAAATCTGCAATAGCATATACGACATCCTGTTGATTATTCTGTAAGCAGAGGATGGTAAAACTCCAATAAAATCAGCAACGACAATTTGCAGGTTTCCACTAGCATTATATTGAAAGTTGAAGTAAAAGTAGAACACAACCTGCATTGAAATCAATCAGATATTATTTAAAATATCTCACATAGTCAGATAACGGATACCACAGCATACCTGATTGTTGTTAACTTAATTTGTCAATTATTCCCAAAAAAATGCAACGACATACATTTCCTTATTTTTACTTCCCTCACTATATATTGTAAGGGAAGGGTTGTAATCCCCCCCCCCCCCCCCAATGACGAACTAACAATTTTTCATCTTGGGGTAACATATAACCTTGAAAACAAATGTCGAAAACCGCGAAATTCTTCAGAACGCCGTAGCGAAATAGTAGATAATTTATTTAAAATCACGCTGTGGTCGCGAAATTAATATTTTAACACACACATTGGTGGAATACTCCATGTTCATTTCATTGGAGTTTTGTTTCTCTGGTACAAGGAGATGCCGTACTAGAACTAAGACCAAAGTCAATGGTTATATAACCTAAAAAAGATTGGTATATCCTGTTGAACGCAAATTTAAGTTTGATTGTGTTTTTTAGAAATGGTTAATTTGAACCTGATCAGGATGAGCTAATACTATTAAACTGGCCGACTGAAAATGTTACAATTTAACAGAGAAGTTTTCTGCCTGATCAAGTGATCCCAGCTTATGTTATTTGGGAAGTAGCAATCAAAATTTCGGTATCCAATATTTCATTAAATTTGAAGTATCCATCTGAATGAAAATTTTTGGCCTCAGGATGAATCTCGTGCCGCAATAGCACGACTTGATGTTGATGTTTCGCCAACCATTACAGATAGTATCTTCAGGGAAGGCCTGAGATTTGAACTGAAACTGATTCTTCTAGTTTTTATTGTGGGTAAAACACACGCTACACAGTTCAAGCCTTTATTCCGGTGGTTCTCTCCGTTCTTGTACCTGATCTTGCCGTTGTGTGATCATGTGCGAAGTGGAATTTTTGAGGATGGGTTACCAAATGTTGGGAAAGTAATATCCTGAGTCACGGCTTAGATTTTTTGGATATTTCATGATACCGATCGCTTCAAAAATTTTTCGCCAATAGAAGTTTGGAGTTCGGGCTAGAATTTCAATATTTTCGAAAAGGATTTGATGATTAGTGTCAAACGACCTGTTTCACCAATGTAGACTTTACCGCAAAAACAGGGAATGCTATAAGCACCTTCTAAATGAAGAGGAGGAATGTGATCTTTGATAGACTTGTAAGACTGACATTGTTTTTGGAAGTGTTGAAAACCGAGCAGAAATATTCTGCTTCATATCGAGAATAATACATTTATTCACTGATATATTCCAATGTTATCGACTGCAGTAATTTTTCCAAAACCGAGAGAGCATATTGCAATAAATAATGTCGGTTCTCTCAATTAATGTGCCTGTGTGTATGTATTGCGAACAATTCAAATTAAAATACATAAATTGTCTATATAAAACACGCATTTCTCTCTGAAAATCATTACGAATCCCCACCAACTTCATCAAACCACGGCCACTAGATACAAAATTCCCTTTTTATTTAAAAAAATCAATTGTACATATATACACACATACCAGTCGGAACAATACTATATTCCTCCTCTCCTATAACTAATCGATAGAATTCGTAAGTTGATATCAGTGCTGCTGCGTGCGTTTGTGTGTGCATCACACACAAAATGCACTTCTGTTGCAGCCCCGGCGAGCAAGAGGGAGTGGAATAATTAGAACGGGCCAAAACACTGGATTTACTGCATCCTCTGTTTTCGCAGCGTAGCATAAGCAGCGCTATCGCTTTCTGACAGCACCGATGAGGCATTTGTTTCTCTCGATAGCGATATTGGATATGTCGGGAGTATAAATAATGAGAAAAACCTTAACGCAAGGAGAGATCGAAAGTGATTCGTATTTATGCGATTGGCAACAATGTTTGCTTTTATCGTGAGACGATCAGTATGGTTATCGTTTGGTATCCATTATCGTGTCCCACATCGTCTGACCCATATCAAAGTCATCAAATTAACAGCCTTCTCAAGGACAATTCATCTTCAGATGTTTTGCTCGATATTGTATTGAACGATGTTGCTGAATTTGTGAATATAGCTTTGGTTTTGGATTCATCTAAAGGTCCATCAAACCGAATAATACAAGGAGGATATACCAACGATTTGTCAATGTTCCTTCATAATTTTCCAATTTGCAAACCTATAAGTTGCTCATCATTTGATAGCGAAAGCAGTGTTAGGAAACAGCGGCGGCTTTTCCGGCTAGGCTGGTAAAGCAGGCTTCTCCATAAAATCAAATTTAGAAATAGAAGAATAAGTATTATTATTATTAAACTTATTAAGAATACCCAGTGCATATAACAATTTTGCATGGTTTTGGTGCTTAATTGTTGAAAATTCATATCTAAAGCTTTAATAAAAAATACACTTGTGATAAATTTTAACAAACTTCATTTTTATTAAACAAAACGTGACACGGTGGCTTTATCAAACAATGGCTTTACAAACTATGGTTTATTTCTCAAATATTAAAATTGAGATTAAGAAGGAGGGAATGAGTGAGGTATGTGTACAGTAGGATAAAAGTTACTTAAAAATAAATTTAATAATGGTGAATTGTTAAAGTCTTTCTGATCATTTAAGGTGTTTCCTGTATTTTTAAACTTATCAATATCAATTTTCTCTGTGTTTCTATTTTGTTTTTGTATAAATATCAATAAAGTGTTTCAATTTTACTTCTCTTTTTCTTACCTTTCTATATTATATCCTATATCCTATAATTTCAAGAGTAACTGCTTCTACCATCGATTTTTTTTATTTATCTATTACCAAATCAGAAAATGAATAGTTACGAATGTTGCTTTGTACCCTTCAAAAAATAGCCCCCACAAAAAGTCTATGTGCCAAGAGAAGTTAACCGTCGAATGAAATGAAAATTCTGGTAATAATGGCTCCTTTTGTATATTCAATCAAGAATTCGGATGCTTGAGTATTTATCTACCAAAAACAGATAGTATATTTGCTCTTCCATCTAGAATGAAGATTGATTTACTCGGCTTATATCAGTATCGGAACTTGGTCGCTTTGATGTCTGTTTTCATATTCAATTTCGATATTTTTCCCTCATTGAGTATTGATGAGGATTGGTTGAGATGCGATAAAGCATATTATAACCATATCTACTTTGAAGCAGCATACAAATATCATAAATACGACCCTGTATTAACGAAATGCTAGATACGTTCCTGTGGAAATCATCTATTTACGAAGCACAGAAAATCAATACAATGGAGATAGTGTGCTCCATAGAATAATCGATCCCCAGTTGATTTTTACAGATGAAATTCATTGTCATTCAAGGATTCAAAATTGGTCAGTGTCTCATGACAATATTACGAATATAGAAGAAACACTATGATCATTATTTACTTCTACTATCTATGATAAAATCACTATCGAACAGATTCATGGCACGTCTTACATTTGTGTATTTAATTCTTCTCTGTCGAATTCTTGATCAACTCCAGGTATGCAACCAAAGTTACATTGTCAAGTATAACAATCCTAGCATTGCATTAATTCAGGATGAATACAAGGCAATGAATCACACACACATTAAGTAGATGTACTTTCATTTGACAAAATAATGAACAAAGTAAAAATGAAAGGGATAAATATAACAAACTTTTCCAAATTCATTTATGTTATTTTGTTCTTGTTCAGGCTTCCAAAGACAAGGATAAATATATATCTATCTTGTGATTACGGGATTCATGTATTTTGTCGAATATATTTCGTATAGAAGTATGTATTTCGCATTACTCATTCGATTTAAGACTTTAACATGGCTAAAACTTTCCACTTTTACAAATCTAAGTTCAAACTTGGCTCGAAGGACCACCAGAAATAATATAACATGACATTTCTCTGTAATAATTTCAAGAATTATATAAAAATAAATGTTGATCCAACATAAAGTTATTTTTGCATCAGTTTGATAAACAGAAAGATCATATTATCCTTCTCACTATTCAAAAATCAATAAATACAAAACAACCAGTTATTGGAAGCGCAAAATATAAACAGCGAAATTCTGTATCTTTTACTGACAAAATCTCCCATAATTCATGCAATTGGAAGTTCTGGAAGACATTCAGTCTCATATTATTGTTTCATCTACTTTTCGAGAGAATGCTAAAATCACGAATGTTGTGCCACTGTATGGTGTTATTTTCCCATTAGTTTTAAAATCAGTGCTACACGTCTCAGCTGCTTATACAACTTTGTGAAAGTTTCATAACTGTTGTAATTGTAAAATAAATGTATAATTGAAAAAACTACATATATTCAATGATGTTTCTGATGGAATTTCATGGAATATATGAAACGTAAAGAGGAAAATTCGTGTGCACGGAAGTTGGATTGATTCGTATTTCTAAACGGGAACGGTATAGGAATGTCACAATCGAGCACGTTCAGCGTCCAGGGTCTACCTCCGGCAACCCCAAACAGTACAAACGGGAGAGATTTTCCGACATGCCCACCCCCCCACATAGGCCGGACCGCGCTATGTACAACCTATGTACGCGATCTATATACGTCCATTTACTTCAAACTGCACATTGTGAATCCTGGAAAATATCAGTGCATAGCCAACTGCGTCAAATATCCCTACACCAAACCCAAACCTTATCTATACCTACAGTTTAAAAATCAAGCTAATAACAAATTTCAAAAAATACCGTAAGTTGACAACTTTTTAACTTCTTTTTCTGTTATTTTCCTAGTGTAACAAAACCGAGCGACGATGCTAATATTTCTAATTCAAATGTTATTTTAAAACTACTTCCATTAATTTAGGACTTCCGTTTGAATTTCATCTTTACTCCTTTAATTTACTGGTTTCATTATATTTTCGACATATTTGCTAATTTAATTCTAAATAACCATTTCAGTTTATTTTTATTTATTTCAGTATTTCCCAATGGTTTGATTTGACATTCTTATAAATTATCAAATTCTCTAGATTTTATTGTAAACAAAGCTCATTCAACTATTTTCATTATTATTACAATTTGACTTTCAAGATTTATTGTAAATTCAATTTCCATCTATTAAATTGTGGATAAGTATTGATCAACGTTATAATATTAAATTATGATAGGCTAGGCTTTGAATTATAGAATCAGGTAACTTAAATTTGATTGATTTGTTCGTTACTTTCTTTTTATTGCAGATTTTCATTATTATTCATGACAATTTCTTCTTAAACCGTTCGGAAATGCAAAAATGTTTTCTTGATTCCAATTCAGTTTTTCCTCAACATCCAACACTGATTTATTAAACATTATGTAAATAATATTAATGAAATTGAAATTAATGAATTAAAAATATTATAAATATATCAAGGAAGCCATTTACAGTTTGTTTGCGCCTAAATTTTTTCTATCTCTTTAATTTTTGTTTTAATACTTGAACTGGAAACTGACATAATATTTGTTAACTGACGTTGAACAATTTATTTCTCACACATCATTATATTGTACTAAGACGCTAATTTATTGCTCAGTGTAAATTATATAATACATAATTGTAAACATTATCAAGCTGTGATTAGAATAATTTAAATTGCTTGGCATTTAATAAAACATAATTGTATCAATTAATTAATTGAACAATCGGATATTTCATGCATAGTTTCTTTACGAAAAGAATAATATTAGAAATAGTTGTGTTAGAACCAAAAAAAAAGGATTGATATTGAATAGAAAAAAAATCTCCATGCAAATTAGTAGATAAATTATTCATTCCAAGTATATTTACATATTTCTTCTTTCTGATATTATTTTCTACTATTTATTTATTTATTAATTATCAAGAATATCTCTGATTTGATTTTCAATATTTGTGATAATTTTTTGTCAATGGTAATGAGTGGAAAAGTTGAAAATAATGGGAAATTGATAATATATATATTTAATTCGATAAATTTTAAAACTAGAAAATATTGCTGGTAATAGTGATTGGACAAAAATTAATTTTTAACAGTGAAAGAATGAATGAATAATTGAATTTGAAATTCAAATGTTATTCTAAGTGTTATATAAGTTGACTAATGTATTGTTCTAATTTTCAGAAATTCAACATTAGAACCATAGTACAAAATCAAGTTCCGTGATAATAAATTTTAAAAAATTCGGCTAACACGTTCCTAATATAAAAAAAAATAAAACGCACCAAACGCAGGAAGCTATAAACACGACAGGATCAACAAATAACTCGTTTATATATTTAAAAGCTAAGTTTTTAAATCGATTTCTTTCCACTGGATAATTTACATGAACTAAGGGCACATTCACGAAGAATTTTCGTTAAAGCAACAACGCAACGTAAAGTTAAACTTATTGAAAACTGATCGGGCAACTGAATAACATCATTCAACAGTTTCAATAATTTAACTGGACGCCAAGATATCATTTTATGAACATTATAAATAGAGGGCAATCCTTCCATCCATTAATTTAAATTCGATTGTACGAGGGCGTACAAACGGGCTAATTTTTAGTGAATTAAACAATAATAATACGACAGAAACTACTAAAAATACTCATTAATTTAAACTATAATTAATTTATTATAGACATTTTCGAAATAATAACAACTTCTGTGATCTCTTCATATTTAATATAAAAAAGATAAAATTAATTTACGCAGTTTAGGTGTAATTTTTTAAAAAAGAAAATTAATTTCCAAAAAGATATTTTTCCAAAGACTCGACTATAGTGCCTTATCGTCGGCCTTACACTTCTTCCTATTAGAAAATTTGTATATTATTAATAAAAATTAAAAAAAAAACAAAAAAAAAACATCGTGGCTTATTTCGGTAAAGTACAAAATTGTTACGAAATTAATGATAAATTGTTATTTCAATATCGGAAATTTCCTAATTGTGACGAATCATCTCTACCTGGATCTGAGACATTCACCGATTACGACGACGAAAAATCTAAAACAATCTAAGGGTAAGTTCGATGTGAAACGTTAGGATTTACTTTTGCATGGCGCCCATGTTTGTTTAGGCGATTTTTGAAACGCTACCACGCATGCTCCTAGTTTTTCGAATTTTTCCATCCGACCCTTTCGATGTACATTATCGAGGCCACCACAGCATACTACATAATATCGAATGCTCCAAAATGGCCGCTATGTAAAGTGACGTCACGCTTCCCCTGCCGATTTATCCAATTGGATCGCTCGATTTAGTGCTGTTATATTTTTATAAATAATAAAATTTATATCGAATGCCACACCCTGGCAGCAAATAATTCCCATTGGAAAATGTGGAATGGGTTTATTTCAAATGAAAATTAGCAAATCAGTTTTCGGGCAACGTTTTGATTTATGTTCCAAACGTTACAGTTTCCACATTTCTTCATTATTAGAATAATATTTTCCTATCCGCATATCCTCATAAACGATGAATAAACTGGCCAAAAAGAATGAGCCCGGAACATTTTGAATACTTAAATTCAATAATATTTAAGACATAGAATTCCTCAATTCCTACCGAAACGTCCCAGTACAAGTATTTATCTTACAGATACTCCTCAATTGTTTAAACAAATAGAAATTTAATCACAATGTCATTTACAAAAACATGCAATGATAAAGATTGGAATATTACATCTGTTTTAGGGAGATCATTTAGGTGATTTTAGAGCTGGAAGTTTTAAAGAATTATTGTAACATTTCACACACACTTTGAAGTACCAATTAATATACTCGTATATAATATACTCGGTGTTGTCAAGTTAACCAGGGTTTTAATGTCTTTAATTCAGTAAATTGTGTTACAAAACACATATTGTATAATTATTTGTAATCTCAAATGTAATTCACAAGCTGTTGTAGTATTTATCAAATGTTTGAAAGAAAAAAAGGAACTGCATGGTAGCATTAGAAATAGAAAAATAACGTGCCTACATACGATTCCCTACTAGGCATATAAGGGAGTCAAAGTTGGCCCCTAATAAAAAACAAAAAAACGTGTAGCACTCGGCGACTGCCGCGGTAAAGCTATTGCATAGCACTACTCCACTGGAAAAAGTTGGGCAGAAAAACATCCACTACCCCTTCAAAATCTTCACGAATTATGAATAAAAAAAAGTATCATCTTGATCTCTATGGAGAGTATTCTGTGACAAGCATAGATAACTCTACTACCGGTAGTAGAGTTATCTATGGTGACAAGTGTCAGTAGACTTGTAAACACAATTTTATACGAAAGTTTTAACGTTCAGATCTCGATAGCGCTTCCGGCTCCGGGATTTTCACGTGGCCTATCGAAATTAGAAGGTTCGAATTGTATAAAAACACAATTGCATGAACGCCAGACGTCTTATGTAATTAGCTACGAACGTAATAATTTTGACATTACCTCGAGGAGCTCGCTGCGCGTAAGTTAGAGTTTATACATTTTACCTCTATTTTGTTAATTTGGGGCCTTTTCGAACCCCGTGCGGCCGGCGCCAGTTGTAATAAAGTATTTTGGACTATGAGCCGCTAGCTTTTACCCGCTTTCGGTATATTTAAGTATCTAGAATATTCCCTTTCGTAGGTCGCATGTCAGATGCTAGTAGGTGACAGCTGAGAATACCTCAAACTGTTTTAATTAAATTTTCCTATTTAATCGACATTTTGGGGCCCGAGGCTATGCTATTTAGTTGGCCCCGTTCATAAACTAACGACATGGAGTGAAAACCGCTTGCGAAAAGTCGTCGTTAAGACGTTCTATGTACCGTAAATTTGCACTTTTCTAACACGCGAGCTACGCGCTTCTCACGTGAACGTCATTCGATTTATCGAAAATTAACCAATTCAAAACAGTTTTCGACCCACTTTGGGGCTATCACGACCTTTTAAAAGGTTCAAAGTTAACATTTCGACAATTTTAAGCTCGGCCGAGCTACATGGTAGGCGGAGTGGTGGGTCTTAGGATATTTCGTTTTTTTAGATTTTCGTTACGGTATTTGTCTTTTGTTTTTTTTTTCTTGATTCGGTCGCCGCACTCAAAGTCCGCGATAAAAGCTATATGCAATAGCTTAAAAATTCTGTATTCGGGCTCGCTAATATGAGGGCCATAATCAAGTCGTAGGAATTTTTTTTTCAGGAATATACCATAAACATTTTTCTCTATGTATTTTTACTCATAAGTCCCACAGCTACAAAGTCAGAAAATGCTTCATTCAAGAAATCACGCCAACGAGGATTGAATCAAGTTTTCCATGAAAAACAATTGACAATCAGTAGAAGCAAAAGTAACAGTGGAATGTACATTTAATTGACACATCTAATTGAAAATTTTAATAACATATAATAATTGAGAATTGATCTTATTTTTAAATACAGGAAGAAGTCTTGCTGTAAAAGTATAAGTAGAAATCTAAGGGTATTAAGTCTGGAGACTTGGGTGGCCTTTGTATCGGTCTAATATTTTCGCCCCACCTATCTGCAAAATTAGCTTTTAAGTATTCTCCGTCATCCTGGAACCACATGTTGGCCATAAGCTGTAGATATTAGTGAAATGTTTTGAGTAGGAGTGGTAGCTCAACAAGAAATTGCAAATAGTTATCGATCACCCCAATCTATTAAAATTACTGTTAAATTACTGAGGACCTTTCAGTTATCAAGTAGCCATCATCATTGTGAATCAAAATATGCCTGTTTGAATACTATGATCTATAATTTAGTTTACTCTGATGATGGCTACTTGGTAGCGGAAGTTCCTCAGTACCTACTTTAATATTATTTTTAATGGATAGGGCTGATTATTTCTTATTTATAGTGTTATAGTGTATCCACAGTGTAAACTCTTTTATATTTCATAAGTAAGAAATAATCACCCTTATCCACCAAAAATACTAAAAAGGACCTTTCAGCTACCAAGTACCATCATCAGAGTAAACTAAATAAGAGAACAAAACGTGTTGGTTCAATCTGAGGGCTTATTTGAATTAATAATCCCAAATCGTATTTAAGCACTTTGTTTACTCTGATGATGGCTACCTAGCAGCCGAAAGATCCCTAGCATTTTAACAGTATTTTATAGTTTATTGACTTACAATTTAACTACATATTTGATTATGTCAGAATACTGTAATGTTTATCCGTTAGTAAACTTGAAATATCGGACTTATAAATTAAGTATCAATTAGCAGCGACTTATAGGCTTATAGGCAACACATATTAATGAGACCGGCGTAAATCAAGTGTGCTCTCATATAATAAAAAAAGCAACGTGTACAGACGCATATTTCTTCAGGAAACAATGTCGAGGCAGTTTATTATGAGCGCCAAATAATTAAGAGTGTCAAATTGCATGTTTTCATAGCCTCCTCGTAGATCCAATACAACCAATTACGCGAATAATTATAATTAAAAAAACGATACTAATCCGGCGGTCGATGGTGAATGAACTTGGATATAAATAACGAATATGTAAAGATAGATCTTACATTTTCCAGTGTAAACTAAACTAAAAAGTGCATAAAAGAAATGAAAGAGTGTTCCAGCTAGAAAATAAAACAAGTATAAAATGCATTGACCTACCCTACACAGATTCTGTTGAGCATAGGAGGCTGTACATGTATACATATAAACCAGTGACGTACCGCGGATATTTTGCCGATTTAAAAATGCCATGATTTGATTTGTTCGACTTGGATATTCAAATCTTAATTTCGAATATTAGCACCTACGTTTCAATCTCTAAACGCAGATGGCATATAAATATTCAACCATCTTAAGTAAACAACTATCGAGTAAAAAATTGTCTTCAAAGTCTATCGTTACAAATTGTTTTTGAGCTCCCTGAACTCAAGTAATAGTGAGGCTCCAAATACCAACGTTTTTGTAGAAATTTGATATGTTTTTCCGAAATTCGGCGCCCTTTAATAAGAAATTTGCAGAAATCTGATACGTTTTAATGTTTTACTTATAAAGTTGTATCCAAAAATGTTGATGTATATGTTTCTTTAGTCGTAACGTACTTTTCTATAGTATTGATTTCCGTTTGGACGGTGCTAGTATCTAGAAGATTTGCCTAAACCTTCAAAGTATTCAGTTCCAGGCCCATACACTCCTATTGCAGTTCTTTTTGTTGTTTTATAATCATCAATGTAACATTTAATGGTCTTCTTGTTGTATCACAGCTTTGTAACACATGGTTTGCTATGGCGGCCTTATCATTGTTATTAAAATGCTCTTTGAAACTGGTAGAGATATTCCTTTGTAATAAATAGTTTGACTGACTTCTACTTCAACCGTGAATTTAATTGTCTTTATGTACAAGGTAGAATGTGAAGATTGTGAAACATTCTATATAGGCCAGACAGAAAGATCTTTTAAAACTAGAATTAAAGAACATTTTAATTTGAACAAAGGAGATTCAAAAGTTGTAAACCATATTAAAGAAACTGATCATCATTTCAAAGATTAATTTGTCAATCTCCATAAGTCAGTTAAAACTAAAGTATTGAAACTAGAAGAAAATTGAAATTAATAAGTTTAAAAATACAGGAAACCTTTTAAAAGATCAACAAGGCTTCACCAATTCACCATTATTAAATTTATTTGTAAGCAACTATTATCCTATTGTACCTCACTCATCCTGTCCTTCTTAATCTTAATTTTAATATTTAAGGAATCAACCAAAGTTTATAAAACCATCGTTTGATAAAGCCACCGTGTGGTGAAACATGTCACGTTTTGTTTAATAAAAACGAAGTTTGTGAAAATTTATTACAAGCATATTTTCTAATGAGACCATCAAGTCGAGCTATTGTGACGCGGAATCCATCCGGAAGCCAATATTTTTCAAGACCATAGATATGAATTTTCAACAAGTAAGCACCAAAAACCATCCAAAGAAATATTCCTCTCCGTTAAACATAACATATCATTGCACTGGATTTTTATACGCTTGATTTCATAAACTATAAAAGAGTTCACACTGTGGATAATAATGATAATTATAATGTTCATTCATATAACGTACAAACATGAAATTATAAAGAAAAAGTTTTTGTGAAGCGGTTTTTGCCATGGACCTCACATGAGAGGGTGTTGTTGGTGGTAATCCCAAGTATGGATATGGAAAACTTCATAGTAATATTCGTACTTGACATCGTCATATTAGGGGTTGGGGGATTCGTCTTCCTGGAGAAGATACAAGCTGATTTTTGGTTGCATTAAACTCTACTAGATTATCAGATCAGAGAGGAGATTACAACCGACGGATCTGTGATATGGAACAGAAACAAATTTGATGCCAAGACAGGTCCCTGTGGAACATGTTAATAGCCATTGTATTGGAGGATAATTCGTCAACCAACACATGGACTGATCTATTTGATAGATGCATACTTCTCTACACTTACACCATTCATGATGTTGAATACCGTCTAATGGAATCTGATCTTCTTTGTAAAAATGTCGTTAGGTTCAACAACACCCAAACATCTCGCCTTCGCAAAACATTCTGCAATTGTAGTAAGTGGAATATTTTTTCAAGCTGCTGATGTCCATACTAAACTAAGAGTTAAGTTGATACTTTTTTCTACTTTTCTGTAAGTGGAAAGTCAGAAGTCTTCTTAACTGATTTTTCCTATATGCTAACTATGGATAATCACTTGGTCTAGTGGTGGGCAGTGTCAACAAGATATTCGCGCAGTTTGGGATGGGGCGTGGCATTATCCAAATATTATAAGACATTTCCATTTCCTTTTCTCATTTTTTCGTCAAATTTTTTTAACCATGAGGTTATTATTTCTGTCGTCCTCCAGGGCCTCTTATTTGAAACCCATTCCAAGGGCAGTTTGTTCATATGAGCTCCTTTAAAGCAGCAAGGATTTCAACTTTTCCCAGTTTTTAACACTTTTTGATGCGAACGTCTTATGAGGCGTTGCAAAATAAGATCAGCTAATTTCTTCCTGCAGTTTTCTTTTCCAGTTATAACTCGATAGTGAACGACAAATTGAGGAAGCAGACTCGGTCAAATGCTTGGGAGATATCCAATGCTACAACAACAGAGATTCCCCATATTTTTCAATAGCTTTTTGCCGAACATGTTTACGTACATAAGCAGGTGTCCTGTTTGTATTGGCCGGTCATTCGCGATTTTGGAGCTCTCTGGGTATTGGATAAGCTCGATCTCCATCACTTTAGAGATCAGAGATAATACTACAATGGTTCTATAATCATTGAGAAGGATATTCTTTGCTTTTTTTGGAATTGGTTGAACTCTAGCTGATGTCTTCTAGCTGGAAGGAAAGACACTAAATTTGTATGGAAGAGTAAACAACCTGCAGGAAACTGGTGTTAATTCAGGAGTACACTTCTTGGGAACGACATGTGGAATTCCGTCTGACCCCTCAGCCTTTTTGGTATCGAGATCAAAACAGAATGCGTCATCCAAGATTCAACATATCTAACATTCTTATAAATGCATTCTGAGATGTTACTCCACCTCTTGCTAGTTTTTCATAGGAACTGTAAGAACCACTTGGTTTTTATCTGATTATAGATTTCACAATGCTTAAAGGTCAATAAAATTCCCGATTCAGGAACCATCATCTCCGGTTACAGGCAATCCATAGAATTTTATTTTCACCGTTGTCTTAACAAGTTTTTAAATCAAAATTGGGTAGTTTGAACGAATTCGTAAGACTCAATTATTTCTTATAGTGGAGTCAATCTACGGAAGAACAGGACTTAGGTTCGTAAAATTATGATAAGGGCTAGCGACCTGGAAAAAATTGTGTCTTATGGTAAAAATAATACGAACCTAGAATTTCAATTACCAATATTGGGTGGAACCATGTCTAACCTTCAAAAAACTGTTTTTTTGCTCTTTTCTAGGTCAGTTTGAAGTTTCTTTTTTGAGGTTTGAAATTGGTACCCTTTTATTGTTGATTGTTGGTATTTGATGAACCTTCAGTCCAAATTTCGTGGCATTCTCTCCTGGAATAAATATATATACATATACGTTTCTTGGAGCAAAAATTCAAATTGGGTTATTTTGGCCAAATTTCAACTAAATTGAATGAAATTTGGTGAAAAAGTAGGTCGTGGCGGTCACAATAAGTGGTCCAAACTTGGGCTGAAAATATCATACAGTTTTGCCCAAAATCCAAATTTGGCCCAAATTTTAAAAAGACTCCCCTTTTATAAGCGGAATGTTACGAAATTTGAACTGGAAGTTCCTCATATACCAACAATAAAAGGCTACCAATTTCAAATCTTAGCCGGAAGTCTAAGGGGTCCAAAAAAATATAAGACTCCCAAACGGATCAAAAAACAGGTTTTTGAAGGTTAGACATGGTTCCACCCATAGACCTATTATCCTGAGGAGACGAAACACCTCATTCATAAAACTCCATTTGACTTGTCGCAATGATTACATGAAGTATGACAAAGAAAACCAACGGACCTCTTTGTCTTCGAGTTATAATTACTCCTTATTGGCAACGCTGTAACTATGATTGAAAACTCGGTACCACTTGTAAGGCAACACCGCTTCGAAATAGCTACGAGAAATACGGAAGCTGTCAAATTGCGTAGTACAGAACATAGTCCCCATTAATAAAAGGTGCGCAGCGTTGTCGCCTTCTGAATAAATGATGCAATGGAATGGAATAGTTCTATATTTAAAAATTTAATTATTCTATAATTCGATTGTATATTCCAGGTTACCATAAATTATGGCATATTTTTCAGAGAAAACGACATTTCAATAGTATTGCTTCTAACCAATAAATAATGCTATGGACGTTTTTATAATAATCACAAATCTCAATCCGGCACACAGAACAACTAATCCGGCAACAGCACATTCCATACGGCCATACTTGTAATATACAGCGGTCTGAGTGGCCCGAAATGTTGGCAATGTCTGATCGTGTTTATAGGTAAGCAATTCTGTCTACTTAGGATGATAGGTCTATGGTTCCAACCAATATTGGTGATAGAAGTTTTAGAATCTTTTTATTAAGCTATTGAATCAAGAAATTCCGTAAGGAAAATAACCTAACACCCCCCTCTCCGCCTACCATGTAGCTCGGCCGAGCGTTCGCTTAACGTGTATGTATATCGTACGACTGTACGAAGCTCGCACGGATCGAGACGAGCTGCTCCGAAATCGGACGAATACGTAAGCAGCTGTTTGTGAGAAAGTATATAGGTGTATAGGTATCTATCATATCTTTATAATGCCACACTCACCGAATGTGCCTCGTAAGTATACATGTAGGTATATATACTGTTGTAGATACTGTTCCAAAAGGTGGGGTAGCTATTTACCAAAATAATAATAATGTTACTAATATTATGACTCCGAATATTGAAATAAATATTGCACACGTTAGCGATGTTGATGTTAGGCGCTCATTTGTTGGAGATATTTGTGCGTGCTTATGCAAACTTAGAAATGGCCTACACATAGTCATGGTAGCAATTTACATTTCTCCGAATCCAAAACTGGACGTGGTAGAGCATTTTATTTATCGCACTTTACTGGAGTACACTGAAGAAGGGTCGAAAATACTTGGTACAAATGGTAATAAATTTCTACTTATCTTGGCTGGCGATTTCAACATCAACTTCGCTTATAAAAAATCAGAGCGGTTGACAACTTGATCCACAAGAATACACAACAAAATATGGGACCACCATTGACGCGGTATTTTCCAGATATTTAGAGGATATCAAGTCTCAAACTTATGTCTCTTATTTCAGTTACCATAAACCTATAGTTTCAATGATAAAAATTCCTGAATAACCTACATGTATTGTAAGATAATAAAAATATTTTAAACGATATTAACTTCTCATTTATTCAATAAAAGAAAAAAATTTATTTCCTTATCGGTCACCACGCTCAAAAAATGTAACTTGAATTAATATCAAAGAAAAAAAAATACTGCTCAAATAAAAAATAAATAAATAATTATAATTGCATAAGTTGATAAAAAATGCTATGCAATAGCTTTACCGCGGCAGTCCAAGAGTGCCACACGTTTTTTTTTTATCATAAGACACCATTTTTCCAGGGCGCTATAACCTCTATCAAATTTTTATGAACCTCGTCCTATTTTTCCGTCCACGTTTCCGTTTCGACTCCATTATTAGTGGGTTCAAAAACGGATGTACCGTAGTTTATGTTATATATCTGACCTATTCTTTGAAGAAATGGCTTGTACTTATTGAATTTATTACTCGACATATGTCCACACGGTATTCTCCAATTCCGAGAAAATAGGCGGTTCATAAACAACAACATAATAACTGGAGAATTGACGACCAGCATTCTTGAACCGTTTTCAATCGAAATAATAAATGTAATTTATTTAATTATCGAACGATTATTAGTTTACGATTGTAAGAAACTTCATCCCATGGCACGCCGCCTCTGCAACAATCTTATAGTGCATGTGCGGGGGACAGAGACGCATACATCTCGGTTCGTTGACCCATCGTTTCTTTCTACAGTACTTTATTTGCATGTGTTTTTTTCTTTCTTGTTGCGTTCTTTTACAGCCTACTTTAACAGAAATAACTCAGCTTGTGCTAGGTTATGGTTCTGGAAGTATTTATTTTTAATGGATACGATGTTGTTTTTTTTTCTCTTCGAATATTCGAGTTTGTTCACACCGATCGAGAGGATATTCCCGTTTTCGTATGTGTATATCGGAAATATCGGAGAATGTACAGGGTCCGGTCAATTAAAATCGATTGATTGAAAAAAAGTTGTGTACTTGTTTTATTCATATATGATTTACGTTGACGCAGTGGCTGGCGGCTGGTGACTCTAAAATATGCTATGATAATCAACAATTTATTTAACGCCAGGGCTTTACACATATAAATACCGGGATATCAAAAATTATCTTGGTCAAGCGTGGTTGTGTGTGGAATCTGAAGCGTGTGTCTTACTTTACGTTTGAAATAATTATGTCACTGTCACACTGACATCATCAATAACCTACAAATTTCATACCTATTTATTTCAGTTGTAAAACAATAATGAACTACAAATTATGAAATAACGGTTTTAGTAACAAGAAAAACTAAATTACAGTAATTGTTGGAAATGTCCCCCGTTTTGTTCGATGCACAAGTTGACGCGCATCCTCATGCTGTGAAAACCGTTTTGCAGCATTTCTGGCGTTATGGTTGCACATTGCTGAACTATTCTTTGTTGAAGTTCTTGCAAATTATTTACCGGAGTTGCGAAAATCTTGTTTATTGAGTAAGGAAATATAAAATAGTCCATAATTGTCAAACAAGGTGATCTCGGAGGAAACTCAACTTCTGTATGCAAACTTACCAGAGGTCATCAAAAAACTCGCGGAGAAAAGCAATATTTTCTTGTGTAGTATGTGCTGTTGCACCGTCATGCTGGAAATAACCGTACCGAAGTTCATCATCGTTTAACTGTTGCACAAATTCAGCCAAAAAGTTGTGTCTGTACCTTCCTGCGTTGACGGTGAAATCGAAAAAAATTGGCCCAATTATTCTTCTGCGAGAAACTGCCATCCAAACACCAATTTTTTGAGCATGTAGTGGCGATTCAGTAAAAACATGAGGGTTATCATTGCTCCACATTCGCATATTTTGAGAAATAATGTATCTCGAAAGGTGGAACCACGCTTCGTCAGAAAAAAAGTTGAGTCCAGAAGATCGTCATTCATTAAATTATTGACAAACCAATGGCAGTAAGCAAGGCGTCTGGGGTGGTCTGCGGGCAGAAAATCTTGATGTGCTTGCATCTTATATGGATGCATGTTCAAGTCTTTCTTTAAAATCTCCTGACATGTTCCATAAGAAAGTCCAATTTCCTGAGAAAGACGTTTCAAAGGTTTTGCAGGCTCCTCTTCCATACGTTGACGAACGTCATCGACCACTTCTTCTGTACGAACTCTTGGTCTACCAGCACCTTTTTATGAGTCACACAACCAGTTCCGCGAAACACTTCAACACAATTTGTAAGGCAGGCATAAAAGTTGTTCGGTAATATTGCCACGTTTGGGAAGTGCTCTCTGGAAAATTGTCCAAACACAAACTGTATTGCCAATTTCCATTAACTAGCGCACTCGTTCAAAAATGGGCTTCAATCTTGAAAATTTTGTGCTGTGTGGTATGAGGCATGATTCAAAAACTGGATTAGAAAATTTCAGCACAATGACTTAGCAGATTCTGTTTTCGGCTATAGGCCGCTAGCTTTTAACCGCTTTTGGGTATATTTTAGTAGCTAGAAAATTCCTTTTGGTACGTCGCACGTTAGACTCGCGTAGCTGAGACCTGAGAGTACCTGTTTCTATTTAGATTAAATTTTCCTATTTAATCGACATTTTGGGGCCCGAGACTATGCTATTTAGTTGGCGCCGTTCATAAACTAACGACATGGAGCGAAAACCGCATACGAAAAGTTCTCGTAAAGACGTTCTATGTTCCGAAGATTTGCACTTTTCTAACTCGCGAGCTACGCGCTCCTCAAGTGAACGTCATTCGATTTATCAAAAATTAACCAATTTAAAACAGTTTTCGACCCCGTTTGTGGCTATTGCGACCTTGTAAAAGGTTCAAAGTTAACATTTCGTTTTACATTCCACATCCACCCTTGACCAAGATAATTTTTAATTTGTAGTTCATTATTGTTTTACAACTGAAATAATTAGGTATGAAATTTGTAGGTTATTAATGATGTCAGTGTGACAGTGACATAATCATTTCAAACGTAAAGTAAGACACACATTTTAGATTCCACAACCACCCTTGACCAAGATAATTTTTGATATCCCGCTAGTGTAGTGTAGATGAATATATGAAACAAAAACAAATATTTTTTATTGTATCTAAATTGTTCATAAAAATTGTAGTGTATCTAAATTGTCGTATCATTGTTATAATGTCTATATTTTATCAATGCTAGTTTGTGTGCCTTATTTTAACTTATAATCTAACTTTATGATTGTAAATACTACTTTCCATTGTTCAATATGTGTCCTATTTATTTATGTAAATTGACTTTTGGATAAATAAGATATTCTATTCTATTCTATTTTATTCTGTTCATATGCTCATTATTTTTGTCTTTACGTACGTTAAGGTCTCATGACCATCATTAGTGTGAAACGGGATTTCTTCATCAGTACAATTTCAATTGAAAATGACCACGTCGCCGAAACGAACATAAATACGAGTGGTCAGAATTGTAACAGATTAATGTTTTAAGTATATGAATATGTATCAAAAATCCACTGTTTAGTAATTTTCTCATAATATACATACGAACTAATGTCATACAAATCTGTAGACGACTGATGGTTAGAATCAAAACAACGCTTAGCAAGGGCGGTGGAGTTTTGTTTTTTTATACTATACTACTACACAGGCTATCTCCGAAACCGAGAGAAATAATAATATGTTTGGATCCAGAAAGTGTCCAATTCGAAATCAATTTTATGGCTATACTAAAATAGTTAAAGATATGTATTATACCTACTAAAATACAACGTAATGTTGTTTTCATTCCAGGTATTTATACTACGACGAACTAGTGAAATTGTTGGCTGATTGAAATATTTATTTTGAAGGAAAAAAGCTTCAGCGGAGTTAATTTGCAGTTCAAACCTTTAGACGTTTATTATGGATATTGATATTATTATCGAACTTATTATGGGTGATGGTTTAGGTTTGAATCATTCGCGTATCTTCTCATCTTACCCCTTGATCCGAGCCACATACGTTGAGGAAATTACTGCGGATAATAAATTTTTCGTTTAAGCTGTATATGTGTGCTAAAGAATGTTTATCATAGGTCGTAAATATTATAAACGCATACTCAAACAGACTGTTAAAAAACAAAATCATACATTGCTACATTGTACAGTGTCAAGTTGTATGGGTCAAGAACATGCGTGTATGCTAATATAATAATAATAATAATAATAAATTGCTTATATTTTGTACAAAGTGAAAAGAAAATACAATGTAAAAAAGAGAGAGGCGAAGTTTAGCTTATGCTACTCATACTTAACCTATAGCTAAAATAGAATAAAAGAAAGGCTAAAAAAAAGTATAAACTTACTTACCAAATTTTAAACTACGAAGAAAAAAGGAAAAATCTAATAATCTAGAGTTTGTTACAGAGAAAAGAAATAGATTTATGCAATAGTGAATAAAATACTTCACAAGCTGTAATATACAGCCAACTGTTATTTTGTGAGTCCAGTAGCGTCGATTTGAGTTTTCTTTTGAGAAAACCTTCTGAATTATATATTCTAACTGCATTAAAGGTGAAACATCTGTTTGACCAAGCAACACGGAATTTAGGCAAGTCTAAATTGTAAGTATGACGTATGCAGCGGTCATGCAAACTTCCTCTATATATTAGTCTACTGTTAAGGGAGGGGGGAGTGGAGGTGGAAAGTACAAGGAAGACCAACGAGCTCATATGATATTTGAACAAATTTTCGAACCTAAGCCAGCCTAGATTGTTGATTTTAGCTGATACTCTGTCATATTCACGGAGACCAAAAACAAATGTACAACAGTAGTTTTGGATTTCTTGAAGGTGATATTTAGTAGTTTGAAGCAAGCAAGGGAAATACAGAACCAAGCCTTAGTTAAGGATAGATAACACTAAGCATTCACAAAGTTTTTTCCCCAAGTTAAAACTTAATAATTCCTTATGCCTATATAACCGTCATAAGATAAAGTAAAATTGCTTAACCAATAAGGTTATTCCAAGATTCCTAGCCCTATTTGTAGTTTCAGAATCTGGCTCCGAATCTTAAGCCGCATATCAGTATCATCCCCCATCAGCCATCAGACCAGAATTAAAGATAAGGTGGCAGCATTTGCTCGGGTTCAAAGTCAGATTGTGAGCGTTTGAGTACTTTTATAACGATTTTCATAATGACATGTCTATTTGAGAGTATTTTTACTGAATTGGGATACTCATACAGGTCATAGTACAAGGTATTATTCGCCACACTCTAACAATGAGTATTAGAGATAATTTTGACGATGCTGATATGCAATCGAAACTTTTCAAGTTAATACGAGGATAGTGCCAAAAATTACCAACCTGACTATGAAAGGCATAGACTCAAAATTACGAGGGCAAGGAGAAAAGATCCTGAAAAATAAAACAGATGGCGTCACAATCGAAAATGCCATGTGATATTTGTAATGTACCACCTTTAACTAGAACGCTTTGAAATTTTCAGACTGATATGTTATTCAGTTCTGTTTTGACACCCATCGAAAGCAAGCAACCTTGAAAATTTTGCGTCTTGATTATACATTATTTCTTGCGTGGAAAAAACATAACGCAAACCAAAGCATCGCTTGTCAAACATTATGACCAAAAAGGACGCCGAACACAGTGCATTTTTTCACGGTATTCACCCGCCAGCGGAAACACTCTTTTGATATTAGTTTTTGTCAGGAAGAGTGACTAAAAGACTGCTATCTTTTTCGACAACATCTTTCATTTGCAATTCTTCTCGTCTGCATGCTCCACAAAGGCCAACAGCAAGAGCAACCTGATAAATAAAGTAAAATTAAAACCTTTAGAAGCAGTCACCACACGTTAACCTAAATTATTAAATAAGATGCATCATTAGCATTTGCCAAAGCCAAAAATGTATTCTCTTAACATGAGGTAATTTTCATGATCAAAGTTTATGATGATGAAAGGAACCATGAATTGTAAAATCAACACACTCCAGGGCTGAAGATCTTTCCATTGAAACAGACAATATTCAAAGTATTCATTGATAGCTGAACAAGAACATTTATTCAAAATACCTTTTTTCACATGTACTGTCCGTCGATGCCCAGATCCATCCCAATAGCTGAATGTAATCTCGATTTCTTCTTCTTTCAACTTTTGTTACTGTTCTGCCCTCTGCTGTCTTAATTCTTCTCGTAACTTGTTTTCATCTTCTTCTCTTTCACGATCTGGTAGAAAACTTGTGTCTGCATTTGGATCTTTCCGAATCTTCTTCAAATGTGAAGGACATGAATCTTCAATACCTTGCCTCTGAAGGATTGCACTATCCTCTTTTTCTTCTTCAGATTTTTCATCTTCTTCAGCATCTTCGTCCAGGCTGAATGATAAAGCTTGAATCTAGAATAAACTAATATTGCCTTTATATCATACAAACCTATTCATTTTGGACTGTTAAATTAATACAGATTTAATACTGTCACAGTTCATTCTAAATACTGCTAATTGTTGAAAGTTTCGTACATTCAATGGATTGAAGTGTACAGGATGTCCCATTTTGGGTACTTTTGCGGGGTATCTCCTTTATTTTTAAAGATAGAGAGTTGCGGTTTTCGCGACACTGTGCTACTTTTTCGTAAAACTCAAGATGCCGTCAACAGAATTTTCATAGCCCTTTTAGTTTTTAAGATACAGGGCATTTCTGAAAATGTTGCATTTTGTGACCCCCCTCGTATCTCCGTTATCCTTCAACTTATAGAAAAGGTAAAATAACATTCTAATAGTTTTTTTCCGTAGAATGCAGTGGTGTAGATAACTTTTGTTACATATTTACTGTTTTTGAGTTATATAGCAAACTTACGTTTTTTTAAATGGAACACCCTGTATATTTATAGACTATAAAATTTGTCTTTTTTTTACCTTTTCAAAAATATATGATAGTATAAACTTTTTTTCAGAAACACGCAAATAATTGACAATTTTCAGAAAATTAAATACATATTTTAATAGTAGGCTATGGATAACAATAATAAACAAGTTCAACTTACATATTACTAACAAATAATTGGATACCTTGTATATAGGTATCTATTAAAAAAAAATCCCATAGATCTTTTTCTAACAGTAAGTTTGTAACAACAGTTTTGTGGCGTAAAGTGACAATATAACAAAAACACAAAAAAATAACATTATTAAAAAGAATTAAATGTGATGTTCAAATTGACCACCATTTTCTCTAATGCAAAATTGGCACATCTTTGAGATTCTTTGAATAGCGTTCAAAAGAACCATTGTTCTCATTCGCAGATTTCGAAAAGCTAAATGAATTGCCTCTCGAAGTTTTGCAATGCCGTCATATCGAGTTTTATATACTTCATTTTGTATATAACCCCATAAAAAAAAATCTAAAATTGAGAGATCTGGTGATCGTGGAGGCCATCTAACAGGTCCGTTGGTCCATCTTTGAGGTTGGTCCATCTTTGAGGAAAGTTATTATTTAGAAAGGCCCTTAAGAGCCTAGAGTTATGACTTGGGGCACCATCTTGCTGTAGGTAAACAGCATTATACTGGGCTAATGGAATGTTTTCGAGCAGTTCTGGAATAACTTCCTCAAGAATTTCTAGGTATCTACGTGCTATAAGACCTCCTTCAAAAATCCTCTAAACTATATGTCTACCCAAAATAAAACATGAAACCTCAACTCCAAAACGTCCTTGTTGTGCCCTTTCAAACATTAAATGCAGATTTTCACTACGCCAGTTCCTGGTATTGTGACGATTGAAAATGCCAGCACTTGAAATAAAGCATTCGTCTGACCAAAAAACAAGTCTGCCAAATAAATCGTTAGCATCGATTTGTTGCAAATACCACTGGCAAAACAGTGCCCGGCGCTCGGCATCGCCAGGATGCAAATGTTGTAGTATATTAAATTTGTATGGATGATACTTATATTTCTTCAAGATCCTCTGAGCGTTAGTTTTTGGCACACCAATTTCCTTCTAAATTTTTCTACATGAGGACGAAGATGTTGCTTCTATATATCCTAAAGTATCTATCTCTTTTCTTTCCCTGTTCTCTTTGTTGTATGTTTTAGGGCACGGGTGAACAAATGATCCGTGCTCAACTAAATTTGCTTTTAAACGGGCAAATATCCCAAAAAACGGTTGCCTTCTTTCTGGATATCTAACAAGCAAAAATTAAAATGATAATAGAGATTTTCATAGCCATAATAGCTTACTCACCTTTGGAAATATAATTCCGAAGCTTCTTCAGAATTTTCATTACTCTGTATAAAACATACCATCATATCATATTTCTCATAATTTTCGTAAACTGCCATTATTCGAAAAAATTGATAAATATCTATTGAATAATGATACCAAAAGAACGAAAATAAACAGCTTAAATGCGATAGAGATTTGATGTTTATTTCTGTTTCTTGTCATAAACAATATCAATGGCCTACAATTAAAATATGTATTTAATTTCTAAAAATTGTCAATTATTTGCGTGTTTCTGGAAAAAAGTTTATACTATCATATATTTTTGAAAAGGTAAAAAAAAGACAAATTTTATAGTCTATAAATATACAGGGTGTTCCATTTAAAAAAACATAAGTTTGCTATATAACTCAAAAACAGTAAATATGTAACAAAAGTTATCTACACCACTGCATTCTACGGAAAAAAACTATTAGAATGTTATTTTACCTTTTCGATAAGTTGAAGGATAACGGAGATACGAGGGGGGTCACAAAATGCAACATTTTCAGAAATGCCCTGTATCTTAAAAACTAAAAGGGCTATGAAAATTCTGTTGACGGCATCTTGAGTTTTACGAAAAAAAAGCACAGTGTCGCGAAAACTGCAACTCTCTATCTTTAAAAATAAAGGAGATACCCCGCAAAAGTACCCAAAATGGGACACCCTGTACATATAGTGGAGTCATTCTACGGAAAAATGAGGCGAGGTTCGTAAACATTTGATAGAGGTTGGGGAGGTGGAAAAAGTTGTTTCTTGTGATAAGAGTAATGATATTCCAGAATTTTCTACAAAAAATATTTGGTGCAACCATCCCAAAAATCCCAAAAACTGGTTTCAGGGCCTTTTTTAGGTCAGTTTTGAAGTTTTAATTTTTTTGAACCCCTTAGACTTCTGACTAAGGTTTGGGAGTTGGACCCATCTATTGTCCATGTTCAAGGAAGCTTTAGTTCAAAATTGGAGTGTTTGCGATCATTACTTCCCCTAGAATAGATATATGTATAGATACGTTTTTCGGGGTAAAAATTAAAATTGGGATATTTTGATCAAATCTTCACCAAATTGGATGAAATTTGGTGTCAAAGTAGATCATGGTGACCATAATAAGCTCAAATTGAAGGTTATTTTATACAGTTTGACGTGATATAACTTGTTTCATAAGATTAGCCCATTTCTTGGTCATTTACGGCATATATATATATATATATATATATATATATTATTAAGATTAATTCTTTTGGTTTATATTGCCCCACGTTGTGGTGACAATTGTTAATTTTATTCTTACTGTTTTTATTTTGTTTTATTTGTTATTAATAATTATAATTTTTGATTCTACCGGCTAGCTTTTTATCTTTCTAATTTGATTATATTTGAACTTTGAATTTACGTTTATTAAATTTTAAAGTTTATCTATAGAATAATTTTATATGGAATTAAACACAATGCTCTTTGATTTCACAATATTTACTTTCTATGACTCTTATTATCTCGTTCAATTCAACTTTATGTTTACAAAATCTATGACATAACCTTAAGACACTTTTTCAACTAATATTTGTTTATATTGTTATAATCAACAATCTTCCTTTTTCTTTACAGATAATACGAATAATATGATGTAGAAATTATAAACAAACTTACGTTTAGACAATATCCAAAAGTGTGTTTAACAATGTGGGCAATTTTCAATTTACTTCCTTTTGTTATTTCGTTGATTCACCTTTTACACAACACTAAGCTTTTCACGATAATCACAGGTAACTAATTTTGGTTACTTCTTCTTGAGAATCAGGAACTGTTGATAATACTTTGTTTTATTCTTTTAGATAAGACATAAAACTTTTCGATGCTTTATTGAAATTATGTTGAAGAATGGCAATCGTTGGATACTTCTTATAAATTGGAGGTTATTACTACCTTTTATTTGGTTTAGATACTTGGGATACTCGTTGACTTTTAATAAAACTTATTAACTTTGGTTACTTTGAACCTATCGAAGTTTGGAACACTTGCGTTCTCTGATGTTTATTTTTTATAAACTTAGGTTAGAAAATTTTGGTGAGTTGCCAGAGAAGAACAGTCTCTACTTGGGTATTAATGCAAACTGAACTTAGCTTTACTTTCAGACTTTTTTATAGGCCTCCAAAACCGACGCTACTTGATGTCATAAACAACCTATCAGGTGCTTACTTTACTTATCAAGAATGCCAAGTTAATTGTTGTGAAATGACAGAAGTACTCATTGTTACCAGACTGACATTAGAAATTCCTCTCAACCAATCAGAATTTAGTATTCTTTAATTTTTAATTATTGGAGATTTTCAACTTATTTTAATTGATAGTGATTCCTTCTTTTTAAATTAATATTGCCTACATTTTTCCCCACACTTTGGTATAATATAACCTATGATTGGGTTATTATTAATATGATTATTCCCATATTTATGGTTTTCTTGACAGTTACTTATTCTTAAATCTAATACATACCATATTATATCAATAACATTCTTTTAACATTACATAACTCAAATTTACTAATCCTAACTTATATCTATAACATTATTCAATGTTTTGTACTATCTCATGATAGTTTTGTAATCACTTTACTTATGATTTCTGTCTTCGTTACACAGTACGTTTCTTCACTTTCACTAAAGTTCTTGTTTATCACTTCTTATTCTATTACATTGTTGTTTATTATGTTTTACATTGTTAATATTAATATCCTAACTATTATTTAGCTTTTACTATTGTTTTTAATTCCATATAAATATCTTTTATTTGATCTTTTCTGATTTTCAAAGTTCGGTAAGTTATTATTTTTAAATTTTTATTGTTTATGAAATGAAATCATAACAATATATATATATATATATATATATATATATATATATATATATATATATATATATATGCGCGCGCAGATTCCCCACCTTCATTGTATTAGTATTATAATAGGATTCTATCACTATAATATTGTTCTTAGAGTGTAGATATGGCTTTTTTTCCATATGTATGTGAGAAAACATATACATTATTTATTTAAGGTCCGATTGTGACATAGTGACATTTTTTTTACTACACGTTTTAATTATTATAGAATATATAGGTATATACAACATCACCTGCGCTTTTTCTAATTCAAGACGGAACAAAAATTTACTTCTGATGATATGGACCACGCCTACTAATATTATCAGATAAAAATTATTTTTATAAGACAATGACAGGTAAAAATATTGTGTATCTTATGATGTTTTTTTTTCTGTATTTTTCTATGTTTCAAGAGGATGTCCGATTTTTCAATCTAATAATTTCTAATCTATAATTTTAATCGGCTGTTAAAAATTTTAACGTTATTAAATTGAATAATCTCATCAAATTAATTTGTAAAATATTTAAAAAAAAAACGTTATTCTCATGAAGTCTTTTAGTATATCTGATGATGTTGTGGACCACGCCTTTCAGTAAAAAATAACTTTCACTTTCGTTCTAAACAATACCAGGTATTAATAGGTCCTATATTGCTTATCATTCCCTTACCCTTGAAAAAAAGAAGACATCGTATGATGCACAGGTGCACAGCTGCTGCGTGACCTATATATTTTTCAGAATCTCATTTAATAAGTTAGTTTTGAATCGGGTCCGGTCATATACGCTTTGTATTTGACTCTAAATGTATAATATTTTTTCTTGAATATTATATATTATATCTTTTTCAATTATCAAAAATAATATAATATCATATTATATTATAAAATATATAAGTGTCTCTATATGTTTTTTTTTTTTAATACTTATAAATAATTTGATGAGATTATTGAATTGAAGAACGTTAAAATTTTTACAGCCGATTAAAATTATAGATTAGACATTATTAGATTGGAAAATCGGACATCCTCTTAAAACAGAAAAATACAGAAAAAAAAACATCATAAGATACACAATATTTGTCCCTGTCATTGTTTTATAAGAATAATTTTTATCTCATAATATTGGTAGGCGTGGTCCACATCATCAGAAGAAAATTTTTGTCGCGTCTTGAATTAGAAAAGGTGATGTTGTATATACCTATATATTCTATAATAATTAATACGTGTAGTAAAAAAAAATCTCACCATGTCACAAGCGGACCTCAAATAAATAATGTATATGTTTTCTCACATATATATGCAAAAAATATAGCTTTTCCTATTATAATACAATAAAGGTGGGAAATCTTCGCGCGCATATATATATGCGGTAAATGGCCAAGAAATGGGCTAATCTTATAAAACAAATTGTACCACGTCAAACCGTATAAAATAACCTTCAATTTGAGCTCAAAAAGAGTACTCTGCGATTTGTTGGCCGTAATTGGGGGCATCTTCAAAATTTGGGCCAAATCTCCCAAATTTGGATTTTTATCAAAATCATTGAATATTTCAACTTCATCTTTGGATCACTTATTATGGTCACCATGATCTACTTTGACACCGAATTTCATCCAATTTGGTGAAGATTTGATCAAAATATCCCAATTTTAATTTTTACCTCAAAAAACGTATATATATATATATATCTATTCTAGGGGAAGTAATGATCGTAAACACTCCAAATTTGAACCAAAGCTTTCTTGAACATGGACAATAAAAGGGTCCAACTCTCAAACCTTAGTCAGAAGTCTAAGGGGTTCAAAAAAATTAAAACTTCAAAACTGACCTAAAGTAAGGCCCAGAAACCAGTTTTTTGGATTTTTGGGATGGTTGCACCAAATATTTCTTGTAGAAAATTCTGGAATATCATTACTCTTATCACAAGAAACAACTTTTTTCACCTCCCCAACCTCTATCAAATTTTCACGAACCTCGCCTCATTTTTCCGTAGAATGACTCCAATAATATTAACAGGTTAAAATCTCCACTTTGTTGATTGTTACATCCAAGAAGGTCAATTTTGTACAAAAAAATATTGTTTGCAACACGTACCTAAATAAGGTTCTTTAAGACTCGTTTGCTATTTCAGACTAGGCTACGCCTCGTCCGGAAACAAACTTGTTACAAAAATAGCTATTTCCTCAGATACTATATCGTTGGTCAGTTCACATTGTCCATAACCTCGAAAACCTTAACAGTTCAGCTGGAGAATGATTTCGTACTTTGACTGTAGCATTTGAAACGTTGAAAATATGACTTACTAAAACCTGAGGATGTTCCATAGATAAAACATGAAGGAACAGTGTCCCAATTTGATCTCGTCCGTTATAATCGCGATATAGCTTGGGGGTACCTCCACGTTTTCTACATTTCCCGTCTTGCAAAACCACCGTCGCCCGTCAATAGATTGCAAACGTGATTAACAGCGGATAGACCGTGTTGTGTGTTCTCTCTTAATAATTCCCTCTTAGCTTTTATTGTGGGCGCATATAGCTGAACATTTTTTAGTCAATGTCTTTTCGATAGGTTGCGGCAAACATTAAGCTAACGCGTTCCGGCAATTATCGTTATTGTGGAAAATATTGTACATGGATCTAGGTCACTCATAATACGGAGAGTTGAGAATGAAGTAAAAGTTATATCTTTTGATTTATTTTAATATATATTCGCGAGAACATTGTTCAGCTGTGATATTCATCATAATTTAGACCGAGATACGTTATTTCTCTATGGTTTTCTTCGACCAGCTTGACTGCAGTTAATTATTGCTGATAAGATTTACGATACTCTTTTGTACGTAGGAATTAAATGAGGTATCAATAGTACAGGTCGTCTTTTGTTAACGTTTATTGAACATTATTACTATTTATTCACGTAGTTATTACATCGTCTGCCTGCATATCTTGCAGAAACTATGTGTCTTATCAAATTTGAGAGATTTTACTATAGCAGAAGTTGTTGGTAACGTGTTCCTACCGAACACGAATTTTGATAGGAAAAATCAATATTCTTAGCTATTCCGTTGAAAATTCTATTCAATTTAAAAATGGGAAATACATCACTCATTCTTATATAAACCATCAATTTTACATCGCCACGTCTTTTTCCCTCATGTTGCTATATGATCAAGCCGGAGCCTGTTATTTGCACAACTAACAACGTTTTACCTCTTCATATACATTGTAAAAAATATTTGGGTGAAATTTCCCACTGGGCGGCCACCATTCCACGGAGTAAATCTAACGCTTAAGGGTATTTTTAGCCAAAAAAGGAAAATTACACATTGTTTGGGTAAAAATCCTTGGCGGTGTAAATTTTACTGAGAAAAAAATACTTTGGTGTAATTTAACCCTCTAAAATTACAAGTTGGTGTAAATTTGTATAGATAAAATTACACTCTAATGTAAATTTGTATAGATAAAATTACAATTTGATGTAAATTTGTATAGATAAAATTATTGTTGTAAATTTTACAGATACATTTGCACCAAATTGTAATTCAGTTTGTAAAAGAAATATCTAGATGATTTGGCCCTGAAATATTCATTTAAAAATAAACTTTACCTACGCACTATTCCAACTGTTGATTAAAATTCTGTTGGATCATCGTCAATCAGGAAGATGAATTAACCAGTTCGTGTTAGCCCTTTGTCTAACATTCTATTATGAACCATTACCTAAATACAATAACCTAAGCAAAATGAAACGAAAATTTCAGATTTACTACTTATATTCAGGATTACAAAAGCTTATGAAAAATTCCTTGAAAAATTACAAATCACTAATGTTGTTACAAACTTATATATTGAATAACCTCATACTGGGACGGCAACAAAAGTAACAAGACTACCTGAAATTAAAAAAAATATGTTATTAGAATAAGGGAGATGATGAAAAGCAATAATACACATATACAATTTTCCGAAATATTTTACTCCACTGATTCACAGGTATTCTGATACATTTTATAGAAAGTTTCTGGGGTCCATAAAAAGCTGCACTGAGATCATATCGGTTAAAAATGAGCAACTACAGGTAAAGCCCTGGATAACTACTGGTATTTTAATATCTATTCGATATAGAAATAACCTAAAAAGGAAAATGGTAAGATACAAACTGAATAAAGAACTAAAACAGGAGTACAACAGATATCGTAATCACGTGAGAAATATAATAAAATTTACAAAAAATTAGTACTATAAAAGCAAATTAAATGAAGTCTAGAAAAATGTTTAAACAGTAGATTCGGAACGCATTTCTACAAAAAAATTCGATACTATCACATAATCAGTTTGGTTTCCATGCAGGGATAAGTGCAATATAGTTTTAATGTTAATGAAAAAACCATTGCTATTTTTCTTGACCTTCAAATAGTATTTGACACAGTAATGCATGCAAAATTATTGAAAAAGTTGGATCACAAAGTCATTCGCGATGGTGTTCTTCAACTAATAGAAAATTACTTGGCTGAAAAAATTCGAATAGATAGGCACCCTAAGCTCTACACAGATAATTAAAACCGTCATACCTCAAGGGACGATATTAGGGCCAACACTCTTTCTTATATTTATCAATAATTTTCTTTTACTTGGAAATTACACAATCTTGTCTTATGCAGACGACACAGTTGTAATATGTGAGGGCGCAACCTGGAAACAATTCCAAAACTAAGTTTATAGCATTCTCGCCATCGAAAGCAGGACAGGCATCCATCTTGAAACCCTTAAAAATAGGAAACTCCTCAGATGTAATTGATCAGACTTTTTTGATAAATATCTTAAATCGGGTCACCATATCGATTTTCTATCAAAAATTCAAAAAAAACTCCTATATAGATGTTATTCCCTCAGGAGCATACTAAATAAGGAAAATCTATTGACTATTTATAACAGTCTGGTTGTATCAATCTTATCTTAGGATATGAAGGTTTGAGGCTCCGCATATAACGGACAAGCATTTGAAGCATTAAACCTATATTTAACTTTTTTAAATACGAACCTGAATTTTTTATTTCGTATCATTATCAGTATGATAACAATCAATAATTGAATTATGTTTGGATTAACTTAGAGATACTTTCAGGTATTACAATATCTTATATCATTATTTTTTACTATTTGGGAGTAGATCCTATCTTTAAAATGCCATTTAACGCAAAATGTTTCCATGATGCTAAGTGATCTTCTAAATACACCTTCACAAACTTTGACTTCGTGTGCTTTAGTCTCGGAATGAAGTTAGCTCTTTTGGTCTTTGAACGCTTTAGTCACCTGCTGAAGTTAGCTCTATGTGACTTTGTGAGCTTTAGTCACAGTCTGAAGTTAGCTCTCTGTCTTTGAATTCTTCAGTCACCTGCTGAAGCTAGCTCCAAGTGACTTTGTTCGCTTTAGTCATGAGCGGAAGTTAGCTCTATGTGTCTTTGTGCGCTTTAGTCACCGGTTGAAGTTAGCTCTATGTATATTCGTGCTCTTTAGACCCGGAATAAAATTAGCTCTCTGTCTCTTTGAACGCTTTAGTTACCTGCTAAAGTTAGCTCTGTGACTTCGTGCTCTTCAGTCACTGGCTGAAGTTAGCTGTCTGTGTCTTTTTACGCTTTAGTCACCGGGTAAAGTTAGCTCTATGTAATTTCGTGCACTTTCGTCATGGAATGAAGTTAGGTCTCTGTGCTTTGAACGCTTTAGTCACAGGCTGAAGTTAGCTCTATCTGAGTTTGTGCGCTTTAGTCATGGGCTGAGGTTAGTCTGTGTCTTTGAACCCTTTAGTCACCGGCTGAAGTTACCTCTATGTGATTTTGTACGGCTTAGTCACCGGTTAAAGTTCGTTCTTTGTAAGTTCGTGCGCTTTAGTCACGGAATGAAGTTAGCTCTCTGTATCTTTGAATGCATTGATCACCGGCTGAAATTAACTCTATGTGACTTTGTGCGCTTTAGTAACGGAATAAAGTGAGCTATCTGCGTCTTTGAACGCTTTGGTCACTGGCTCAAGTTAGCTCTACGTGACTTTGTGCGTTTTAGTCACGGGCTTAAGTTAGCTAATTGTTAGTCACCGGAATTGAAACTCAAAATCAAGTTAGTTGTCCCTTGTCATCAATAAGTGCCGTCCTTGTGAAAAATGAACCTAAACGACAGTGGCGTCGTAGCAAAAGCGTCTAGACGCTCGTTTCAATAAACACTGGCTCTGCTTGTGCCTAATAAGACTCGAGGCTTGAGTGCCGTTTATAAAACTTGTTGCATAATATAGATACTACATTAATATTCAGGATTGAGTATGTAGATTTTGTTTTACTTCCCTCATTGAATATGAGAAAGCTATCTGTCAGCTGGGTGCCGCATTTGCTCTCTGTTGACAAAAAGCGCAACCGTGTGACAACTGTTTGGCGATGTTCAAGCACGATAAGAAGGACTTTTTGCGACGTTTCGTAACCGTGGACAAAACATGGAGTCATCACAACACACCAGAGACCAAAGAACAGTCGAAACAGTGGACTTGTCCTGGCGAATCGAAGCCGAAAAATGTCAATGTGGGCTTATCAGCCAACAGAGTCATGGCGACAGTTTTGCTAACTGATGATGATTGATCAATTTTGGTGACAGTTATTTATATTAATTCTCAGCAACAAACAACTATGTATTCCTCTTGATGATGGCAGAAAATCATGGAATTCTATGGAAGGTGATTCGGTCGTAAGCGAAACCGAATCAACTTCCTGGCAATTCCATGATTGTTTGGGGGTTAAGACAGTATAATTATTATCACAACCATCAACAATTATGACGTTTTAAACGAAGAAATTAATGCGGCATGTTCACATTCAAACTCTCAGGAACGTAAATCGCTCATGCGTCCAGTTTTCTTGTTACGCAAAGTATAAATTTCACAACAGCTCTTCGCCATCGAACGCACACATTCTCTCTCTCTAATACCTGAATAGTAACCACGCGAAGAACTAACTTAAATCGGTAACTCCTCCTACCAGAAATAAAATAAATTGGATACACATGTAATATAGAAATATTACTTAAGGCAAAAGTAACAAGTAAACTTACTTGCGTATGTATTCAAGAGATGAGATGCAGTAGGGGCTGTACCGGCACCGACAGTACATAGCATAGAAGTAGTTTGACACCGAAGTTAAAGGTCTCGAGTTCAAATACCGTATGTTTCGATCTTCTTTCTTCTGTTCTTGTTCCGCGTTTCAGATGACTTAGATTAATAGGGACTTTATATAATATAAATGGATGCCCATTGCTTTTATTGCTTCTTGTGTGCTTAATGATTATCGCTGTGAAATGGTCAGAGGACCGTGACGATGTGTACGCCCCCCATGGTTGGGTGTGTTTTCTATGTTATAACATATCCTGCATTTACACTTTTGGCAGGTTAACCACCGTGAAATAGGGCTACTTGGAACTATACATTGTTTATGGGATGTTAAAAATGTGTCACAAGTCGATAGTGCATCAAAAAATAAGGCGACATGCATAATATCATTTTTTTTTGGTAAACTTAACAAGGAAGATACGGGGCTTCAAAGTTCGGTTTGAAAAATAGTTTGTTTTTAATCGTGGCTCTTTTACCGCTGCAGCGATTTATTAAATTCGGTGCTAGTACTCTTTAAATTGATACCGCACTAGAAACATGCCCAAAACATTGTCCAGTGACGTAGCTACAGAGGGTAGTTTTTTCCATCATATTTTGTACACCACTGGATATTCAAATATAATAAACAATAATAAAAATAAAAGTTTTTAGGAGTTGGAATTGACAGTCATTAGAAGCATAACCTTATGCAAATTAATTGACATATTAAAACAAAATTCAAAAACAATAGATTTTCAGGATATAGTAAATTGCTATAATTTAAAATTTATTATTGTCACACCTACTAGAAAGGAAGCGTGTCTAGATAATATACGAGGCGAGGTGAAAAGTTTCTGAAAAATCAAACAAGAAATGATTTGTTTGGTCTCCTTATAGCCCGATACACTTCGTTCAACGATTTTCTAATGTTTCGATCCCTTCCAAATAATACGATTTCGGCAATCCTCCAAAATAGGCGATGACCTCTCATCGTTGGAGCCAAATATCTTTCCGCCAAGCCATTTCTTCAAGTTTGGGAATAGATAAAAATCGCAGGGGGCAAGCAAATCTGCAGAATATGGTGAATGCCGAACTAACTTGTAGCGTAATTCATGCAATTTTGCCATTGTGACTGCGTTGTCCTGGTACTAAGCACTGAGCGTCTTTACGGCATTGATTTCAATTTAAAATGTCTACGTTACAATAACGAACGAAGCACGAAAAATCGAATTTGTAACACGTTAATGTAGAGTTTTGTTTAGAGAATCACATTTTGAGCATCTGTTCTTGAGTGTTCTCATCAGTTTTGCATACAAACTTTCCCAGTTTTTCAAACGAAGCAAACGCTATAGTTCAATCCAATTATTTGAACAAAGTTCGTCGAGGTTGTCGTCTTTCCGGATACTTGTTCAGATACATTCTCGAGGTGTTCCCACCGTTTCTATCCCTTTTGTAATAAAGTGTTATCATATCACGTTTTTCTTCATTGGTCACCTCCGTTTGACACAGTTCTTAACTAGGTATCAAAACACCAATCATATGTAACAGATTGAAAAAATCAAATTCTTTGGCAAATGCGACCGCTTTCGCTTCAAATTGGCGTCGAATCGAGCTCTGCATAATATATGCCGGTGATCGTTTTGCCCTTTTCAAGGTAATCGATATGGACGATACCGTGTGCATCCCAAAAAACTGTCGCCATGACTTTGTTGGCCTATAAACCCACTTTTGGCCTTTTTCTGCGTCGATTCGCCAGGACAAGTCCACTGTTTCGACTGTTGTTTGGTCTCTGGTGTGTTGTGACGGATCCATGTTTCTTCCACGGTTACGAAACGGAGCAAAAAGTTCTTATCGCTTGAACATCGCCATACACTCCTTTGAAGGTCGCGCTTGGTGTCAACAGAGAGCAAATGCGGCACCCATCTCGAAGATAGCTTTCTCATATTCAAAACTGTTCTCAGAAATATTGCTATTCGAGCATTTTAGAGACGCATGTAGGAATTTGCAAGGCTTTTAAGTAATCAAATTAGTATAAATATGACTTAATGATTGAACGTCTGTTTTATGATCTATAGACTTGGAGTCACGTTTTATGTGAATCGTTTCCAGAGTATATCTTTCATAATAAGTGGTTTCTTTAGTTGAAACTTTAACATTTTTGTAATCAAATTGATGGTTATAATCAAAACAATGTTTCTAATTTCCTAATACCGACGTAGTACGCAGGGTTACTGACTTTCAGGTGAATTATGAGAGTTTTCAATCATCATATTCGTGTTCACCACCCTAGAAAACCTTCGAGTAAAAATTTTGATATAATTTGGTTTCAATAAAATTTCTGTAAATTGCCTGAGATCGAGGTGGTACCCATGGATACTGACCTCCAAGCGAATTATGAGAATTTTTAATAATCATATTCGTGTTCAGCACCTTTGAAAGTAACCGAATAACAATTTTGAGATAATTTGGTTTCAATAAAACTTCTGTAAATTGCCTGAGACCGAGGTGGTACCCATGGTTACTGATCTCGTAGCGAATTATGAGAATTTTTAATCATCATATTCGTGTTCAGCACCTTTGAAAGTAACCGAGTAACAATTTTGAGATGATATAGTTTCAATAAAGTTTCTGTAAATTTCCTGTTACTTTTTGTTCCTAGTAGGTACTATACTTATGGGCGTACATTCTTTTTTGTGAGTATTGTTTAGAGATTCCTGTAGTCCCATCGCAATTTAAACAATTTAATTTGTATACTGTGTGGGTTTGTTTATCTTTAGGTATTAAAGGTTTTAGATTAAAAAATATTTACCAACACAGTTAGTAGGTTTATAGTAGTAGTAGTAGTAGTAGGTACCTTTTATGTTATTTATATATGACGTTCCCCTATAGATTTTGTTTATTCTTTATTAGTAATTAGGTTGAAAAATGTTTTTGAGTAGTCATTCATTTCTAGTGTATTACGAACAATTCTCAAAATTTTGGGACGGTCCTTTGGGTGGGACACTTTAACAACGCGATCTGTGAGGCAGCTTATAACACTTTTTTATAACTTGTTGGTGCAATTGAATAGAAGTGAAGATTTCGCAGAGAGCAAACTTCTTAAGTAAGCGACGAAGTTATTATTTATCCATCTGACTCATGCCTAATATTCAAATCTAGGCAATTTATGTTTTTATTTACTTCTATTTCACAAGTAAATTGAAGCTTATAGTGGGAATTGTTAAATTTACTAATCACGTACTACATTTTATCATTGGATACACACATTAGGGAATCATCTACATACCGTTTAAATAACACAGGTTGAAAATCTAATAAATTTATTACAGATTCCTCTACGCATTTCGTAACTAGGTTAGCAATAGTAGCTGAAATAGGTGATCCCAAATATTTATCAATAAGGTTTGACAACCTTTTTATATTACCTCATACATCTTCAACATCTGGTTCCAAAGCGGATACTTATATTTTTTGGTTTCAGTCGTATTTCAAACAGAGCTTTGAAATGACTTCATACTTTATAAAAAAATTGCTAAGCAGTGAAGTCTTGATACATATTCATATACTTAAAACATGTGTTACAATTTCGATTACTCGTATTTCTGTTTGTTTCGGTGACTTGGGCATTTTTAATTGGAATTGGTGCGAAAAAGACGCTTTATGATGATACAATTAGTTTTAAGAAATTCGGTTTTAGAGGTTGCTACGTCTTCCGATGATGAGTCGGTCGTGGGACGGAAACGTAAGTGAAGACGAAAATAATAAGCATATGTGTTAGTGTGAGCTATTTCCCGAGAATTTATACACAAGGTGTTTCTTAACTTCTTAAGTACGTGTAGAAAATTCGGGAGTATGCTGCTGACGTCAAAATAAGAAGAAACATATGTCCCCAAGTTATTCGCTTCTGAGATACAGGGTGTAAAATTTTAAGTCTCATTTTTATTTTTATTAAATACATTTCAAAATAATTGTAATATTCGTGTGAAAAATACTCGCATATAGCAAGCTTTACTCGAATATCACAATTATTTTGAAATGTATTCACAAAAAATAAAAATGAGACTTCAAATTTGACACCTTGTATCTCTTAAATGCTCCTAAATTTTCTACACGTACTTAAGAAACAGCCTGTATAATTCAGTTTATAAGCTGTGTTGTCAACCTTCCCAAAACTACATATCATTCAGTTTATAACTCATTCTATTAGATGCCACCACAGTAACGTGAAACAATTACTAAAATTGTTATTCGGTGTATATTTGTGTTGTCTTCGCAATTTATTATTGAAATGGCAGTTATCTGAAGCGGAATTCGATTTATTAAAGTTTTCGTTATGTTGAAATAAGTTTAAAAGTTCTTGTTTCGCCAGACTGTACTGATTTATCACAAGTCTCAGATAAATCCAAGAAAAATATCGTCTAGAAATAGCCAAAGTCTTTAATCTATCTTTATTAGGTCATCATTTATTATAAAAGGTCTAATAATAATATTTATCGCAATATTTTCCTAACGATAAAAACTGATACGCTTCTAAAAAATCGGATAACCGAGTTTAAAATGCAGGCAATTGTCGACTTTATACCGACTCCAGCTTGATTTGTTTACCATTATTTTTGTTTCCAACTGGCGCAGATTAAAATAAAATAATATTTAAACATATTCTTTCTTCGTATCTCGTAATGTTCGTCATAAACAACTGCAATCTTTCTTACGAATGCCAACAATTATCTGTTGAATTAGTTTAATAAATATAACAAATTATTTAATCCTAAATTGCAACGACGAAAAGTTAATTCTAGACGTCTGTTGGAGATTCAATGCATAACATTTCGCATTCATTTGAGATAAGGCACTTCCGAGTCTGTGGAAAAATAGTTCAGATAATATGAGGTGGCAATTTGAATGTCGCAAATGCACTACACCGTTGGATCAGTCAATAGAAGTCTAGAAAATTCGTGCAATATGAGAAGTTAACAGAAATTGTTCCTTTTCAAGGAATACTAGTTTTTTATTTGGTTAATGAAGAATAGCTAGACGGAAGGCGCCAAATATTGAGCATGTACTTACTACACGCTTTTGACAACAAGTATGTTAGCCAAGTTGCTTGTTCCAAGAACATCGTGTGAGCCAGCAGTGGGAGAGGAGGTAGGCATTCGTATTTTTCTTGAAGATTTGGAGGTTATAGGCATAGGGAAAGAACTAGGAAAAGAGCTCCACAAATTCGCTGTTTGATAAAAAAATAAAATCAAATTTTATGGTTTATATTTCTATACAAACCTGAATACAATCTATATTATTATTATTATTTATGTTGAACCTGAAATCATCTAGTAGAAATTTATGCAACCGAAACTCAAGCTTGCGTTTTCTCTAGGAAATCGGATCCCACAATCCCTAATATGATGATGTCAGGTACAACTATTCACATGAAGTCTTCCATATCCATGCTCAGGATCACCATGATCATGTGAGGTCCATTGCGAGAGCGGCTTCACAAAAACTTTCCTCGATATCTTTACAGTTTTTTACATAATTTCAGGTTAGGAATTCGAATCCAAACTTAGTTATATCCTGAGAAGTCAAATATCGACGTTTTGTCAACCGGGAAGTCCTTCATCGGGACGTCATCCATATTTGAAGGTTCATAATTCACGTTAAGCTTCGATTAAATCCCAAAAATCGTTATAAATAGGTTTCTAAAGTCATATAGAACTGATCAGAGAAGTTACGCATGTTCTATAAAAAAATCGAATTTTCCAATATTTTGAAGGTATAATATGCATGGAAAATTTGCCATTTTTCTAGATCTCTTGAAATCGAAGGAAACTCTGGTTTTTTTCCGTTATTTCAGTCGTGGAATTCGAATCCAATCTTAGTTATAACCTGAGAAGTCGAATATCGACGTTTTGTCAACCGGGAAGTCCCTCATCGGGCCGTCATATTAATAATTAATATGATAATAATTATCCCCATACCTTCAAGGGAAGCGCGGAACTGTTAAAATCTTTTATTCTGCTATATTCACTAAAATTTTCTTATCATTATGCTTTTTATTGTTTTTATAATTCCTTATTTGTCCTTTTATAATTTTCACAGGCCAATCCCCATAACTTAAGAAATGCGTTGATTTATACATTTAATGGTGTTTTCCACAAAACAAAATGTCACTTTTACGACTTATATTAGTAATAACAATTCTGCTACTGATGCTTACATTTCAGCTATAGTCTCTTAGAATGATGTTACTGATTCGTTGGTATTTTTGGAAACGTCGATAATGAATAAATGAACACTGAACAATAGATTTATTGAGTCACATTGAATATTTATTTATATCAATATCGTATTTGTCAAGTTTCGATGACACCAAGAGGATTTTAAATACATAAACGATCGTCATAAATTTAATTGAACTTAATCTGTGTCATATTTACCTTTGAATTTCAAGCTTTCAAACAATCACGCGACTTTTATGGTATTATGACCCTTCATAATTCATTTACGTTATTTTATTTATATTCATAGATTATGCATTTGCGCAACAAGAGACGCCTGCATGTGGCTATTCTCGACTTACTGAGCCTGCAAAACAGCTGATACCCGTAGGAATAAAAAATGGCGTCTGCCGAGCCACCGTGATGTCATTCCTCGAGACTTGAATGCATATGGCAAATTATTAGAATCAGGTAAAAAGCGGTGAAAGGTGTCAAATTAAACTATATATGAGGGGGCTCCAAACTACGACCCACAATTAGGCTCGCGACAGCTGATGGCTTATAACATACATAGTGTTTTACAAGAATTGTCAGTATTTTTATTATTATTATCGATTAACTACAGTGAATAGAATAACATGGAAGATCAAATGTAATTGAAAATGTTACACAATGTACCATTGGAATGAGAAGCTGAAGCTTTTCTACTGAATTTGCAGAAGAGTAGAGGCTAGCTGTAAAAGTTGTTATTTGACATAAGACTTCCTTCCTTGAGATAAATCATGTTTATTGTTATGATATTCGTAGAATAGAAATAATTGGGAGATTTAACTATAAGCTGGTAGCAAACTGAAAATCTAAAAATTGTATTTTTCGTTACCAGGTACAATTCCAGTAACCATCTATCCTAAGATTATCAATAAAGTTATACATACTGTAAAAGTTTTTATTTGACATACAAGTTCCTTCTTTGAGATAAATCATGTTTATTGTTATAATATTTGTGGAATAGATATAATTGGGGGGGGGGGGGATTACCTGATTATCATTAAAGCTATACATTAGGTAACTCTTTTGTTTTAGGTTAGTACTTTTTAATATTTGTTTGAAAAGGCTATATTCACATTTATTTTTTAAACTAGTAAAAATCGAACTTACAATAGTTATTTTATTCAAGTAAATAATTTTTATATTATTCCTACTCCGGTCCTGTCGCAATTACCCTAATGTCTAAGTCTTAACTGAAATTATATCATACAGAAACAATTCGACAAATAGAAAAACCAGTATGGGTAATTATTTGAAATTCTCGTTACAGTATTATGTAGATTAAAATTTCTATATGCAAATTCGATTGCGCGAGAACCAATGCAAGAATAAAAAAAGACGCCAATACGAATGTACAAGCTTTTGAAACAATCTAAATTGACCGGGCGTACGTGGAGCGCGCCCCGCTCAAAAAAATATCGAAACATACTACGGCATGCATTAAGAGAACTATTTTATGAACAAGCGTACTTATTCCAAAGTCTATCTCTGTCCGGTGCATTCGAAAATAATGCAATGATCTTACTTATGCAATTTGCGTCCCCCACCCTCAAACGCCTCCTATTCACTATAACAGCTTTCCTTACTACTCATGCTAAGATGTTCAACTGTTTCAAACTTAAATCATAGATATCTATGGTTAAAATGACCACTAGATTCAAATTACTTTATCATAGTACGCTGTGGAAAAACCGCCACCACCCATCGAAAAATCGAGCATCGACCCTCCACCACAAATAAGTGCGTTTGTTTTCGTTGTTTACTGTAAACGTTGTGAGGTTAGAAGTGGTGTAAAAGACATGTTTCGCATTTTTATTGGTCGCCAAGTGATAACGATTAAATGAATTTGTTTGTGATGCGGTCCAATTAAAAACTTTGTTTTTGCGCCGAAGAAGATAACGTTAGAAATTAATGAACAATCCGCGGATGGAATCGTTCAAATTGAAATGACCTTTATTCGCGTTTAAATATTTGTACCGAATTCGCGTATCAAAATAACTTTTATTATGGCGTTATTATTTTATTACCGGCACGCAATAATCGGGCATAATGCGTGTAAAACGTTTTAAAAAATAATCGATGCACTTAATTACCATAAAATAGCATATAATATAGTCGAGAAAGAAAGCTAAGTGTAAGTAAGAATGCCTGGATTTTAAAAATGCTGTACTAGACCAACTAACAACATACATATCACATTCAAGATAAAAATAGATTATTTACACAGCCATCTTGATTTTTATATCTCGCGTTAGAAAAAATCAGCCAACCATTTTCCACTTTTAAAAATAATCTCCTCCTCTTTATGAACCTCGCATGTCTGTTGATATCGAATGCTTATATTCCGGGAATTAATAATTATTTGACTTTATACACAAACAAATCCTTAACTTCGTAAAAATTAATACTTTCCAAGTTCCACAAACTATTTTCTTTCTTCCTGTCTTGGCAAGTCGTTCGATTTATTTATAGATTCTTTTGTTGAAATCTTCGTTTTTATTCCAGGGTGTATACATTTGACAAACCCGCCATCGTTTGAAAACGTCATTTTATATAAATGTATGAATACGATAATTAAGTGTTTATTTGTTGATACTGAACTCGAGTATATGTTTGGTGTTATTTATGGGGATTAAATGCAGACCTCCAGGAGAAACAATATCAAAGTAAGCTCTTTATTTGTTTTTATTATTTTTTGAAAATATAACTCACTATAGATAATATAGAAAGTTCGGATTAAAAGATTGATGTAACATATGGCCTCTTGAAAGGGAAACCTGTATTCTCAACTTTTTCAAATGTTTAACTAAGAACAAAGCAAATATTTTATATTATTCAAGCAAAAAATCATAATCTTTCTATATTAGGTAGTGATACTCCGAATTTCGCGAGGAAATTGTTTGAAAAATCTAGAAGACATTAAATTACAAGAAATTAAATGAAAAGCTCCAACAACAACAACAGCTGCAGGGTTATGATGAAATGTTGATTGTATATTGTCAATTAATAATTTGAATAAAAATGGAGGAAATGGCCAAAGTCTTGCATTTTCCATTCATTGAAACGAAAATATCTACGGTGCAGATATTGCTAAATAAAATGTCGTTGAATTTTGGACGAAATTGATCCAAAGATTTCTGGATCCTATATCTAAGCACTTGGTACCTATAGCTACTGTTTTGGTGAATTAATTCTTGCGGTTTGGTATTGGAAAAATTTAACATTGTCACTAAATGTAGAATGATGTTGAGATGAAGTTGTTGTCATCGCTTTCGACCCATCCACAAAGAACAAAGCAAGGAATAAATATCTTGGATAATAACAAATCAATTAAAATTAATACAGAATCGAATTTTCAAAATAATATTAATTCCGAAGAATATTTGATATTTCTCTCCGTCAAGGAAAAAAAAATTTGATAGCGAATAAAATCATAATCGGAAATCACAATTTTTATGACAATTAAACCATCGAATGACATCTAATGCTTATATTGATAGACATCAAAAAAATCAATCATAAATTACTGTAAATATCCATAAAATTAAAAATTACTTGGATGAAGCAGGAAATTGGACATAATGAGTCATTAAAACTTAAATAAAATAACTATTAAATGTTCGATTTTCACAAAATTAATAGATAAATGTAAACTATAACTTGGCATTTGGATGGTTTTGGTGCTTACTTGTTGAAAATTCATATCTATAGTTTTAATAAAAAATTGTATTAATTAATTTAATAGTTTACCCTAGTACCTACAGTTAAGACTCATAATCATAGATCAATCATATATGTAGGTAAACTTTCTGATAATGTATGAAATTTACTTTAAAAATGTTGCCACATATTTTAAAACAAATAATACGGTAGGCAAATATATTAAAAACAACAAAGATAAGAATAAAAAAAACAAGCATCAGGAGTATACAAGGTAGAGTGTGAAGATTGTGATAAATTGTATATAGGCCAGACGAGAAGATGTTTCAATACTAGAACTAAAGAACATTTTAATTTGAACAGAGGACATTCAAATATTGTAAACCATATTTAAGAAACTTATCATCATTTCAAAGATGATTTTGAGATTCTCCCTAAGTCGGTTAAAAGTCACAATAACACTTTGTTTTAACTATTCGTCTTTACGTACGTTTCGGTCTCACGACCGAGCTTGGGCTTTTTTAATTGAAGTTAAATTGTGCGATTTGGACGCTTGTTTTATAATTAGTTTTAATAAACCCCCTTTTTAGACATAGTGAGTCTTCTGATGATGGTCGTGAGACCGAAACGTACGTAAAGACGAATAGTTAAAACAAAGTGTTATTGTGACCTATTTCCCGAGAATTTTTATATATAATTCATACTGGGTCAAGAATCTTATTATTGTCAGTTAAAAGTAAAGTATTAAACTACTTCGAGAAAATTGAAAATACAGGAAACCTTTTTTAAATGATCAGAAAGACTTTACCAATTCTCCATCATTAAATTTATTTGTAAGTAAAAATCTAGAAGACATTAAATTACAAGAAACTAAATTAAAAGCTCCAGCAGCAACAACAGCTGGAGAGTTATGATAAAGTATTGATTGTTTATTCTACATTATCAATTAATGATTTGTATAAAGATGGAGGAAATGGTCGGTAAGTTTGCTGCAGAAATGCTGAATAAAATGTCGTTGAATTTTGAACAAAATTGATCCATAGATTCCTGGAATCTATATCTAACGACTTGGTACCTATATATATTGTTATGGTGAATTAATTCTTGCGGTTTGGTATTGGAAAAATGTAACATTGTCACTAAATGTAGAATGATGTTGTGATACAGTTATTGTCATCGCTTTTCGACCCCTTCACAAAGAAAACGGCAAGGAAAAAATATCCTGGCCAAAACCAAATCAATTAAAATGATCAAAATAATATTAATTTCGAAGAGGAGATGTTCCTCTCCGTCAAGGAAAAGAAATTGATAGCGAATAAAATCATAAGAGTCAACAAATAATCGGAAATCACAATTTTCATGACAATTAAACCATCGAATGAAATCTAATATTAAAAAATCACTGATAAATTAGTGTAAATAGCCATAAAATTAAAAGTTTTCAAAAACTTGCGGGATCCGTATATAAATTACTTGAATGCAGCAGAAAATTGGACATAATCAGCCAGATTTTTACATTGCATTTTACCATTTACCGAAAGTAGACGTAACAACGAGTGAATGAGTCAAAACAGAACTCTGTAGGAGGCGTAGTTTCAGGAGGAATTGCAGTTTAAAAAAAATTTTTTTTATTAAATTTAACAACAACCTTTGAATATTTCCCTCCGAAAAAATTACTGCCTTTTGCAATAAATAGAGGTATCTTTTGCCAAAGTTGGAGCTTCATAAAGTTTTTTTGTCAAAGAAAAAAATTAAAAACCGAAAAATCGGTATTTTGCATTTTTTTCGAAAAATTTTGAGGTTAGGGTAAAAATGGTGAGTACAAAACTTGTAGATCTTTTTATTCCCTACAACTTTTATATTCAACTTATTTCGATAGGATGCACGGTTTAGCCAGAAATAGCGAAAAGCTGTTTTCAACCCTCAAAAATCCACCCCATTTCACCCCGGATAGAGCTGTCTGTTCGATTTATTTTTCCTTCTATTATAAAATCTTGTTCTACAATATCCCGCTGTCAGATTGCTGTAACGAATTATTTTTTTTTTCTAATATTTCCTCCTATTAGTACTGGCCTAATTTACTTTTTAAATGATCAGAAAGACTTTACCAATTCTCCATTATTGAATGTATTTGTGAGTAGGTAACTCTCATCCTACTGTAGAAGTACTTCACTCATCCCCTCCTTCTTAATCTTAATTTTAATATTTAAGGAATAAAACATAGTTTGTGAAACCATAGTTTCTAAGACCATTGCTTGATGAAGTCACCGTGTGGTGAAACATGTCACGTTTTGTTTAAAAAAAACGAAGTTTGTGAAAATTTATTATAGTTTGGCACTTTGAAATATTTGTTTCATGAAGCTATGTTCTTAGCGAAACTATAGTTACGTTCATTCATTGAATTAGTGGAAATGGAACTTTTAATAGTTATTTTATCCAAGTGAAGCTATATGAAAAAAACAACATGCCAATACGATCAGTTTTGTTGACTCTTGGAATCAAGATAAATGTAGGTACTAAGTCCAAAGTTGAATCATTCATAGATAACATTTCAATAAGATCCAGTTCCGATTTTGTGATAAAAATGGGACATCTTAATGAACACAATTTCCTTCCATTGATACGTGAAATCCACCTCTAAATATATCACCCATTCGTCGTCATCAATTTCGAGACCTGCCAAACATTGAAGCTATTCTCTCCATGTTTTGTAGACAATAATTATAATAAGAATAAGAATATGTTTATTGAAACAACACCTAACCACCAAGAGGTTATACTTTGGGGATCGTTTGGAAAACAGAATGTAGACACAGGTACCGAAGTATTAGTTGATTTTTGCAGCGAGGCATATTTGAAAATAGCAAAGGAAATCGTGTTAATTTCATAATCCGAATGAAAACGTGGATCTACAAAAACACATAAATTTTCAAAATCGCAAAAATGAACACTCCACTTGAGTGCAACTCGTGATGCACTTTTTTCCCTCGCCGACAACATCATAGAATGGAATGAACCTACTTAGAAAACGCTCGTTGATAGTTTTTAAGAAAACTTCCACTTTATATACATACTTATTGAACAGAACTGCATATTGCATATTGCGCGAAGCTAACTGTATGACGTCACGATACCATGATTCATCCATATTCTGGCCTCTATGGAATAGAGTGGAAAGCTGGGCGATCTCTCCCTTTTCTATATATACATATGTATTTCTATGGTCGTTGTTCATCAGAAATCTCGTCTGTTATTCCATCACGAGACATTCCAGACTAGACAAATTTATGAGACACTCTTGTATTTATTGAAAATTCTTTCAGGAATTCAGATATACTTAATTATGACCTCGCAACAGCAATAGACTACAGTCGCTAAGTATCTTGATCAAATATTTACTGGATTGCAGATGAAATAATCTAAATCCTCTTCCAAACAAGGTACACGTTCCATCTAATTGTTAACGAGCTCTGATTTTCATAACGATTGTTTTTGTGCATTACTACATTATACTTCTTTACAAGTGTAATTTTTTCGGAATAGAGATTTTAATATTTCTTCAAGTACATTTCATGCTCCTTGAAAGCGAAATGAATTGGAAAGTAGGATTCTATGGGGACACTTGTATCATGTATTTAAAATTCCAATAAATTTCTATATTCATATACCGAGTTTATATCTGTGGAATTTTTTACTAATAGTTGAATCACAAACACCGTTTGCCACTATTTTTATCTTATGTTTATTTCGGCAGGGACGGTAGCATCATCAGAGGAACAACTAAATTGGAACTGTAACTTGTACTTATATATTTATGGAGATGTGGAGAAAAAAGGAATTGATCTTTGCCTTGATAATCATTGAACGTATTATCTTTAGAATTTTCAAATTTTGTGGTTTGATTTTTACAAGGCATATTTTTACATATTAATTACATTTTTCGAGGTCTACTTTAACACCATAATATTATAAGTAGCTACAAGGAAAATTATGTTTAAAAAATCGGTAGCTTATTGAATAATATACCACAATGCAAGGCCGTGCCTAAGGGGGTCCGAACCCCCCCGAAATAAAATGGATCAACACTAGATAAAATCGACAAACATTCCAAAGATCAAAGATCTTAATGTTTTCAGTATTTTCACCAAGCAGCGCCAATGTGTGAAACGCGGTGGGTGGAAAATCACAACGGCTTGTTAAAATTTAAACGAATTTTTAAATCTATTATTGAAGACTTTAGAACAATTCAGTACAGATCCGGATATGGAGACCTCAACCAAAGCTTCTTCTTTTCTGAAATCTGCTCTTGCCAGCGAAATCGTGGTATCACTCTGTTTTTTGGCGAAGGTATTTGCAGCAACATTAACAGTACCTATGCAAAGTCCTGCAGTCACCACTTTGTGACTTAATAACAGCTGTCGACCATATTGAGAACGTAATATCGCGCTTTCAAGATATTCGATCCAATATTGAAAAAGAATTTGCAAATTCATTTATAGAAGCAAAGGATTTATTGGTCGATGTCAATGAAGAAATCAAGCTTCCACGGTTGACATCAGTACAGAAGCATCGCGCTAATCCAAATACTAATAACCCCGAAAAGTATTACCGCATAACTGTTGCAATTCCCTTATTAGAAGACTTAACTTCCCAGCTCAAAATAAGATTTACTTTCGACAAGAAAGTGATTGCTGCTATGTACATTCTTATACCAACAGTCTGTTCCGAGAAGGAAACGCAATACCCAAGAGAGAACCTAGTGATGTACGAGGACCTGGTGGAACTGGACGAGGCACAAGGCGAATTTCAACTATGGAAATTGTTGTGGCAGGGCAAAAGCCCTTCGGACCGGCCTTCTTGCGTCATTGAGGCTGTCGGAGAGTGCAACAGGCAATTGTATCCCAACATTTATATGTTGTTGAACATATTGTCGACTCTACCAGTAACCACGTGCACCCCGGAAAGGTCATTTTCCACACTTAGGCGCCTAAAAACCTACCTACGGAATTCTTGTGGGCAATAGAGGCTAACCGGGTTGGCCCTAATGGCAATTCACAGAGATGTCATCATCTCAACTGATGATGTTATAACAGAATTTGCCCATAAATAGTCTAGAAGGCTTGATTTTGAATTGTGAATTCACTGAACTGGAAATTTTAGGTTTTTTGTGTTGAAATCGAATATGTTAGTAGAGTTTTTTGAGTGGAGGGCTTTTCCCGTGCCAATGTAATGGTAGGTAATTAATTAAATTCGAATTAGCAGGTCTTTTTTATTGAGACCCCTCCCGAAACAAAAATCTGGGCACGGCCTTGCCACAATGTTTTTTAATAGAAAAATTAAATTTGATCTTCTGCCAGAATCTAGACATTTTTCAGGGGAATCATGCGTATTGAATAAAAGGAAAAGGAAATTACATTGTTAACATTCTTCAATACTGTTATTTGCGCTATCCATTTAAGTAAGTTTGTTTTTTGTCCTCTGATATTTATTAATTATTTATTGCATGAAAGGATAAAGAAACTTTCTAATGTTTAATTGAGGTTGAAAATGCATACAAAGTTTAATGTTTTGCACTTTTGCAATAGATGACAGACAAATGCGAATTGATAGTTAAGAACGTGTTAATTTCATTTTTAATTGTTCATATTTATGAACTGTTTTTTCCGTATCAACTACTAGCGGTTGCAATCGTAATCGCAATTGAAAAGTGAATTTATTATCTTTAATTGGTGGATTCCAATAATGCCATTTGATCATTTCGTGAGGTAAGAATGATAACAAAACAGGAAAATTTATATATAAATGTCGAATAAATCCATTAAATTAAAATAATTTACGATAATATTGATTGCTAGGTTGACTATGCATAGTGCACAACTGTTATTTTCTTTGGGAGTTAACATGTAATACGTTCTATAATGGGAATGAGGGCAGGTGGTTTTTTTCGCCGTGCGATAAAAAAAATTAAGTCTACCAGGAAGAAGTTCGGCTGGTCTCCAGGTGACTAGTTTGAGCTCGTCTAGTCGGCCTTTCTGGAATGTCAGACAACAACAGACGAGATTTGTTGCTTCATTGATGCCCGCAGATAAGTTAATATTAACTTCAACTTGTTGAAGGACCGCTTACAACTTGCAATAGATACGGAGACAGTAAGCACTTAAGCAGGATCTGTAACGCAACTCTTAAATTCGGAAAAACATCTTTACCGTACTGTATAAGAAGTCGGAGTAGTTCGATGAGGGTATCGATGACATCTTCCCGTGAACATAGTAACATTCTGCAGTCAACGATGTCGTTATACAAGCCAGTGCCGTCAACGTCATTAGCGTAAAATTCTCCGAAACTTTCACACTGCTTTTCCACGCAATCGGAATCTGAACCACTCATCAACTTTGCAACATTCAAGAGGAAGCCAAACTTCTTGTTCAGATCACAAAGACGCTGAAAACGATTGTCGAACTCAACCTGGAGCCTATCAATAGGCCTACATCTTCAGCTAACTCTCCAGGCATTCGGCGATGTCTTCTTCTTACCCGTTCGACGTTGATTCCTCATCGGTCACATTTTTGTTTCGCGTCTGCAATCGCGGCAGTACACAAATCGTTTCGGATGTGTGTTGAAGAGCATCGAGGTCGTTGGCAGCATCTGTAAAATTCATTGCAGGATCTTGCAATCTTTTTTGAACGCGTTCAATTCTCCGAAAAACTTGGTCCCAAAAGTAGAGAAGGCTGAGAAAGTCGAAAGTCAGCATCCTGTATGCAAGGCTTTCGGCTTTATTTCTAGTTTCCGGCGTCAATTCTGGATTTTCACCCATTTCGAGCAGATCCAAAATAGAATCCAGATGCTCAAAGACGACACTGACAGCGTCATACCTAGCACTCCATCTGGATTGAGATTTCTGTTTCACTGTTCTCTTCACTGCACTTTTCAGCAAGTCTCACCGTATAGTTGACTGAGAGAAGAACACGTACAAAGCCTCTATAGCGCCGAAGAAAGTCATGACAGATGCCTCTTGATTAGCTGCACGAAGTTACGGAAAGAATGTTATCCTGCTGTTCAGACAGCTGTGCGCCCTAAATTTTATCGTGAGTTCCTTTTCCGTGAAATTTTTTTCCGACAGATTTTTACATACTTGGACTTGGATCTGGATCCGGCCCCCGGGGCACTTGTCCCCCTCGCTACGCCACTGGTGGTGGGCTACAAAGGCTGGGTCAGCTTGATATGTTTCAAATATGCCTCGTCTCCTCGGCATCACTAGGGCTAACTTCATGGGAGTACCCAGGGTTGTTGCAAACTGTCAATGAGCAATATTTGTCATAAGTGCTGGATCCGGACCTGTATGAAATACTTTGTAATTTTATATTAATTTATCCATAAAACTGAACTGTAATCCAAACAGTTTCATAAAAATCGAAGTTCCATTAAGCAATTAGGATCTTTATTAATTTCTATTTATCGCCATATAAAGGCGCATCGTATATAAATTTAAAATTTACATTTTCTCGTTAAACGCTAACTGTTTTCCCGCATTATTGGTTTTATTTAAATAAATAATTTTAGCTTATTAAATCACTGCGCACTTAGCAGTTCTAAATTCACACGATAAATAACCCGTTTTGATATTATTATTTTTTGCTAATTTGTGTTACCGGTATAATAATGTTGCTGTATTGCTGGCGTTCATTTTCTATGTAACTCGAACAGGATTTTATGTCGTAAATTCGCTACGCTATCCGGTAATCTATTGTACAAACAATCGAGCAAATGCTATCTTTCAATAATTATTATTGCAGGAGATTTGCAATTTATTTTAGCAATGCATTGAGAGGGGATACCTTGGAATCAAAACACTCACTATTTGAATTTATCTGATCGATATTGATAAAAATACTTATGCAATGTAATCGTCGATACAGTCAACAAAAAAAAATTTGGCGAATACTCGACAAAGACTCCGCAACTACTCTAGTCGGTGATTTTGAAAAAAAAAAACTGATGATGAAAGATGTTATTTTGTCCTCATACATTATCTTGATATGAGTAAACTACTTATTTGTGTTATGATGAATAATCGAGAGACAGAATAATAAATATAAAATAACAAATGTCTACATAGTTCTGTCAATAAGCTGGGGAACTTTCTACAAAAAAAGCGGGGCATCGTATCGGGAAAATTATTTTTGCATGATGTTCTGTGGTCGACGTGGATCATTCGTTAGGGTTGAGCTAAGCTACTGTGCCTCTCATTCACCCCTAAACGCTAAATTAACCCTATTTTCACCCCCTTTTTTGATATCATTTTTTATTTATAAAGAAAGGAAAATCAAGCCTCCAAAATGGGTTCTAGGAGGTTTCTTGGGTCGCTGATCACGAATCCAAGGCCATTTTTTCGGAAAACTCATTCAGTGGTCTACTTTGGATCGAAATACGCGACTGCCAACATCTTTTATGTATAAAACTATAATCTCGTGAAAACTGAGCTATTTTGTATGAAAATTACGAAATTTCCCTGATTTTCTGCCCACTGAATGAGTTTTCCAAAATTCGTGGTCAGCCACCCAAGAAACCTGCTATAACCCATTTTGGAGGCTTAATTTTCATTTCTTTATAAATAAAAAATTTCTCAGCTTATTGACTGGACTAACGATACAAATAAGATTGTAGAAATAAATAAAAAATAATAAACAACAAGTAACAAATAGAAATGAAATGAAGTCACAACTTAAAACAAAATTAATTAATACAATCTTTATGATTCGGAATTGAAAGGTATGGAGATGTAAATAATACTAAAAAAATTGCTAATGATGGTTGATGAAATTAATAAAATGAATACGGACACTATGAAAACTTAAATCAGCTTTCAAATTAAATATTAAAATGAATAATATTGTCAGATCGCAGTCAAGGATTTAATGCCTTTGCGGAGTACCTCCAATTGATTGGGAACACATACTGTAGAGAAATTTGCATTAAAAAAAAGTTATGAAAAGATATCACTGATATTAATAATGGATTTGCGATGTACCAATGCAAATTTTCCGTTTATAATTATTTCAATCCTATAATTTGTCCATGGGGGCCTGTTTTTTCACTGAAACTGGCAATTCATTCGTCTAAATATAGATATTAAAATACTTTCCCGGTGAGTCGTAATGTATACGAAAATTCAAGCTATGAACAAAACCCGAATGTACACGAATATTCCGTTTAGTTGGGAAATAATCTATAAATCAAAGTGACTCTAAAAATTTATTTTATTCGATGTTTTTAATTGCGTTCAAATCATCGGTGCTAATTGAATTAAATTTGCATTTTGATTTGAATAAATTATTAGCTTCTCTTTTTCCACGACTTCACCTCCTGTTTCGTAATGTTTCATCCGTCCGAAACAATCAAATGGTCTATTCTTCATTAGACCAGGAGTTCATTATAAGTTATTTTCAAGAAAACTAGTGTAAACCCTTAGGTCTAAGGAGAAAATACGGGCCCTGGGGAAAAACGGGCCTCGTAGGTCTCTTTTTTGAAACTTACATCTTCAACAATAATAAAGCTTAGTCTTCAGGATATCAAGATTATCCGATTCTGGAACAAAAAGAAAATATACTGTAAAAGTGTTCACACTGGGGATACACTATAACATTATAAATAAGAAAAAACCGGTTAATTAGTTAATGGTTAGGTAAAGAATTTAGCAACGCCAAGTTTGTCTATAAAAATTCTTTGGAAGTAATTGCAAAATTGAAAGATTTCAAACTTTAACCTGATGAAACTCTCGTTTCATTTAATGTTGTTTCACTATTTACATATATCCCAATCCCTGAGTCGATGAAGATTCTGAAGAAATGGCTTTCAAATATTAATATCCTCGAAAGAAACTGACATTTATCATAGCACTCTTATACAATCGAACAAAATAGCCGCTCATAGTTCTTTATTTACCTGAATAGTTGAGAACTTTTTTATAGGTGAAGCCATGTGTGAATAAAATAATCAGTGCTGTAGCTAGATATTCCCCATATATCAATGAATATGATGTCTTAATATACAGGCTGTTTATAAAGTACTGATACAAACTTTGTACGGTGAATCTTTGACTAATTTTAAGATAAAAAGTTCATATAAATATGGGTCCGCAGCGGCTTAATTCTTGAGATACAGGGCATCAAAAACAAATAATCTCATTTTTTGATCATATTTTTGTTCAATAAGATAGCAATTTGACAAAAGTCGGGCTCGTGGGAAGTAAATCCGAATATTTTGAATTTTGAATGAATTTTTCTCGCAATATATCTTCAAATACGTGAATGAAAAACAAAACACCAACGAATATCCCAACGAGATGTCCTTTAACGGAGTAAAGGTCACATATGGAAATGATATTGCTAATAGTTTTGCATGACATTTTTCTTCAGTTTATACAAATAAAAAATTTAATATTCCGATACTGAATTCAAATAACAATGTCTTAACAGGTAATTTTCATATCACACTTGGTCAAATTTATTCAGCCCTCAAACAAGGGTCCGGGTCCTGATGAAATACCATTTAAAAAATTGCATTTTTATTTTATCAAGACCTTTGTATTTTTTGTATAATAAATCTTTGGAGGTAAGCATTTTTCCTGATTATTGGAAATTCAGTTTTATAACCCCAATCTATAAAAGCGGTGAGAAAACTTGACATCAAAAATGTCAATGTCTATTCGAGAGCATAGTAACGGAACATTTTTCTGTAGTCTATAAACATATAATAATTAATGAACAGCATGTATTTACGAAGGGAAAATCTGCTGAGACTAATTTATTACTATTTACACAATTTGTCCTGGAGGCTATACATGAAAATGGTCAAGTAGACTGTATATTCACCGATTTTTGTAAAGCTTTTGACTGCATAAATCATGAGCTATTGATATCAAAATTATACTCAGCAGGTATACAAGGTGCATTATTGGAGTAGTTGAAAAGCTACATTACCAACAGGAAACAAATAGTTAAGCTACAAACTTTTTTTTCTGAAGTAATTAATGTCCCATCGCGGGTGCCTCAGGGGTCACATTTAGGGCCATTGCTGTTTCTTCTTTTCATCAAACGATATAAAGTACGTTTTCAAGATATGTCGTTTTTTGCTTTTTGCCGATGATTTAAAACTTTTCTATGTCATTGAATCTGTTTTAGATGCCCTAACAGTTCAAAAAGAGTTAACGGAATCTTTTATATGGTGCAACGAAAATGGGATGTAGCTCAATGATGATAAATGCTTTGTAATGAGGTTTTATAGAACCAATAATTTTGTGGATTCCGATTATCATATCAATAACCATATCTTAGCTAGTAAAACAGAAATGAAGGATCTTGGTGTTATTATGGACAGAAAGCTTACTTTTAATGCAAATTGTGATTATATAGTTAATAAAGCACTCAAGTTCTTAGGTTTTATATAAGAGTTTCTAGCGATTTTCATAACATTGTTTCTATAAGATAGCTTTACACATCAGCATTGGTGCGTCCGCACTTCGAGTACTGCTCTTCTATATGGTCTCCTTATAATGTTCATCGCATGAGGATTGAAAGGGTTCAACATATGTTCTTAAGAGGCCGCAAGCCGCCTTGGCGATAATTTTTCTCTCGATTCCTAAAGAGTCATTTTGCGGCCTTGATATATAAAAATAATTATTTTTGGACGCCCTGTAACTCAAGAACCAAGCCGTTACGGGACCCATGTTTATATGAACTTTTTATCTTAAAATTAGTCAAAGATTCTTCCTTTGAAGCTCGTGCAAGTACTTAAGAAACATCCTGTATGCCTAAATGTTACCATGTGGAAGCAATTATTACGATTCGATGGCAATAATCGTAATCGTTTAAACGCATTTGAACACGTGAGCTGGCAGTGAAAAGTGCATCTTTTATTTTGAATCGAAGCGCTTATAAATTTTTCCATAATGCGATACGAGATGCACCAAGTATAAAAATAGCCGAGGAAAAAGCATCAACGTTTAAAAATACTCTCATAATACATGTTAGCTTAACGTCAAATAAAAATCATCCGATGCACAAATAAATACGCAAATCTAAAATAATCAGTGCACTTGCAAAGAACGACTGCAACGTAAAGACCTCATCATTTAAAGGTCAAAGCTATTACTCGATTTATCATAACTTGCTTCTCTAATCTTGTAAAAATATTATAGGGTTGATTTTTATACGCTCGCATTTCATCATACTTGATAAGGAAGCTATTTCAGGTAGGGGGGATACTAGACGGCAATTTCAGTTTGATATATCGTTAGCGAAAATATCGGGGAAAAAATCTCCTCAGTATTATGCAAACTATTCTAAGACAAACAAGTGCAACCTAGCCCATGGCCTAACCGTTATCGAGGTGAAATTTTGATCCAAGTGCAATGCTGTGTCATTGATATTGCTAGTCTGCCTTATCTTCGTCATTTTTTACCATGTTTATCTAAAAGCCAATGTTGATTCTAATGTCTAGGTCAAGGCAATTGTTGATGAATGCTAAAGTAACGTAACTTTTCGTTACGCGAAAAAATTTTGAGTTAAAAAGGTTCAGTTCAAATTAATTTTACTATATTTTCGCATATCGATGGTAAGTGAAATTTTTTTTTTACTTATTTATAAAAAATTAATTAAAAATCTGATTATATACCATTTTTTGTTGATTTCCTAAATAAAGTGGAAATAATTAAAGGAGAACATTTTGATACCTACAAATTAATTATTTAAAATTTTAGATTTGATTTATAGTGAATTCCGTGCTAAGACTTTTTTTTTTAATTAAATAATCAAATGAATGGAATATCTTTTAATAATTGATGAAGTAATGACTGAAAGCAATAAAAGCAAACATATTTATTCCCATCATCAAAACTTATGCAATTACCGACGGTACATTTTTCTTTAATGATGAATTAATTATAATCATTTTATTTCGTGAATATTCGTATTAAACGTCATATTTTATTATAACGATTTTTATTAATTCTTTAATGCTATGAATGTTGCTATGTACAAAATCGAAATGAAGATTTAGTACTAGTATTTCAATGAATAATCAAGTAATAAGTATTGTGAAACATTATTCAAACGTTTACAATTTTTCTATTATATAATCGCGTACAGACATTGCAGATGTCATAGTTCATTCATCACTAATTATGTGCATATTGAAATCGATAGATTATGCAATACAAATCAATTATAATAACTAATAACTTTCTTCCGGATTTTCAATAAATTAGCACGGGAAAAATAAATTGTACGTTTGAGTTTCAAAATCATAAATATATAGTACATTCGATGGAGTAGTTGTGATAATGTCTGGAGATAAGAATAAAAAAAAACGAATTATTCGATGAAGATAATCTGAAGAAAAATGATAATTTTTTGATTAATATTATGATTATCGAAAGTTTCCATCAATGTTTGTGAACTGTAGTTGACGAATATACATACAGATATCTCTTATTTTTTAATTATTAATTAGTTTTTAATATACCACAATGTTGGACTTAACGTTAAATAAATATTCTCTTCGATAAATATTTGTACAAAACATTAAAATATTCTTAATGTCCATTACACCGATAAACAATTTTTTTTATAATCAATTATAATGTTCCATAAACGTAAAATCGAAAGTTACTGCTTTTTTTATAAAAAAATTGATGAAAAAAATTTTTTTTCAATGAGTAAACTTATTTTGAGTATTTAATATTATTAAGTGAATGAATGTCAGAGCGGGGAAGTGTTCCAAAATCATAAATAAAGATAATAAAGATAATCTGGAAAAAAAATGTTTTATTGATATTATGATTATCGAAAGTTTCCATCAATATTTGTGTATGATTCGAATTATTCGATAAAGATAATGTGGAGAAAAATGATAAATTATTCATAAATATTATGATTATCGAAAGTTTCCATCAATATTTGTGTTTGATGAACCGTAGTTGACGAATATACATACATATATCTCTTATTTTTTAATTATTAATTATTTTCTACTATACCACAATGTTGGGTTCTTAATGTCCATTACACCAATAAACAATTTTTTTCATAATCAATAATAATTTTCCGTAAGCGTAAAATCGAAAGTTACTGCTTTTTTTATAAAAAAATTCATCAAAATTATTTTTTTTTCATTAAATAAACTTATTTTGAGTATTTAATAATATTTTATGAATGAATGTTGATCACACTCAATTCCCGTTTTTCTGGGATTTATTATGTGTGCTTATCTATTTATTTGTTATCTAAAAATTAGAGACAAATATATATTTATCTTTCAATTGAATGCTCTTAGGTTTACAATTAATACTATTCATTATTCTTGAGACTACTATTTTTATTCTATATCTATTATTCATGTTTATGTGCAAGATAGTCTAGAAAAAAAACGTTTTTCTCTATATCAAATTTTGGAAATCCAAAGCCCAAAGCAAAGCTAAATCAAATTGATGATTTTAACAAATTAGAAAATTACGTAATTTTCAAAATTAATCGTTTCTTTATTTAATTTGATAATATTTCGATAATCGATTTGTGTGGGGAGTCGTGATTACCTAAAATACTTATTTCTTTACTTTTCTCATGGACAGATGTTAAAGTTCATCCATCTCATTCCAATTCCGATTTGATACATGGTTGATAGTGTGCAATTGTTCGGATTCTATGGGCAGTAAAACATTAATTTCACGTTAGTAATTATCATTTAACTTCCCCTGGCATTTGTTCGAGAGGATCATGACGTGCATATAATTATGACTGTATGGAATACTGAAACGGATTACCAGTTCATTATGTTGGAAAACAAAAATATTCACTAGCATGAAATAATATTTAATTTAATTTTATAAATAATAAGACGGAAAATATTTGGAATAGTTATCACCAATTTTCTTGCTTAATCAATATTTGAATCTCAGGTCATGTACAATATACAGAGAATTGTTCCGTTTATAAGGAGTACAAACATTACAAATACAACGTCCGTATAATTAGCACCGCCTCCGAAAAAAATCCAAAAAATGTGCTATAATTTTGTGCTAATTTTGTACTGACATTAGAAATTTTGTGCTACATCGGAAACCGCTGTAACGGATATGGGTTTATGGGAGGTATACTAGCTTGACGTATAGTTGGCAACCGTCCTACAATGAATTGTGACAGTATGTACAAAAATCCAGCTCATAATTTTAGGTTAATTATGTACTCTTAAAATACGAGTCCATTTCAAAAAACCGGAAGTGAATATCATTTCTCCGAGATTTTAACCATTTTCACTATCCGGTATACGGACAGTGTTTTGTAAAAAATAATATAATCAATAATTATTGCTTTATAATTTTGTGCCCTTGATATAAACAAAAAAAACAACACTTTATGATATTTCTGGCAATTTTGCATCATTTATCACTTTTAACTAGTACGGCATATTAGCCTGAATGCAACGATTTGTGAAAATAAATAATTTAATGGTTTTATAATTTTGTGCTATTTAGATATGTGCTGAACATTTGCCAATTTTTTGTTGCTCCACTAGGTGCACTAGGTATGGTTTTATCGAGAGGGGGAGGGCTAACCAAACTTATACTTGGACTTGGCACCTAAACTATAATAAGCTGTCAATTGAAATATTCATCACCATATAATTATATGTAAATTCTCGGGAAATAGGTCACACTGATTCTTATATTATTTACTATTTTCGCCTTTACGTATGTTTCTGTCTCACGATCATCATCAGAAGACGTATCAATGTCAAGCGTCCTTATCGCATTATTTTTGATTAAAAATTGCAACAAGACCCTCAGTTTATTCCAGACAATTCAGAATCACCTGACAAGCATTATGTATGACAATAAATCTAGATTTTTGGACTGGAATCCGTGTTGATTCTTGCTCAAGACATTACTATATTTGTTGCTTCGGCGTTTACGTTAGTGTAAAGTCATTTTGACGTTCGGAAGTTGGAGAATAATCGCAAAACATGTAATATTTAATTTGTAATTAATGCTGATAAATTGTTTCACCACACTGTGGCATTCTCAAAACTAGGAGTTATTAACTACAGCCAAAAATTGAAATCATGTCCTTAAATATTAGAAATCTATCTGATTGTGGTATAGATTGAGGGATAGGGGTAGACAATTGTTTGGTTGGCGGTTTATTTACAAAATAAGTGGTGAATTATAGGTGTCGATTTGGTGATTTAAAATTATGCTACAATTGTTTCTTCAATCTACAATCAAGAAGTGCAGAAAAAAAACATTAAACTAGAAAATAACCTTAATAGCTTGTTCACAATCACTGAAAACAACCACTATTCATTTCACCGATGATATGTTATTCCATTTTGACATGGCGTTCACTATAAAAGTAGAAGATTCCAGACTTCGAAAACAAGGTTGAACAAGAGATGTTGTCTCGTTGTTGTTGAGAATTTTTCTTTCTTGAGTTTCCAGGAATGGACGTTCGTCATTGTAATGTGTATAGTTCATCTAAATCAATGCCAAATAGTTTCCGGAGGGTTCTATAGGTTATGTTTTGTCTAACAAGTCTAGGAGAGACAAGAATAAATCTGACAATTGTGATGAAAGTGTTGCGTCACCATTATTCAAAATTAACTTTTTCAATGAAAATCTAAATACGCCTTGCTCATCAGATAATTTACATAAGTAAATTAAGGCATCAACTATGTGGAGTGGAACTTTCTTGATCAAAAAAACTTGGTACCTATGTCATCTGGGCCTGAATTACTTTTTTTTAATATTTGAAACATCTTCTTCTGTAAAATATCTTATGAATAAGCTATTCATTTGTGACATGCAAATAACCCAGTTCAAATTAGTCAAATAGAGCAGCATCTTAATGATTCAGTCAAGCAACATGGGTGGAGTTGAGGTTAATAAACATCAGAGATGGACGTACAACACTGACGTAGCTTGTAATTAAATATTGAAACCGGTAAAGCGGTTCTAGTCTAAGTTTATCGGCAAGGCGTACATTTCAGAAATGCATCCAATTATACCTAGACAGATGCTAATAACAATTGTGCGAACATTTTCTATTAATTATTTCGAGACCACCTACTATACACTTACTATATTGGTCGCGCACCGACTTTGCTCTGAAACATTTTGATCAATTATCAGATTTTCGGTCGACTTTGAAATTCTCGCTTTGTTAGATGCGCCAGAAATAAAATCCCTGTAACAAGTTCTATTTTCAATTATATCAATTTCCATTATTAACATACACTACTCATAAAAATGTTTGGATTGTCGCTGTATACACTGCACGCAAAAAGCTATGTACTACTAATACCAAAGAGAGAGAGAGAGAGAGAGAAAGAGAGATATCTCTCCCCTTTCTAAAGATATTTCCATAATGAGTGTTCATCAGAATTCGCGACTTCATTTTTTTATCAAAAAGCTAAGTTGTGGAACTCTTCACCTAGTGAGGTATTTCCTATGCCTATAACCTCCAAAACTTCAAGAAAAATCTCGTTTCCCAACATTCCACCCCTGGCTCACATGATGTTCTTTGAACATTACAGGTTTCCCTCTTGTGTAGACCAAAAAAAGAAAAAAACCGTGTTTGGGGTTAGTCAGATTTTCCAATTTTTACGAGCCGCCATATTGGATCAACTGTTTGAAATTTTCAAAATTTGATAAAAATATCTTAATCAGCAGACCCAAAAATCCCTTAGTTGTGAATTTCATCAAAATTGGAGCAATGTATTTTGATTTGGAATATTTCCACCCTCAATCCTGATTTACCATACCACAGGCAGCGCGGACAAGTGTCAGTAGCTCAGAAAATATGCGTTTTGTTTTTATTTTTCAAACGAAACATGTTTATTCAGCATTAAGCTAGATGCTGCAGGCATTTTCAAAGGTCCAGGATTCACCTTTCCTTTCGTAACCCCCTCAAACTTAACTTGACAGTTTAACGAATTTTTCAGGAAAAGTCGGACAATTATTATTGGAGAAAACTTATAGAAACTAATTATTCTAAAATATGATTTTTGCATATTTTTTTTTAATAGTTTTTTAATCCCCACTCTTTCCGCTCTAAAGGGCTTCATCTCAGAAGGGGTGCATTTTTCCAAAAAAATTACAAGATTGATTAAGTTCCATTATGGAACCAAAAATCGATGTATACCATTTTTTTCTATTTGACGACTCTGAACAGTTTACTCAATAACTCCTCAAATTTTACTTACTTCAGTTTTCTGCCGAACAGTGAAGTTGTGAAACTCTTTACCTAATGAGATCTTCCCCTATGCCTATAACCTCCAAATATTCAAATAAAATTCGAATGCCTATCTCCCCTCCCTACATACCCCTGCTTTCCCTCTCGTGTAGTCAATATATTTAAGAAAATCCGCCATTTTTCCTTACTCCCATCTATGTTGATAAACATTCATATATGTACTCATATCTATGTGTTCATATTTACAAAATAATATAAGTTGGCACTTATTAAGTTTACGTAATAATTAACGAAGAAATTTTTCATTAGTAACTATTTGTGTCAACATCTAAATAAAATGTATCTTAAATTATTCTAAAAATTATTATTCAAATAATAATATTGAGTGAATGAAAATGCAAGAAAAATGCCCAAAATGTTTTCAATTTTTTAAGCTATTGCATATAGCTTTTATCGTGGGCTTTGAGCGCGGCGACCGAATCAAGAAAAAAAAAACAAAAGACAAATACCGTAACGAAAATCTAAAAAACAAAAAACAAATACCGCAAAGAAATATCCTAAGACCCACCACTCCGCCTACCCTGTAGCTCGGCCGAACTTAAAATTGTCGAAATGTTATCGAAATGTTAACTTTCAACCTTTTAAAAGGTTGAGAAGAAGTGCGTAGGTTGAGAGTTAGAAATGTACAAATTTACGATACATAGAACGTCTTAACGAGGACTTTTCGCATGCGGTCTTCGCTCCATGTCATTAGTTTATGAACGGAGCTGTCACCTACTAGCATCTGACGTGCGACGTACGAAAGGGAATTTTCTAGCTACTTAACTTACTTACCGAAAGCGGGTAAAAGCTAGCGGCCCAAAGCCCAAAATACTTTATTACAACTGGCGCCGGCCGCACGGGGTTCGAAACGGCCCCAAAATAACAAAGTAGAGGTAAAATGTATAAACTCTAACTTACGCGCAGCGAGCTCCTCGAGGATATGTCAAAATTATTACGTTCGTAGCTAATTACATAAGACGTCTGGCGTTCATGCAATTGTGTTTTTATACAATTCGAACCTTCTAATTTCGATGGGCCACGTGAAAATCCTGGAGCCGGAAGCGCTATCGAGATCTGAACGTTATAACTTTCGTATAAAATTGTGTTTACAAGTCAACAGTCAACTGACACTTGTCACCATAGATAACTCTACTACCGGTAGTAGAGTTATCTATGCTTGTCACAGAATACTCTTCATAGAGATCAAGATGATTCTCTTTTTTACTCATAATTCGTGAAGATTTTGAAGGGGTAGTGGATGTTTTTCTGCCCAACTTTTTCCAGTGGCGTAGTGCTATGCAATAGCTTTACCGCGGCAGTCCCCGAGTGCCACACGTCTCATTTTTTATAAAAATGTTTACAATAAAAGTTATAATAACTATAGGTAATGTGAAAAATACATGAATTATAATAATATAATCCCGAAAATTTCGAAAAATCAGACTGTGATCTGACAATGGGGGGGGGGGGGTACGGTGTCTGGATTATTGTATAGGCGTGAGGAGTAAAAAAAGGTTTGACATACCTACTTTATGAATGACCCCAAAGTTATGTTAATTATTGTGAGGTATGTACCCAATTTCGTATGCGATTAACCCAATAATGATTACTGGTTCGATTGACGTACCAATAAGAAAAATCAGTTAGCATTTATCCTATTCTGATATGATTCTTGGTGCAATTCATCTGACATGTCTGAATAACCTCGTAAATCTAGTTAACGTAGATAAACAACGCTGTTTAAACAGTTATTGGTATTACACGGTACCGCGTGTTACGTAACAAGCCCACCTACATGTTTCGTAGTATCCTTGACAATGAAAATAATTACTGTTTTAGGTAGCTAATAATACCTGAGTCTAGTCTAGACTTTATCAGTCACGTTACATTGACTAGATTGGCGACAGACGTAGATCATAGAAACAATCGGAGTTGGCTGTGACACACAAACACACGTTCGTAGTCGGCTATCACATGATGCCCCTTCGATTCTCAAAACGATACTATCGTTTGTTTTCCAATTGCTGTATCAAATCAAAACCGACTGTTTATAAACCGCAAAAAGCGGAATGGTATTTTTTTAGAATTATTGAATAAAACCAAATAGGGAATACTATCACTTACTATGATAGAATCAGCGACCGTACCAGCTACTTCAGTGACAAAATTAATTGTTACCCAGCAAGAACCAACGTGGCGGTATAGAGTTTCTCTGGTCAAAAAATTTTTTGTTCATTTTTTGTCTTTTATTTTTTTTGGATTTTTAATATTTTTCTTTTTTTTGGAATTTTTCATATTTTGTTTTTTTTTCATTACTTTTTCCAACTTTTTTTTTATATTAACGGAATTCTACGGTCTCTAGTTTGCGAAAAATGATCAATAATATTATCAAAAAATGTATCATTTTGTTTTAAGTGTTTTACTAAATCTTTTTCAATAGATATTAAACTAACATTGTATAAACGATTTTGGCCCATTGTATTTGGCATGTAAGTTTTAATTTGTTTGAGAGTAGAAAATGATCTCTTCACCGATGCCGACGTGACAGAAATGGTGACTGTCAAACAAAGTAGTTTATAAAACTGAGGTAAAACTTGTTGCAAATCATTGTCTATCATATATTTTATCATATCGGCGTGAATGTCGTACTGGCCTAAAATATCTTTATCCGAGTATATAACGCATAATTCATTGTGCAGTGCTATTTTATAAAAAAAAAATTATTTCAGAACTAAGTTATACAAAAAACTTCAATTCATGTAAATCGGAAAATCGAATCTCAATTTGACCTTTAATAGTATCTAAAATTTCATAAAAAAATTGTTTATAATGTAGTTTCTTGTCTACCAAATTATATGTTTTCCTCCTTTAACAATATTCTGTTTACCGGTTAATTTAAACTTAATACTCGATGTAATATGTTCCTGCGATTTTTCATGTCTGTCTATACCACGAGCTAAATTTTTCAAATCATCATAACCCGAGTGCCCCCAACATGAAGTTGTATCAGATGTAAATAGCAAGCAATACCACAATACCAGCAATATAATTTATTGTGTACCTCAGATCCCGTTAACCATAAATATTTTTTACAATTATCAGTATCAAATGATCGATTTTGAAACATACCTGTCATCACTAATCTTTTCAGCAACTAAATCACTACACATTTTAACGTTTAATAACCAAAGAACTCTTTGTTAATAACTCACCGAACAGATAAATTATAACTTAAGCTTACATCGCTTCGCGAAACAGAAACAACAACTGACACGTGTCGTAGTTTGCAGTGGCGGCAACGGCAAGTAATCGTATTTCATCGAACGCCGGGTGCGTACGAGAAGCTAGCCTACATAGAGTGTTGCCATATTCGCTATTCTACCCTATTTGGCAATTGAACTGATTGGAAAAACGGCAACTGTGTTGACCACACGTATTTTTTGTTTGAGATATATAGAGAATCTAGCCTCTGGCCACTGTTGCCAGATTAGAAATAACTACTGAGAACGGGGAATTAATTGTAAAATTTAAGGAATTATTTATCAGAGAAACAGAAAATAAAATGGAGAATGATCATTAAGATAATTTGGTGAGGAGGCTGAGCCTCCTTAGCCTCCTTCGAGGAGCCGCCACTGCTTAACACTCATAATAACCAATATTGATTGCTTATTGTACCTCCTTTTCTACTAGCCTTTTTTTTTCTGATGAGAGAAAATGCTTAATGCACACCGAGCGTTTGGATCTATCACGCTCGGTAGCGCAGAACTCGCTCAGTTTAACTACCTGTTAAAACCTCTCAATTCTCCATCCATATCCCGGGACCGCTCCTCGCATTGCTTCAGGATATGGACTGCGTCTTCTTCTTGGTGTCCTGACATCTGTTCTTATAGTTGTTTTTAGCTTTTTGTATCCTAGGGTAAGTATCCTACCCATCTTGGAATAGAACTAAGCCCAGAAGTTTCTATTGAGGATTTTCTCTCAATTGTGTTCCTCCTGTTCTTTGGATTTTATGATTTGTCTAATGAGTTTTTCATAATTTATCCATTTGTCTCTATCTTCGATCATTGCCTCCACGATGTCTTTAAGATTATCTATGTCGTTAAAATTATCGATTTTCCTTCGTTCGATGCCCCATCTTGGATATTCTATGAATGTATGGTGGGGTGAGTCTACCGCTCCGCAATAGGTGCATTTATCGTCATCTGTTATCTTAAAACGACTTAGGTATTTCCTGAAGCATCCGTGTTCTGTCAACATTTGTGTGGTGTAATAGTTGACTTGTCCGTGCTTTCGACTTATCCATTTTTCTATAGCTTTTTGCTTCGTTCTTGGAAGTCCCTTCATTCATTTTTTTGCGTTCCAAAGCTATTAAATGTAAGGGATGAGAATCTTCTAATACTTCTAAAGCTTCACTGGAAGTAGTGCGATAAGCACTACATGTCCTCAAGTTCAATATTCTACCTAATCAATTAAGGTTGTTCCCTATATAGTTGAACCTAGTAGCTTGAAACCATATTGGAGCAGCGTATAGGGCCATAGATATAGCCACTGAGTTAATCAGTTTTCTCCTACTGCTGGATGGACCTCCAATATTCGGCATAAGATTTTTTAAAGCTGCTACAACTTTAGAGGTTTATTCTACTGTATATTTCATGTGGACTTTATAGGAATTTTTGGAATCAAACCAAACTCCCAAATATTTGAAGGAGTTTTGAGGAAGTATTACTCCTTAACCATAAAGGGTATCGGTATGATGACCCTCTTCGTTGATAACACCACTGCCTCCGTTTTACTTGCTGCTAGAGATAATCCTTCTCCTTCGAGCCAATATTTGATATTCCCGATTGCTCCATTGACGTTTTCTATTAGTTCCTCGTGGTTTCTGGCGACTGCGACAATTGCCAGATCGTCGGCAAAGATCGCCGTTGTAACGCCTTCAGGTAGCTAGACCTCTAAAACCCCGTTATATTGTATGTTCCATAGTGTAGGACCTAAAATTGAACCTTGCGGAACTCCGCTGCTTATGATTTTCTCTAAGGTGATCCCCTCAAAATCAATCATAATCTTCCTATCTTGTAAGTAACTCCCGATCAATCTTTTGATATCTGGGTCTATACTTATCTCGTCTAGCTTATCTAGAATATGTTTCCAAAATGCTGAATTGAAAGCATTTTGGATGTCGAGCGTAACATCTTGCGGTGATGCTAAGGACCCGAGAGAACCGGAGTTAGTCTTCCGTTTATTTCCTTTATAGCGTCCTTTTCTACTAACCTGACCGAACCGAACCCAACCTAACCCAACCTACCAACCTAACTTGGTTGATACAGAATGCAAATATTGTAATCGCACTAATTTTATCACTCATAATAACCAATAATGATTGTTTATTGTACCCCCTTTGTTTCTAACCTAATCCAACCTACCCTAACCTAATCTACTAATCGAACCTAATCTAACCTAACCTAACCCAACCTACTAACCTAACTTTGTTGATACAGAATGCAAATATTGTAATCGCACTAATTTTATCACTCATAATAACCAATAATGATTGTTTATTGTACCCCCTTTGTTTCTAACCTAATCCAACCTACCCCAACCTAATCTACTAATCGAACCTAATCTAACCTAACCTAACCCAACCTACTAACCTAACTTTGTTGATACAGAATGCAAATATTGTAATCGCACTAATTTTATCACTCATAATAACCAATAATGATTGTTTATTGTACCCCCTTTGTTTCTAACCTAATCCAACCTACCCTAACCTAATCTACTAATCGAACCTAATCTAACCTAACCTAACCCAACCTACTAACCTAACTTTGTTGATACAGAATGCAAATATTGTAATCGCACTAATTTTATCACTCATAATAACCAATAATGATTGTTTATTGTACCCCCTTTGTTTCTAACCTAATCCAACCTACCCTAACCTAATCTACTAATCGAACCTAATCTAACCTAACCTAACCCAACCTACTAACCTAACTTTGTTGATACAGAATGCAAATATTGTAATCGCACTAATTTTATCACTCATAATAACCAATAATGATTGTTTATTGTACCCCCTTTGTTTCTAACCTAATCCAACCTACCCTAACCTAATCTACTAATCGAACCTAATCTAACCTAACCTAACCCAACCTACTAACCTAACTTTGTTGATACAGAATGCAAATATTGTAATCGCACTAATTTTATCACTCATAATAACCAATAATGATTGTTTATTGTACCCCCTTTGTTCCTAACCTAATCCAACCTACCCTAACCTAATCTACTAATCGAACCTAATCTAACCTAACCTAACCCAACCTACTAACCTAACTTTGTTGATACAGAATGCAAATATTGTAATCGCACTAATTTTATCACTCATAATAACCAATAATGATTGTTTATTGTACCCCCTTTGTTTCTAACCTAATCCAACCTACCCTAACCTAATCTACTAATCGAACCTAATCTAACCTAACCTAACCCAACCTACTAACCTAACTTTGTTGATACAGAATGCAAATATTGTAATCGCACTAATTTTATCACTCATAATAACCAATAATGATTGTTTATTGTACCCCCTTTGTTTCTAACCTAATCCAACCTACCCTAACCTAATCTACTAATCGAACCTAATCTAACCTAACCTAACCCAACCTACTAACCTAACTTTGTTGATACAGAATGCAAATATTGTAATCGCACTAATTTTATCACTCATAATAACCAATAATGATTGTTTATTGTACCCCCTTTGTTCCTAACCTAATCCAACCTACCCTAACCTAATCTACTAATCGAACCTAATCTAACCTAACCTAACCCAACCTACTAACCTAACTTTGTTGATACAGAATGCAAATATTGTAATCGCACTAATTTTATCACTCATAATAACCAATAATGATTGTTTATTGTACCCCCTTTGTTCCTAACCTAATCCAACCTACCCTAACCTAATCTACTAATCGAACCTAATCTAACCTAACCTAACCCAACCTACTAACCTAACTTTGTTGATACAGAATGCAAATATTGTAATCGCACTAATTTTATCACTCATAATAACCAATAATGATTGTTTATTGTACCCCCTTTGTTTCTAACCTAATCCAACCTACCCTAACCTAATCTACTAATCGAACCTAATCTAACCTAACCTAACCCAACCTACTAACCTAACTTTGTTGATACAGAATGCAAATATTGTAATCGCGCTAATCTTAACACTCTCATAATAACCAATAATGATTGTTTATTGTACAACCTTTGTCTCTAACCTAACCTAGTAACCTAACCTACTAATCTAACCTAACCTAAGCTAGCCTAACCTTTTCATTTTTCCTGTGAAGAGGAAATGCTTTATGTACACTAGTAGCTTTAATATATCACTACTGATAGTGCAGGACTCACTCTATTTTACAGCATACCTGCTAAAACCACTCCTATCTTCATCCATATCCCGGAACCGCATTACTTCAGGATATGGACTGCGTCTCTATATTGTTTCATGATTCTGTATCACTTTCTGTTTATACGTTGATGTTAACGTTTGTTAGTTTGTGTTGAGTTTGTCTGAGCTTAGCGCAATTTGTCTATCTTTGTGTCAAGTTTCGTATGTTTATGCCATAATATGGTTTATGTCCAATTGAGACACCACCAATCACCCAAGATATCGTCGATAAAATCCATGGTATGATATCGGACGATAGGCTATTTATGTGCACGAAATTGCTGAGGCTAAGCCATATGTCAGATGGGTGCCGCATTTGCTCTTTGTTTGACAACAAGCGCGACCGTGTGACAACTTCAAAGGAGTGTTTGGCGATGTTCAAGGGAGATAAGAAGGATTTTTAGCTTCGTTTCGCTACCCTAGACGAAACTTGGATCCATCACAACACACCAGACCAAAGAACAGTCGAAACAGTGGACTTGTCCTGGCGAATCGAAGCCGAAAAAGGTCAAAGTGGGTTTATCGGCCAACAAAGTCATGACGACAGTGTTTTGGGATGCACAAAGTATCGTCCATATCGATTACCTTGAAAAGGGCAAAACGATCAACAGCGTATAGTACGCAGAGCTGTTGGATCAATTCGACACCGATTTGAAGCGAAAACGGCCGCATTTGGCAAAGAAAAAAGTACTCTTCCACCAGGACACAGGTCCGCAGTCGCAAAATTGCATGAATTGCGCTACGAATATTCTCCAGATTTGGCCCCCTGCGATTTTTATCTATTTCCAAACTTGAAGATATGCCTCGGGGGAAAGAGATTCAGCTCCAACGATGAGGTCATCGCTGAAACAAACGCCTATTTTGAAGAATTTCCGAAATCGTATTGTTTGGAAGGGATCGAAAAATTATAAAAACGTTGACGAAGTGTATCGGCCTACAAAGAGATTATGTTGAGAAATAAAATAAGTTTTAACCAAATAAATCATTTCTTGTTTCATTTTTCAGGGACTTTTCACTTTACCCTCGTAGAGTTAATATTGTGAAGCACCTTGTGATGATATCTCAATTAGAATATGTATAATTCACGCTGATATTCTTAACTTTGAATTGTTATGACATTAAAGAGCGGATAAAATAAATTCTTTAAAGAAATCTGAATATTAACAACCGTCTTTCGCGTAGGGGTGATGATATCTTAGACGGGGCTTAATCTAAATGTGTTACGGTTTCGTATTTTGACAACAGTTTAGATATGCGCGAAGATAGAACTTCATATCCAGACATCAATAAGCGGTATTAATTTTTGCTAATGTACCATTTCCTTTTCGGAATATTTATTGTACAACGCCCATGTAAAAACGTTCATAATGATGCATCTGGCGATCAGAAAATCCTATCAGCATGATAATAAATTTGACCACCAACAAAACTAAACAAAGATTATTTTGCATATATATTGTAATATATATTACTGTAAACCTAGGAATAATAATAATATACCGATAAAATTTTTGTGCAATGTAGTTGTCATTTGCGTAAGTGCAAAATAATCTTTGTTTAGTTTTGTTGGTGATCAACTTTAATATCATGTTGATAAGATTTTCGGATCGCCAGATGCATCATTATGAACGTTTTCACATGGCACTGTAAAAAATATTTGGGTAAAATTCCGCTAGCAAATGGTGGCCACTGGGTGACAAGGGTATTATTAACCAAAAAGGAAAAGTACTCATTATTTGGGTAAAAATCCTTGGCGGTGTAAATTTGTATCGATAAAATTACACTTTGATGTAAATTTGTATAGATAAAATTACTGTTGTAAATTTTACAGATACATTTACACCAAATTGTAATTTTGTTTGTAAAAGAAATACCTAGATGATTTGGCCCTGAAATATTCATTTGGAAATAAACTGTATATTACATAGTGTAGGACCTAAAATTGAACCTTGCGGAACTCCGCTGTTTATGATTTTCTCTGAGGTGATCCCCTCAAAATCAATCATAATCTTCCTATCTTGTAAGTAACTCCCGATCAATCTTTTGATATCTGGGTCTATACCTATCTCGTCTAGTTTATCTAGAATAGGTTTCCAAGATGCTGAATTGAAAGCATTTTGGATGTCGAGCGTAACATCTTGCGGTGATGCTAAGGACCCGAGAGAACCGGAGTTAGTCTTCCGTTTATTTCCTTCATAGCGTCCTTTTCTACTAACCTGACCGAACCGAACCCAACCTAACCCAACCTACTAACCTAACTTGGTTGATACAGAATGCAAATATTGTAATCGCACTAATTTCATCACTCATAATAACCAATAATGATTGTTTATTGTACCCCCTTTGTTTCTAACCTAATCCAACCTACCCTAACCTAATCTACTAATCGAACCTAATCTAACCTAACCTAACCCAACCTACTAACCTAACTTTGTTGATACAGAATGCAAATATTGTATTCGCGCTAATCTTAACACTCTCATAATAACCAATAATGATTGTTTATTGTACAACCTTTGTCTCTAACCTAACCTAGTAACCTAACCTACTAATCTAACCTAACCTAACCTAACCTAGCCTAACCTTTTCATTTTTCCTGTGAAGAGGAAATGCTCATTACTCATTATTTGGGTAAAAATCCTTGGCGGTGTAAATTTGTATCGATAAAATTACACTTTGATGTAAATTTGTATAGATAAAATTACTGTTGTAAATTTTACAGATACATTTACACCAAATTGTAATTTTGTTTGTAAAAGAAATACCTAGATGATTTGGCCCTGAAATATTCATTTAGAAATAAACTTTACCTACGCACTATTCCAACTCTTGATTAAAATTCTGTTGTATCATCATCAACCAGGAAGATGAATTAACCAGTTCGTGTTAGCTCTTTGTCTAACATTCTATAGTGAACCATTACCTAAATACAATAACCTAAACAAAATGAAACGACAATTTTAGATGTACTTATATTCAGGATTACAAAAGCTTATAAAAAATTCCTTAAAAAATGACAAATAACTGATGTTGTTACAAACTTATATTTAAAAAAATCTCATACTGGGACGGCAACCAAAGTAACAAGACCACCTGAAATTAAAAAATATATATTATTAGAATAATGGAGATGAGGAAAAGCAATACACATACATATTAGGGACAGGGGGATTCAAAAATAGAGAAATTTGAGGTGGATGACAGGATCCAAAATATAGAGATGGAAAAAACCGGAAAAAATAGATAGCCCATCTATGCAATTCCGAGGACAGAAAAGTAAATTAAAACAAAATAATCATCTTGTGGGATTGACGGGGGATGGGGGTAGTGGTAATTGTTCTCGGATCTTCACAAAAGAGTCATCAGATTGTTTTTTCAACTATATTCACGGACATTTTCGAGACTAACATTTATAAAAAACAAATTTCTTAACATTTTGGTCCATTTATATTATCAAATTCTCAATTCTTATTTAAAGTAATACAGACAAACTATTAACTAATGTTAGTAGCCATAATTATGATGATAAAGTCTCTAGTCCACATCGATCAGTAATATTACAAACTAATAGTTCTAGACAGCTGATTCGTTCTTCTCATAGAACTCATCAGTAGAATGAGAAAGTTTGTATTTTATTGACCCATCATTCTCGTTTTACTGATGAGCTAACAGCTATCTAGAACTATTAGTTTGTAATGTTATACTGATCAATCTAGACTAGACAAACATTATCATTGATATCTACCGAGTTTTCTCTCAGATAGATCACTCCATGTGGTCGTTGACGGAGTATCCTCCGATACAATGACTATCTCCGCTGGTGTTGCACAGGGATCTGTCTTGGCACCAACTATGTCCTGTCCACAGCTTTGCAGTTGATGGTACATTGCATACCGACTTCTAAACTACAGCTCCTATACCATCCATTGAAGCCAGAGAAGTGGAACAGGGACAGGTTGACGCAATTAGATCTGGCAAAGATCTGATAATCTAGTAGAGTTTAATGCAATCAAAACTCAAGCTTGCATCTTCTCCAGGAAGGCGGCTCCCACAATCCTTAAGATGATGATGTCAGGACAACTGTTCCTATGACGTCTTCCATTAGAATGCTCGGGATCACCCCCAACAGCACCCTCTCATGGGACGATCATGGGTGGTCCATTGCGAAAACAGCTTCACAAAAACTTGGTTTTCTATTCCATGCCAAGAGATACTTCACATCCCAGCAGCTCCTCACAATCTACCAAGCACAGCACAGGTTCCCAAACATATGCTGAAGCTCTTGGAATCTATCCAGTTCCACTTACGGGTTCATTGACCTCTCTAAAACATCGTAGAAAGGTGGGAGATCTCTCCACTGATGTTCGTCAGAAATCTCGTTTGTTGTTCCACCACTGTCAAACTCGAGACTTGCCGAACTTCTCCCTATCAGATTTCATTTTTATTTTCGTACAGCGAAGTTGTGGAACTCTTTACCTAGTGAGGTAATGGCCAATGGCATTGGTAATTTCTAGCGTTCTATCGAAACACAGTGTACTGACACATATATGTCAATTCAATAACTTTGCAATGTTTTCTATATGGAAATAAAATGAACAATAGAAACTATGGAATATAAACACCAAGGAATACGAATTGGCCAAACGGTTTGAATACTTCCAGGAAAATGGAGTGGACCCACATATTGCTATAATTGTGAGGGAAATATTGAACAAGTGGTTTTCTGGTTTCTGGATTGGAAGCAATATCCGCTACGTTGCCCAAAAAATGGATGAATCGTAAAAACAAGTTGATACGAACATATACCACATTAAAGTACATAAAATAACCTTCAATTTGAGCCTAAGTAGAGTACGCTTCGACTTTTTTGACAAAAGGGTGAGCCATTTTAAAATTTGGGCCAAATTGGCCAAATTTGGATTTCAAGCAAAACCATCAGATATTTTCAGCCCATATTTGGACCACTTATTATGACCATCACGACCTAATTTTTGATCAAATTTCGTTCAATTTGGTTGCAATTTGGTCAAAATAACTCACTTTGAATTTTTGCTCTAAGAAACGTATATATATATTTCAGAAGGGGGGGGGGTGAACTGAATGTGAGGAAATTTGGACTGAAGGTTCCTCAAATACCAACAATAAAAGGGTAACAATTTCCAGGTCGCTAACCTCTATCAAATTTTTATGAACCTCGTCCTATTTTTCTGTAGATGAATGAAAATTCGATATTACCGGGATATCAAAAATTATCTTGGTCAAGGGGGTTGTGGAATCTAAAACGTGTGTCTTACTTTACGTTTGAAATAATTATGTCACTGTCACACTGACATCATCAATAACCTACAAATTTCATGCCTATTTATTTCAGTTGTAAAACAATAATGAATACAAATTATGAAATAATTATGTGAACTATGATCCTTTTCAGAGGTCGTGATAGCCACAATCCGGATCAAAAACTGTTTTGAAATAGTTAATTTTCCGTAAATCGAATGACGTTCACGTGAGAAGCCCGTAGCACGCGAGTTAGAAAAGTGCAAACTGGTTGTATCTAATACGGCTTTACGACGACATTTCGCGTGCCGTTTTCGCTCCATGTAGTCAGATTTAGTGTCGGACCGTGCCCGACGGCCCTTCTTTTTTCGATAAATGTCCATTAAATAGGAAAATTTGATGAAAACAGTTTGAGCTATTCTCAGATATCAGCTACGCGCGTCTAACTTGCGAAGTACCAAAGGGAATATTCTCGCGACTAAAATATAACTGGCGCCGGTCGCACGTGGCAAAAAATGCCCCAAAATTAACAAGACCGAGGTAAAATGTATAAACTTTAACTTACACGCAGCGAGCTCCTCGAGGCATATGTCAAAATGATTTTGTTCGTAGCTAATTACATAGGACGTCTGGCGGTCATGCAATTATGTTTTTAGATAATTCGAACCTTCTAATTTCGATAGGCCACGTGAAAATCCCGGAGTCCAAAGCGCTAAAGACTTCTGAGAGTAAAATTGCGAAATTTTAGAAACTTCAAATTAATTATGAAATAATTATTTCAAACGTAAAGTAAGACACACGTTTTAGATTCCACAGCCACCCTTGACCAAGATAATATTTGATATCCCGGTATTATTCAAAGATCCAAATAATTTCCATTAATGATTGCAATAAATTCCGTTTTTTATATACAATTTGAGAAAGGCATTCTGTCATTATAGCTGCTAATTATAAGTTGTTATTCCCCGCGTTAATCCCTTTATTAAAGAGGTTCCTAAATTGATATTAAAGGCCATGTCTTGCGTTCAATTATATTTTAATTATCATGTGCCAATACAATTTGAATAAAATGTTTTCCAGTTTCACTTTCATAATTTAAAACGCAATTTCCTGTCACGTTTGAATATTCACTGTTTTTACATTATTTTTAATAACGCTATACCATTAAACACATTTGAAAGGTGTGTCGTACCTGAGCATACAAACCGGTGCTGAACAAGATGTTTAAACCTTTTTTTAGCTAAAATTATTCGACTCCTCCAGGGCAGGTGTGTCTTCCAAAAGAGATGAATTAACTAACCTACAATTTATTTGGATTTAATTTAAACAGAGTGTAATTTGCGAAAACGATAATTAAGTTATTCTGACGTATGTAATTTTTCAGCGTCAGACGGGGTGAGATAATTCTCAAAATTACCGGAACGAGAAATTTATCAATTTCCTTCTCATGTTACTGAATGCACTTGAACTTATCCTGGCGTTCATCATGGAAGCTGTTGAACATGATGCCAAACTATTGGTTTAGATATTTTTCTAATTGATCGTGGTAACCTCGTTGTTTTTCTTAATCATTTGTTTATTTATTTATTCATTTAATCTTGCACTGATCAACCGGTATAAACCCAATCAAAGATCAGGACTATGCATAATAAAATTAATATACTAACAATTATTATCTAAATTAAATCTAAATAACCTAATTATACTCAAGTCTGAGAAGAGACAAACTCAAAACGAAAAAGAAAATAGTCTAAAATATTTATCACAGCAATGTACAAAGAGGAAAAGAAAAAAGAAACAGCTGAATAGTTTGAATATTGTTTCATTGCAGTTGGCGAGCAATCTCTTTTAGGCTAGAATTGAAAATATATTTTGTATGAGTGTCATTGGTGTTATAGGCATGGCACATGCAAAATAATGGAGATAATTTAAGTATGTTAGTACGAGGAGTTTGGAGGTAGAAATTATTTACAAACCGCGAGTTCAGCCTAGGAATTAGGAAATTGACTCTTTCCAGCAGCATAGGGCATTCAATTAGGTTATTGAGCAACTTGAACAAACTGGTCTGGAGTACTTATTTCTGCGAGAAAGGGATGATATATTTAATCTATCTGAGATGAAAGAATTAGGAATGCCCCTGAGACGATAAAAACCGTCTATCCTGAAGCACAGGTACTTCAAAAAGGGGCGCTGAACAGATTCCAGGGTATCTCTATGAACGGACGGCATAACCAGGGAACCAAATTACAGATGCATATACTCAAGCCGCGATCGCACAAATGTTACGAACAATAATTTGAGCGTGTCTATGTCTAAAAATCACGACAGCTTCGCACAATAAACCCAAGTAGTCTGTTAGCAGCCTCCATCACAGACTCCAGATGAGAAACGAAGGATAGTTTGGTATTGAAAATTACGCCGAGGTCTTTATAGATTGCTGGTCTCTTAAGGATAGTACCGTCTACGTTGTAATCAAATATAGCCTAGTTGGTCTTATTTGTGTAAAATATAACGCAGCACTTGTTAACATTAAGAGGCAGCTTGTTCACTGAACACCAGACAACCATCATGTCAAGACTTCTCTGAAGTAGATAACAATCAAATGTGGATTTGGTGACAAAGAACATTTTGAAATCATCGGCATATAAAAGACTGAGTACACTTAGACCTGTTGATATAACCTGTTGATATAACAAAGATGTTAGAAAACAGTGGTCCCAAAATTCACCCTTGGGGACACCTAGAGAAGCAAGGTATCCAATTGATCTCTGTCTATTTACCACGACAAATTGCCGCCTATAACTAAGATATGAGGCGATGAAAGATAAGAGCTCCACAGAGATACCAATTCCATCAAGTTTACCTAGCAGAAGTCTGTGGTCAAGCCTGTCAAAGGCCTTGGATAGATCGGTATATATGACATCGACTTGGAAGCCGGAATTCATATTTTCAGCGATGTATTGTGTGACAGATGCCAGGTTGGTGGATGTGGCTCTAAAGCGCCGGATCTTATTGCATTTCGAAAAGGTTTTGTCCATTTTTGTCTTGTTTACAGCTCACTTATATATTCCATGGCCCACCGCTGCCAAAAATGTTGAGATAACTGTTGAATTCGTTGATCACATGAGAGCTTGGTTTCCTTGATAACTCCATAAAATATGCCCTGTTAATATGGGTACTGCGTTCTTAGAAGTCCATAAGTATGCCCTCGCAATCCCAAAAGATCGTAGCCATCACCTGTTCCGTCGACTGACAGATCCTAAAGTTCCTTGGTGATGATTCTCCTTTTCGCATCCATCCCATCAACTTCCTTTTGGACAAAGGATCCTAGTAGAGAACCATAGTTTCATCTCCTGTGGCAATTGTCTTCAACACGTCCACAGGGTTTTCTCCACAGAGTTACAAAAATTACCGAGCACATTCAACACGATGCTGGCGTTGAACAGCCGATAGTGGTTTGGGAACCCAGCTCGCCCTAACTTTATTCATGCCCCAATGTTCGTGAATGATTCGGCGCAGGCTTGTATCTGAAAGTTCGATATTTACGCTGTTTCTTTTACCTTCAAGCGTTGATTGCCTAATAGGAGATCCTCAATAGGGATCACCATCAACAGGCCCCTCACATAAGACGATCATGTGAAGTCCATTGCGAAAAATTGGTTTCCTAATCCTTGCCAAGATCTACTTTACATTACAGCAGCCCCTCATAATGAACAAAATACACATCCAATCTGTCCTGGAGTACTGTCCACAATGTTAGGAGTTCGGATCCCAAAGATACGCTAAAGCTCTTGAATTATATCCAGATGAGAGCTATACGTTTGATTGATGATGTCACACTCATGAGTTCATTGACTGCTCTAGAGTATCGTAAAAAAGGTGGACGATCTGCTCATTTTCTATAGATATTTCCATGATCGGTATTCATCAGAAATCTCGTCCGTTGTTTCACCACGAGAGATTCCAAATCAGCGGACTGGACGAACTCAAACTGTCACCCCTTCATTGTCTAGCTCGAGACCTGCCGAGCTTTTTCCTACCAGAATGAGAATTGATGTTTTTTTAATTAATTATTAAGCTATTGCATATAGCTTTTATCGCGGGCTTTGAGCGCGGCGATCGAATCAAGAAAAAAAAAACAAAAGAGAAATACCGTAATGATAATATTAAAAAAAAACAAAAAACAAATACCGTAACGAAATATCCTAAGACCCACCACTCCGCCTACCATGTAGCTCAGCCGAGCTTCAAATTGTCGAAATGTTAACTTTGATCCTTTTAAAAGGTCGTGATAGCCCCAAAGTGGGTCGAAAACTGTTCATTTTCGATAAATCGAATGACATTCACGTGAGAAGCGCGTAGCTCGCGAGTTAGAAAAGTGCAAATTTACGGTACATAGAACGTCTTAACGAGGACTTTTCGCATGCGGTTTTCGCTCCATGCCGTTAGTTTATGAACGGGGCCAACTAAATAGCATAGTCTTGGGCCCCAAAATGTCGATTGAATAGGAAAATTTAATTAAAACAGTTTGAGGTATTCTCAGCTGTCACCTACTAGCATCTGACATGCGACGTACGAAAGGGAATTTTCTAGCTACTTAAATATACCGAAAGCGGGTAAAAGCTAGCGGGCCCATAGCCCAAAATACTTCATTACAACTGGCGCCGGCCGCACGGGGTTCGAAACGGCCCCAAGTTAACAAAATAGAGGTAAAATGTATAAACTCTAACTTACGCGCAGCGAGCTCCTCGAGGATATGTCAAAATTATTACGTTCGTAGCTAATTACATAAGACGTCTGGCGCTCATGCAATTGTGTTTTTATACAATTCGAACCTTCTAATTTCGATACGCCACGTGAAAATCCCGGAGCCGGAAGCGCTATCGAGATCTGAACGTTAAAACTTTCGTATAAAATTGTGTTTACAAGTCAACTGACACTTATCACCATAGATAACTCTACTACCGGTAGTAGAGTTATCTATGCTTGTCACAGAATACTCTTCATAGAGATCAAGATGACACTCTTTTTTACTCATAATTCGTGAAGATTTTGAAGGGGTAGTGGATGTTTTTCTGCCCAACTTTTTCCAGTGGCGTAGTGCTATGCAATAGCTTTACCGCGGCAGTCCCCGAGTCCCACACGTTTCATTTGTTTAAATTAATTTGATTGATACTTTCAATGTCTTTTTTAATGATACTTTTTATTGATTTCCTGTTTATTATTATACTGATTTATGTTCTGTTATTTAATTATCATACTTAGCGGCTCTACTATACTGTTTTTCTCAATGTAAATATCTCCATACACTCTGCCTTCAGTGGGTCTCCCCAAGTTTGAAAATTCTTGGCTGTCGGATGGATTCCGAGTCACAATAGCATGTCTTGATGCCGACGGTCCGCAAACCATTATAGGTGGCATCTTCAAGGCAGGCTTGAGGCTTGAAGTGAAACTGATTCCTCTGGCTTTTTGTAGCAGTATGTATTGTGGCAAAAACTTTCACGCAAATAGCTCACTGCCTTTATTCCGGTGAGTAATTCCGTTCTGGCACCTGACCTTGGCGTTGTGTGATCATGTGTGCGAAGTGGATATTTCGAGGATGGCTTCCAAATGTTGGAAAGATAATATCCTGAGTCACGGCTTAGATTATTTGGAAGTTTTAGAATTATTATGGCTCAAGAATTTTACACTGATGGAAGTTTGGGGCTCGGGCTAGGATTTTCGTATTTTCGAAAAGGATTTAATGATTAGTGTCAAACGTATGTCCCGCAAGTGCAGATCTACTCGTGTCACGAAACCTTGTACAGTGTTCATGTTCTTTCACACGAGTAGCTACTGTACGGCCTGTTTCACCAATGTAGACTTTACCGCAAAAACAGGGAATGCTATAAACACCTTCTAAGTGAAGAGGAGGAAGGGGATCTTTGTTAGGTTTGTAAAACTGAGATAATTTTGGAAGTGTGGAAAAACGGGTAGGAATATTATGTTTTTTGAGGATTTTGGAAATACGATCTGTTATATTTTCAATATATGGAAGAAAGGCAGTAGATAAAGGGGCGAGGACTTGTGGCTCAGGTTGATTCGAAATTTTAGGCGAAGTGTATTTCTTCATAACTTTTTGAATGTTTTAATAGGAGAAGTAGGTACTCTCCATTCTTCTATCGAACAGCGAAGTTGCCGAACTCTTTACCCAGTGAGCAGGTCTTTCCCTATGCCTATAACCTTCAAACCTTGAAGAAAAATTCGAATACCTCCTCTCCCAACATTCCATCTCTGGCTCACACGATGTTTTCCGAACATTAAAGGTTTCCCTCTTGATGTATAGCCAACGTATAAAGAAAAAGAAATTCAGTCGTATGTCATCAATTCCACCGTCCTTCATCTTCTAGCGATTGCTTTCCAATTCCAAACCTTTTTGACCAATCTTTCTCCACCGAAAGAGAAGGTGCACTTCCCCCGTACACCCCATCTACCCGTTCTTTGATGCTTTGAGGAGGAAGACCTTCTCGAATAAGTTATTTGGTAACAGTTCGATTGTCGAATAAACGTATGACAGTTGACGTAAAACAAATTTTTGTTTTTCCAAGGCTAACTTGTGTATTATCAAAACATTTTGACCCGCTGTGTTACCTGGATCCATGTCAGGTCTGGAATTTTTGGCGCTGTCCTCGTAGATCTTATAAATCAACAGATCGATTGTATGCTCATCTAATTATATACTTTCCACGGCATTGAATTTCAACGTCGAACATATGATCTGTCAAGGTTTTGAGGCGTTCAAAATAAAAACGTTCAACGTTCAAATTCACTTTCATCGAGAAAGGTAAACAGTGTATAAATTGGGTACACGGAAGATGCGACACCGATATGACATAACTAGTACGGCGAAACAACGAGACAAACGAAAATTGGCGCGAGTATATTTTAGCTGTCGCGTTGGGTGAAAGTAAAACGGATTACACAGTTTTAATATGTTCGTTACTGCTACATTACTGTCATACAGAGGCGCGTTCAGGTTATCTCTTACCCTAATCGAACATAAAAAATGTCGAACATCTTTATAACCTGTAATTATTTGAATAATCTCAATATTAATTAGTAATTTATACTTTAGTCGATAAGATTGATTAATTATTGATAAAATTGACGTCTTCAGCTTAATTCAACATTTTAGTAGACGTAATGGTTGATGGCAGATGTTTTATTGTTTTCAATGTAATAATTTTTCTTTCATTGTCTGCTTATATACAAGATGTCCCGTGTGAGGGTACAAATTACTCTTACTTGTGGATAAACTATAAGTTCTACTTTATCGCTTGGTTGCCGACAGCTACAGTGAAGACGGTCGTGAGTTATATTTCAGATGTTGAAATTTGGGCAACAGAGTATTTTAACCAACCAATAAATTATGTTTCTGAACTAGGGAATTCAAACACTCAAAAGTCCCCAGGTTAAACTACCCTGAAAGTATAAAAAAATAAAAGACCTGTACCCAGAATGATTGAAATTTACTGGTAATTAACATAATATTGTTGTTACAATTTATCACAGTACCTGATATTAATGAGTTATGAAATGCATGAATTGAAGTATGGATGAAGTTAAATTTCTTAAATCACAGTGAACAACAGTTAAATTTACATATATATAAATACTCCAATGATTATTTCAAACGTTACATGAACCAAAAGTTGGGTAGCCTGACCTGATAACTGCTGGGTAAGATGTTATACCTGCTCGATTATGAATTGGTACTTCCTACTTGATGTATGGATTCCTGCCACAAGCCTAGTACAGTTTCCACGATTGTACAGAGTGGTCCAAATTGGACACTTTTGATAGGAAACACCAATTTCTAGAGAAGATAGAGAAAAACTAGCCTATATGTTACGAGGTCGATTTTTGAGAGAAAATGAATGCCGAAAACCGCACTTTGATATCTTGACTTGTTCAAAAGATACAAGGTGTTTTTCAATTTTGTGCATTTCTGACCCACCCCCGTAACTTGTTTATTTATCAATATTTATGATTTCTGTGAAAACATTCTTTAGACACTTTTTTGGAAGGAATCTAATGGTGTTCCTTGTTTTTTATTGAAAAATATGGTTTTGAAGTTATGACATAAACTTGTATTTTTTCTTATGGACCAGCCTGTATATTTTTACATATTCGTGTTTGAAATAAAATTCTCTTTTCAAATATATATAATAGTTGCTACTTCTCTTTCAAAACATTTATTTTGTGGCTGTTTTCGAATTATTTTAGATGAATAATCAAAATCTGGGTTGCCATGCCTGAATACGAAACAAAATACCTTAGCAACTACAGTCTATGCGTACTGTCAAACAATTATTAATAATTGCAGTTTGCTTTACAAGTTTAGTGTGCTTCTTTGAACTGAGTTTTGAACTTACGACAATATTTTTATCTTCCTGTTAATTCAAAATGTATGAAAATTACGAAAAATATGATATGCTAAAGTGTTATTGGGAATCACATGAAGATGCACAGACTGCCAGCAATATTTACTTTGACCGATACCCTGAAAGGAGACAACCGTTTCGGGATATGTTCACTAGATTGCAGTAAAACCTAGTTAATTACGGTTCTTTTTCAAAACCAAGGACAAGAGTTTACGAAGCCAGGAATAGAGATAGAGAGTTAGAAGAAATAACAGTTTTGGGGGAAATACAAAATCAACCCAATATTTCACTACGCAAAATGCAGTTGAATACAGGTATTCCAAAGACTACACCAATGCGAATTCTAAGAAAAAATAAATTCAAACCGTATAGAGTAAGAAAAGTTCACAAGTTACTACCAAATGACCTACAATTCCGGCCCGAATTCTGCCAATGGTATTTAGGAAAATGTGCTGAAAACTTAAACTTTGGACAGAACATCATATGGACTGATGAAGCATGCGTTAGCAGCGCTGGTATTTTTAATGGATACAATACCTACAATTGGACTTTGGAAAATCGATATATTACAGTGGAGACACAAAATCAAGGCCGATACAGTTTTAATGTTTGGGTCACTATATTTAGAGGAAGGTTTATCGGTCCCCATATCTATGAGGGTAACCATACAGCAGCCCGATATGTGGAAATATTGCGGGAATTTGTCGAACCTATAATGTATGATTTGCCATTACAACAAATTGGACACGTATACTTCCAACAAGACGGGGCAACATGTCATAACGCACACAATAATGACGTATTTAACGAAATATTTGGGGACAATAATTGGCTTGGCAACCGGGTCCTGTTCATTGGGCGGCAAGATCCCCCGATCTTACGCCTCCAGATTTTTACCTCTGGGGAAGAATAAAGGACCTCACATATAAACGGCATCCTGATTCCCATGCCTTTCGTTCAATACCTGCGGTAGAATTAATTAATGCTGTCAATAATGTTAGGAAGCGAAGTCAATTATGTTTCGATTCAAATGGTGGTCAATTTGAACATATGTTGTAAATATGTAGTTTAAAAATGTAATATTTTTGTTCTTGTTATTCTGTTTTTTGATTAAATTAATGAGTTATTATAAAATAGGCACTAATTATTGTTTTCAACAGCAGTTATGTAGAACTATTTTGTTTCGTATTCAGGCATGGCAACCCAGATTTTGATTATTCATCTAAAATAAGTCGAAAACAGCCACAAAATAAATGTTTTGAAAGAGAAGTAGCAACTGTTATATATATTTGAAAAGAGAATTTTATTTCAAACACGAATATGTAAAAATATACAGGCTGGTCCATAAGAAAAAATACAAGTTTATGTCATAACTTCAAAACCGTATTTTTCAATAAAAAACTAGGAACACCATTAGATTCCTTCCGAAAAAGTGTCTAAAGAATGTTTTCACAGAAATCATAAATATTGATAAATAAACAAGTTACGGGGGTGGGTCAGAAATGCACAAAATTGAAAAACACCTTGTATCTTTTGAACAAGTCAAGATATCAAAGTGCGGTTTTCGGCATTCATTTTCTCTCAAAAATCGACCTCGTAACATATAGGCTAGTTTTTCTCTATCTTCTCTAGAAATTGGTGTTTCCTATCAAAAGTGTCCAATTTGGACCACTCTGTACATCACAAGTCGATTAGCAACAGCAGATTCAAGCCAACCTCAGAACTTCGTATATTTGTTGAATTTTTCACAACATAAGAAAAAACCCTGAAATCACGAAATGTTCAAACCTCTATTGCTCTATTATCCTCTGAAGACAGACATGAACAGAATACATAACGATTGTTGAACAAATTAGGACAGGAACCTATGTCCTGTCAGATATCATCTGGGAAGGCAAATTAATTCTTGAAGTTAGTGAAGAAATAAATGAAATTACAAAGATATTTACCTCTATCACGATAGGGGTTTTCCTTCAATCAAACAAACTTTACTCCCGTCCAAAACCAGTCACAATGAAACTAAGTTTTAATCCCCTAAAGTGCATCTATTACACAAATCTTTCCAAGTATTCCACTCCAAATTGGTAATTGATGCCTTTGCTTTCAACGGAAGAATATTCCCAGAGTTTGGTTCCAAACATAACTTTGGTATCACCTCCCTATTGAAATAACTTAGAAACACGACCTTCCACTTGGACGATTTGACAAAAAGTACGCCATTTTCTCGGCCTTTTCCGGTGCTTCGATGTCTCACAGAACGACCTCGAAATTGAAGTGGTAACTACAGAATCTGACACTGAATAACCATGACTCGGAGAATATACGGTCTAGCATAGCTGACGTCACAGGAGTTAACCGATTGTAGTACAGCGGCCATTTCTAAGCCGTTAAGTGGAATTTACACGTTACACCAGGAATTGCTGGGAAATAAAACTACAACTTATTGTAGAGGTCAAAATAAGTCGATTGAACCAAATTTATATAAGTAACAAAATGTAGGTGATGAGAGTTAAATATACATTATGCGCAAATTGCGTTGAGGTTTGTGAAGTTAAAAAAAACACCAAATGCAAATATACTTATCATACTCGATTAAGAAGTTTAAGTATGGAGAGAAACCAAAATAAGTTATACAGTGTACTACAGAGGGAGCCACTGGAAGTTTTAACCATGTTTTCATCACGAGTTAGAAAAGATGAACAATAATAAAATTGTTTCAAAATATTATATTGAAACGCAAGAAGTTTTCAAGAAAGGTAGAAACACATTTGAAATATTCAGTTGATGGTTAAACATGAAATAAAATGTTTCACAAACCCACAATGACTTTTTTATAATCATCTCCTTTAATATGAAAAATAAAACACCAGTTTTATATAAAAGGAAAATTTCACATGTCCACTTAATTTCGCCCAAGATACCCAGAAGGATGAACATTTCTGGAATTTTTTAGGTTGCCATGGTAGCGATACCAAAAACAAACTTTTCACAAAATGTTACAGCTCTAAACGAAATTGGGTAGGTAAGCGGATCGATCGTATTTACTGGATCGTTCTAATGCATTCAGGGTCATTTTCATTAAATAGTAATACTTTACAATTATAGTAAGCTCTGTTTAGCTTCATATACATTCAAGATTCGGAACCTGTCATCAGAAGTACAGAGGAGTATTGTCCAAGATACTAAGCACGTCTTCACTATTTTGTTTGGAATTCAAAAATACATTCGAGAGTTGGATACATCATTTCCTTGCTCATTTGATTGTGCAAACCAAAATTTTTAATCATCAATTTGGTTTTGAATACAAATGCTTCCGAAATTGTATAGATTTCCGTGCAAATTTTTATTTGTAGGAGAGCATAGTTTCAAATTTGGCCTAAAAAATCGAAATGCACCCTCCTTAACACGACGTCGTTTTCTCGTATTGCGTTTACAGCATTTTGAATTCTGTTCCACAGTTGTTCGTAATTATGAATTTGAACTTTGTGTTTTCAACGCTCCCCAGATAAAGAAGTCTCGATGATTCAAGTCTGGAGACCGCGGAGGCCACTGAATAGGTGCTTCTTGTCCTCTACCAACAAATTGTTCATCAAGATATTCTCTTAAGGCACGTGCAATATGAGGTGGTGCACCATCGTGCATGAAGAACATGTTTCAACGCATATTCAGGAGCAAGACTTCTAATAATTCTGGCAAAATTTGTTGACGAAAACTAAGGAACTAGCGCCATCCAAACCAGCAGGCAATCGGAACGGTCCAACCAAAAAATTGCCAATAATTCCGACCCAGACCTTAATTTCAAATTCTCTTTGATAATGTCTACGTTTAATACCATGTGAATTTTCATCTGCTTAAATACGCTCATTGTGTAGGTTCGTCAAGCCACGACGTGTAAAACAAGACTCATCAGTAAAGAAGATATTAGTGTGAAATCTGGTGTCGTCTATTCTGCGCTTCCGAATAATTTGTGCAAAATTTAAATGTGATCCGTGGTAATAATTCTAGCACTGCCTGGATGTGGAATGGATTAATTAATTGATCGCTCAAAATTCGACTTACAGTGCTTTTTGTAATCCCAATCTCTCGTTGCAATGTTCTGGTACTGGTCTCAAGAATGTTATCAATCATTTGAAGAACAGCATCTTCCGCAATGGGTGTTCGGGCTTGTCGAGGTCTTCCAGCGTTGATTCCTGGCTTCAAGCTCCCTGTTTCTCGATGACGTCTTCCAATTCCAATTCGGGCAAAAATTTTGTGATTTGGAATTCTCCGATTTGGATACCTCTCTTGATAGACGCGGACACTAAAGAAGAAGAACTAAAAGCATATCGACCTGCTCATTGAAAGGAAAATCCATATTTAATAGACGCCAATTTAAAGCAACAATAACAGCAATAGTAATTAAGTAATAACAGTAATTGGGGAAAAACAATAGAAAAGCAACTAAAAGTGAACAAAATATTGAAACATCTACTGCCAACAATGAACTGGGACACTTATGAATTTGTTTCTTGTCAAAATCATGACTTTGTTCACGGCCAACTAAATTTTGCACTACAATTTTATCAAACTTATTCTAAGAATGTCAGTTATCAGTGTTTGAAAAAACATTTTTTTCCTTCTAAACTATGCGAAATACGGAATTTTCACAGGAGATGAAAAATGAAGATAATGAAAAAGTCTTTCTGTTGAGGAAATGTTAAGACCATATAACCACCTCTAATAAAATTATTTAATGAAATATCAGAGGAGCGAGGGAGGTTTTACCTTTCTACAATTTCCTTTGAATTTGAATTGGTTACTGAAAGTAGGGTAACTTTCTACAATGCACTTCTGCAAAATTTCATCTAATGTGTTGTACACATTTGTGAATAGCACACATTTGTGAATAGCACACAGACATGTGATTTTTCAAGTGAACTTTGAACTCTCCTCAAGGACAAGCGGTACATTTTGTTACCATATAAATTGGGTTCAATCGACTTATTTTGTATCTCGTTCCCCTCCTCAAACTTAACTTGAGAGTTTTACCTTCGATTTTCGAGGGAAACTCGGAAAATATGTATCTTTGGACAAGCAAAAAAAATTATTTTTCGACAACAAATGATGTACAATTATTTTAGAATATGATTTTTGTATATTTGCCTTTTTTATAGTTTTTAATCCTACTCTTTTCGCTCTAAAAGGGCCATAAATCGAAAAGGATGCATTAAAAAAAAGTTATAGGAGTGGAACAGTAGCATTTTTTTTTCCATAAGCTTAAGCAGTTTACTCAATAACATTTCGAAGTTTTGAGTGGGGCGTTCTTATTTAAAACACCTACTATCCTGGACCTCTCAGGGACCCACACACTGAATTTCATAGAAATCCATTTTGTAGAAAAAATGCTTCGTATACTTTACTGTATGAAAAAATACGGACAGTTATATACATAGTATAATTTATTACATATGGATTTTCCAAGTTTATTACAGAAATAATGTATGATGTATGCAAAAATGCGGCAGATTGTATGACAAGCCACTCTTTTATTATCGAGGTAACCGGGTACAAGGTCAAACAAACAAACATCGTGCAACTCATGCGAGTCAACCTTCCACCGTAGTAGCCAGCGTTGGCGAGTGGGGTGGGTATATTATGTCACCCTATTAGAACCGAGAAAAAATGAGGGAGGTCAGTTCAACCAGGGGTGGGATTTATAAAAATGTAGAGGGGCATGGCATTTTTATCCTATACGTAAGATATTGGTGGGGGTCGGTTAAATAGGGGAAGTAAGATGTGACACGAACACGAGTGGGGAGAAAAAAGAAAAAAGGCGGGGTGACGGAGTGAGTGATTCATAAAAAATAAAGCGGGGTGAGTGGTGTTGTAACAAAGCTGTTAGAATGCATACTTGGCAGACGCTCCACTGTATTATTTTTAGTGATTTTATTATTAAATAGCTGACAGTTGGTTTTCCTAGAGAATATCCTGGAATACCCTGATTGCGACTACACTGGTTTTAATTCGCAGCGTTTACTTTCAACTTTTGTGATAATATAGAATTGATATAAAATAGAGTACTTATAGCCTAAAATCACATCAATATACCGGGATATCAAAAATTATCTTGGTCAAGGGTGGTTGTGGAATCTAAAACGTGTGTCTTACTTTACGTTTGAAATAATTATGTCACTGTCACACTGACATCATCAATAACCTACAAATTTCATATCTATTCATTTCAGTTGTAAAACAATAATGAACTACAAATTATGAAATAACGGTTTTAGTAACAAGAAAAACTAGATTACAGTAATTGTTGGAAATGTCCCCCGTTTTGTTCGATGCACATTAACTAGCGCACCCGTTCGAAAATAGGCTTCAATCATGAAAATTTTGTGCAGTGTGGTAAGAGGCATGATTCGAAAACTGGAAAATTTCAGCACAATGACTTAACAGATTCTGACACAACAAAACATATTCAAAAATTTAAAGTAAGACACACGTTTTACTTTCCAACCACCCTTGACCAAGATAATTTTTAATTTGTAGTTCATTATTGTTTTACAACTGAAATAAATAGGTATGAAATTTGTAGGTTATTGATTATGTCAGTGTGACAGTGACATAATTATTTCAAATGTAAAGTAAGACACACGTTTTAGATTCCACAACCACCCTTGACCAAGATAATTTTTGATATCCCGGTATATAATTATAAACAATTGAATGAATGTGACAAATTACCGAAGCCAACTTAATACTTTTGAAGGGAAACAATAATTGACGACTCCAAATATTTATCTTTTCTCCCTTCTCGCAAATATATACAGGATGTCCTGAAGTTCATATGATATACTTCAGTAGTTAGAACAAATGTCCCGAAATGCTTCAATAAAGAGCTACGGCGTTCTATTAATTAACAAACGAATCATAAAACGTTATTAAATAATAAAAATTAGCAATGTTGTTTTCAAATCTTGCTTCAAAATGTGCTTCGGGATTTTCGTCTGTCCAAACGTGACTGTTGTGGAAATTCTTTCCGGTTTCATAAGTGAACAAAAATTTCCGAAGGAAATGACAGTCTTTCTGAATTTTAGATGGCATCCATTGACAAAAAACTAATGAGAGTTGGAAATCTTGCGATTTAATAGCTTGAAGGCGATGCTACGGCTTCAGCAACTGATCATGCAAAATTCCCCATACACTACTCTTAGGTACGTTTTCCATCGAATACAGTCTCCTGGTACTAATTTCTGGGTTGGAAGACACACTATGTGAAATACGTTCTTCTGGATCTGCTTTCATCGTGACAGCTATTCTCAGCAAAAGTTTATTGTCACTCTGAAGTTTCGCAGCTTCCTTTGACTATTTTATGCTGTCGAGTTGTATCATAAACACACCCATACGTTCCAAGAATATTTACAATTTTATACAGATCAAAAAAAACAATATACGATTCCACCTTTGAAGGGCTCTAACTCGGAAACGACTGCCTGTATTACAAATTTTTTTATAGTGCTGTTATTATTTTGGTTCAACCAATACGCTTCGGACCTTTTTGCCGTAAGTTCTGGGACACCCTGTATAAGTTTTCTAAGAATAAACCACTGAAGATGTATGAAATCAGTGAAGTGAGGAAGTTATTGATCTTTGGAAGTCTTGATGTCCTCGATATCACCTCTTCAGCATCACGGAACAGTTGTTCCAAAACTGACGTGTAAGAGCTTAAAGCGTCCTTCGATATGAATCGATAAATTTGCTACCTCTTCCGATGTGCTATAATATTTTTTCCAAATTCCTCACACTATTCCTATTGTTTCGAATGCAGTTGAGGTACTCTCAAAACTGTATTTCCTCATGCTCCAGCTAACTCATCGAAAACATACATCTTATAACTTATAACTTCAGAAAAACGTAAGGGATAGTCAAAATTGATCAGATTACATTTTTAATTTGTCCATTACTTGGTCCATTACCTTAACTGTTCAGTTAAGGTTGAAGATAGACTATATATTTCTAGTGATTAACTTCATTCACTTATGTAATTTAGATTGTTTGAAATAATTAATTTTTAGAAATAAAGAATATATTCAACGATCTGAATTATTCATCGCTATAGGCAACTGATTGTAAACTTTCTTGATAAACTACCTTATAAAATTAATATTTCCAGTTGTAATATATTATTATTACCATGGGAATCCATTCAAATGCAATTTCCTTCTGCGTTTATAATTGGAATTATATAAGAATTAATCTTTTTTCAAACTCAAACGATCCTAGTTAAACTTTATACCTTAACGCTAGTTGATTTCGAAAAGATGGTACACTCAGCCTTATTGGCAATGTAATTATCAAAATAATAAACTTGCGGTACTGTTGTTAAATTGACTACCTTGTATTAGCGGTTATAATTTTATAGTCAGGTAATTCGATGTAAATAACACTGTAATTATGAATGGATAAATTGATTATTATTTTGTACCCATACTTCGGATTGTACGCAAATTAAAGGTACAAATTACTCACAAAATGTTTGTACAAATATTTCATTATCGTTGAGACGACGTTATCAACGTCGAAATACTCTTCGGGGACGATCTTTATGTATTAATCTATCTAGATTTCTATAAACAGCAGGTCCCAACGCTGAGGTACGACGAAGACCAGTTGGTGGTATGTGAAATTAAAATTTTTCATGGAGGTTACTACCAAATAAGACTCATTTTCTTCTGTGTTTCATGTTAAATTAGCTTCTAGAGAGTTTGAGCTATAAGTTATTGTTACTTCATACACATAGGGCATAAGAAGAGGACATGATTGAATATATTAATAGCGAAACATGGGTACCTATCAACTGAATAACGTAGTTTCATATGGAAAATTGAGTCCCGGGTTTCAATATAATTCTCAGAATATTCTTATACATGAGAGTGTTAAGAATAGCTCGATTTAAATATTTGCATTCTATATCAACAAATTTAGGTTAGGTTGGGTTAGGTTAGGCTGGGTAAGATTAAGCTAGGTTGGGTTTGAAACAAACGGGGCACAATAAACAATCGTTATTGGTTATTATGAGACTGTTTAGAGCGATTACAGTATTTGCATCATAAATCAACAAAGTTAGCTTAGGTTAGGTTAGTAGTTTAGGTCAGGTTAGGTAAGATTAAGTTAGGATAAGTTAGAAAGATTAGGTCATTTTAAATAGACACACTGGCACACTTCAAAATCTGAATTTAAATAAACTCTAAAACACCACTTTAACGAAAACTTCTAATAATTATGCCCCTCCTCAGCCCTTAGTTTGGCATCAAACAAATGGACCCCAACGGTGTCGGGTAATTAATTCTTAGTACCTACTTCCGGATTGAGTGAATATTATAAACATCAACAATATTATTGGGATTTACCAGTAATTGTCCTTTTCTTAAAATTATACCTACTACATGCAAAACCAATCAAGCAACACAAATTGAGAGCTTTTAAATTTACTTTACTCGCAAGAATAATAACATGTTTTGGTTAAATTGTATAGGAAGGAATTGTTTGTAAAATTGTTACAGATATGGTAAAAATTAAAAAATAGTTAGGAATATGAAAAATTCAGAAAATTCCATATAATATGAAAAGTATGCCAAATATGAAATTTTCATAAATGCCTCACTTAAATAATAAGCAGTTAGAGTGATCTAATTTCCCGAGAATTTTATTCATAATTATTGTTATTATGATCATGTTAGTGTTAAGATTAGCGCGATTACAATATTTGCATTCTGTATCAACAAAGTTGGGTTAGTAGGTTAGGTTAGGTTAGGTTAGTTTGGGTTAGGTTAGAAGCGAAGAGGGTATAATAAATAATCATTATTAGTTATTATGAGAGTGTTGCATGTTATATCAACAAAGTTAGGTTAGGTTAGGTTAGATCAGGTTAGATTTGATTAGGTTAGGTTGGGTTAGGTTAAGTCAGATTAGGTTTGGCTGGGTTAGAAACAAAAGGCGTAGAATAAATAATCATTATTGATGGTTGTTATGAGAGTGTTAAGATTAGCGCGATTACAATATTTGCATTATATATCAACAAAGTTAGGTTAGGTTAAAAACGAAAGGGGTACAATAAACAATCAGTATTAGTTATTGTGCACATACTTGCGTACAGAAAAATGTTTGTCCTAGACAGCAGTTTCTACATGCGGATTATCTTACCGGACAACCAGGTACATACCTGGGACTCAGTTAACCTTAAAAACACCCGAGACTGAATTTACCTACATAGAAAGGCAATTAATAGATGCCAGACTCAATTTACTTCGACCCGTTTCATGATCGTAGGAATACTTATAATTCAGCAATAATCAAAGCAAAGTGAGGAGGTTAAGACCCCGGTATTGAAATTGCCTCATACACCGGCGTAAGTTAGAAACTCCAAGCGACAAGATCATCGTAGGTTAGTTTGTTAACCTTTTGACGGGTTAGTTCTTGAATTGGGTATATATTTTTGAGAATACCAGTAGGTTATTTTGAAAGCATGTTGTAATTGATTGGTGTTCCTTCTTCCTTGCACAATGCACATGTATCGGTGTGCGAGGTACATAATCAATTTTACTTTTCTGATATCATAGAATACGAAATTCTAAAGACTGCAGCGGTGCGTGTTCATCTATGGAATAAACAAAGCATTAAGCAAACATCGATAAATATTGCCACGTCTACATATGATGTTGGTACATGTATTTTTTTTAAACCGGATATACATCACTTCACTCACACTACGTATAGTCAAGGATGTAAACAAACTTTCTAATGTTAATTAATTAATAAGATACATTGCATTGTACCCTCTTTGATAAAAAAGTAGCCATATCACCTAAAACACTCAGTATGAGATGGCAAAACCCTTTAGTGAAAGAATCCCCAAAGGCAGCTTGATCGGAATATGTCATAAAATGCACTGTTCTATTCGAAATATAAGCTAAAGTTTCTGGGTCCTCTAAATATTTTAGATCTATAGAACTTTTTCTAAAACGTCTTATTGATACTCGCAAAGAATCACTCTGTATAAGAGTGATTCACTATACCAGGCCCTGTATATACACTGTAATTGACGATTTTTCACATTCCTCACTGCAGGATATCAATTCAAACTGCAATTGTTACATTGTATCAGAACAGAGAAAATATGACCATAGGCAAAATATATTATAAATAAAGGAGAATTAAGATTACAAAACTGGTAATAGCATCTTCACATCAACTTATCTGTTTACGTTATCCAGTTTTTCTCTCAGTTATTACGAGTTTGGCGAAAGTTACTTGTGAACATCGTCTGTCTCTTGCTCCCTCTCGCTCGAAAAGAAACAATCGCAGGCCAAGTATAAATCCGAAAGAGATACTAAGCGCGCCATCTATCGGGCTTTCGTTTCACTCGCAGCGGCATTCCATTCTAATCCCTATTCGATTTCATAACAAAACCGAAGTTTTGCTTCATATTCCCCTTCCGCATGCAAACTTTTTTATCGCACTCTCTACGTAACAATACAATCCACCGATCGTGAATGGAATCATACAAAATACGAAATGAAAGTTATCACGGGCACTTTATACATACAAGACAAAAAAAAGTTTCGTTCGTATATGCAATGTCATTTTTCTCACTGTTCTGAAACGACACTGCGGATGGGTATTTTTTTTCTAGGATAGTTTGCTTTTAGTTGTAGACCCAAAAATAATAAATACCTTCCTCACGCCATCATAATAACTCAATAAGATCTTGACACTTGAATCAAGTGAATAATTTGTTTAATCGAGCCTGGCCTACTGCATCGAGTACTTTTTGAAGAAATGAATCGCGCCCAAAACTGTGGCAATATATTTAAAGTATGCCATTACTTTCATTACTGGGAGTATATGATGTGGAATATACCACCGCTTACCACAGTTTTGGAATAACAGGATTGCTCATGTTCGTCATGGCTGTAAACTAGAAATTCAATTTGACTTCCAAGAAATTACCCTATTGATTATAAGAATAGAACATGAGTTGCAAAACATGTAGTTGTCAATTCGAATAAACTTTCGATGACATATAGTGTAATTTAACGTATTTCTACAATTGTAGCTGCCTTAACACGACCTACCCCTAGACGTATCTCTAGAATATGAATATTTGGAAGAATGTTTTATTAAAACAGATCTACAATTCTAAAATATTTTCAATTTTCCTTGATTTCCAGTTATATTGGATGTGAATATCAACTTTGTGATTTTGAATAGAACACCATAATTTTCTTTAAGATTTTATAATTGAAAAATATATATAGCGTTACTTCATTGCGATTATCTTCAAAACCAAATCATGAAAGTTAATGATTTTTTCTAAACTTACTAGTGTTTCAATAAATTATGAAATAGTTGTAGAAAAGGTTTTGACCAAAGAGAAAATTTAGTGTAAACAGTTCACGAAATTGGCATATTTAAAATCTCAACCATTTTATTTTTTCCATCTTCTGATTCATACATTAATTCATTTAAAGTGATATAAGGTAATACCCTAAGGTCTTAAAATTGATATTTTATAAAATCTGAAGAAAAAGATTTAATACAAAATCAACAAGTCGGACTGAAAATCTTGCAATACTCTCTATAGAAAGTCAAGAAGATAATTCAATAAATGATGAAGAAGTCGTCAACCTATTTTCTGAAAGAAAATCGAGATATGTAAATATCTCCACACAATTTTGCTAATTCAAATTGTTTAATTTACTTATTCATACATAAAAAAAATAAATTATATATATATATTCTCGGGAAATAGGTCAAACTAACACATATGCTATTTTCGTATTTACGTACGTTTCGGTCTCATGACCATCATCAGAACACGTATTATGTCTATAAAACGGGCACATTAATGTTTTAAGTATATGTATATGTATTAAGAATCCACTGCTTGGGAATTTTCTTATAATATACGAACTCATATCAACAAAGTCGCTATACTACTGAAAACATAAAATATAACGAACCAGATGTTAAATATCTATGAGATAATAGAAGAATTTGAGCATTCTATCTAAAATATACTTTTAACATTATAAAGACGCATGTAGGAATTCGCAAGGGCTTTAATCAATTAAATTAGTATAAATCTGACTTAATGACTGAATATCAGTTCTATGATTTACAGACTTGGAGTCACGTTTTATGTGAATCATCTCCAGAATAGATCTTTTATAATAATTGGTTTCCTTTAGTTAAAATATTAACATGTTTGTAATCGAATTGAGGTTATAATCAAAAAAGTGTTTAGCAAGAGCGGTGTAGATACTATACTTATGACCATACATTCTTTTTTGGTAAACATTGTTTTAAAAAATATATCATGTCTTTTATATAACTTTATTATTGCATGGGATTGGAATCCATTCATCATTAATTTAATTACTTTCTCGAATTGGATACTTTCTAATATTACAGTATATCATTATTCTTTTCAATAGTTGAAATTTTCGTGATTTTGCGATAGCTTTTATCCATGCAATCTACTATCTATATATTGGGAAGATTGAAGATTTTCTCGCAATCTTCAATGAATTATTTTTTCAGAAAGAATGTTGAAAAGCAATATCACCAATTAACATTATGAACAAGCTTTGCAGAACACCAGATGACACCTGGGACATGTCAAACCTGAAATCAGTAACCTTCACATAGTGGCGTCGATGTTGCAAGTAGACAAAGCGATCAGGTGTGAGTGAAAGCCAAATATGTGTTTTATAAGATTTTGGCTGGCGAAATTCACCTGAAAGTCCGCTCCTGATTCCGCGAGAAATAGATTTATGACCGCTAGGCTAGTTACCGTTGATCTTCGATTAATATACACGTTTTGACAATGGGACAGCTTGTGGAAAACATGGTTTGATGTTAGGTTATGAACGAAAATAACTTTGAGATACTGCATAACAGTTATAATAGGTTCATAACAATTGTGGGCATCAATATTTTGAAAAATAAGAAAGACCGGTTATCACATTTGAGTTGAACATGTGCAGGATTGATCAGTTATGACAGACAGTCCTTCACCAAAACGCAGAAATACAAAAAAGTTATCTGGGCCAGAGGTGAGGCTGGGTTTCAGTTTCTTTGGAGCTTATCGCAAAATAGACTCAGTTAATTGACGAGGGAAAAACTAGCCAAGACAATTAAAAGCGGTTCGCTATTCCTATGATCAGACAATAAATTGTTGAAGCACTTGGTATGTATCTAACACACCATCTACATCAGTGCCTTCGCTAACTAAGTTACGTTGAACAAGTGCATATAGAGGTAATTGTAGTCGCCATTCTTGAAATTATATGAAGCATGATATAAATGGGCATGGGTCTGAACTGCCCCCTAAGAAAATGCCTAAATCCGGCACTGTGTCATGGATATCATTTGTTTTGTTCCCGAATTCGAGGTCATATGTAATTTTCGATATTGTCGAGTACCAGCATCAAGAGGATAAATTGATTAGAGACACGGTATTAAGTAGTATTCCATATTGTGAAAATAAACGAGGTGTACTATTCATGAGAAAAGATTCTTGTAGCTACGACGAGTGTACCTAGTAAACGCGAGGGTAGCGTCGTATTCTTGCCGCGGAAGAAGGGAACGTCTAAAAACCGGAGCGGTCAACACACACACAGAGAGCGCACCGATAACGTACAAACTCCTGTGCCGACCGAATGCTGTAAAAAACAGCCCTTAATGTGAACTTGCGGCTTCCCCTCGCAGCGTGGCTACAGCGGTGGGGATGCGGAAAAAACGGCAAGGAGCTTTTTTACGTAAAAAGAAGTGGGGCGAGTGGAGAGAGCATTCGGAGAAATCACTCCTTAAACTTCTCTGCCGCCTCAACGCATGCGTAAGACTAAGATAGAATTCTAACGTTCTTCCTTCTCGCTTCGTAGCAGTTTACTTGACTGCTGGGCTCTCGCTTCCAACCCTTGTACCGTACGTCGGTCTCCGTCGCACGCGTCGTCCTCGCCATCGCTCGTCTCTCTCCTTTCCTTGTTCGTATTTTTATTCGATCTCCGTCGCACCCGTTGGACTTGTATATGTGCGTCCTTTTTTCCGAGATTCTACCCTTAAATTCTTAGTTCGAAGGCGTCGTTTAGAGACGCTGGTCGTCTTTTCGAGACGCCGACGGTTTTCTTAGTTATCTACCGACTTTCTTATCGCCTGGACGCGTCGCGACGTCGTACAATTCGCAACTATACGGTGCGTTCTCTAGGTCGTTTTAAAATTAACACAAACATAACGTCGGAGGCCAAACGGATTTTCACGTGATATACGATTCTATTTCTGGTTACATTAGTTATATCGGTTGGTAGTACCTGTTAAAAGTTTCTGGTCGTTTTTCGATTTTTTAAATTTTCGCGCTGTTTTACGTACGGTTTGTGATTTGATTCACGGTTCAGATCTACGTTTCCAGTGTTTATTGATAATCTTATGTGCAATATTTTCTCTAGTGTGAGTACATGTTTCCGCCTTTATACCTTTTTAAATTTATTTACACATGTTGATGTTCTTTACGAAAAATCTGTGATCTAGTTGCTCAAGAAATTCGATTTATTAAAAGCGTTCGAAATGTCATTTTCAAATAACATGAAGCACATATCAATTTTGAAACGAGTTCTATAATTTAATTGTAATTAAATTAACGACATCAACTTCCAATGTTTGGCATAATAATAACTGCATATTAATCATGGAAAAAAATCCATATTAATGATGCATTAACATTGTAACATTGACTCAAATTTTTATTATTATTTTCCTCATAAGATTAATAACTAGATATAATTTCTGGAGAATTCTAACTTCCCGTGAAAACGATTTTGTGCATAAAATAATTTCAATAATGTGAAGATGTGACTTCGTAGTTTGCTTCTAACATTTTTTCTTCGAATCACGTCCACATTTTACTACAAACGTTTTACTATTTTCTGATTTTTTTTTTATATTTCTTCTGCAAATGTTATGAGTATCATCCGACATTAACATTAAATTTTAAATATAAATTTGCTTTGTTTATTGCTTCTATTTTCAATTTTACATCAGAATATCCATGAATCATGGATAAATAAAATTCTAATACAACCTTTCCTAATGACATATGGTCTAACGGGAAATAATACTATCCTCCTTGAGCGTATTAAAATTCACATTAACGATAAATTGAAATTTATCATTTTAGTTACCCCTAAAAATTAAGTTGTAATTCATACACTTCATGTGGTTATTGAAAATAAACTTTTATGTAACATTTTAAATTTTATTGAAAACTATGACATTATATGACTTCATACTTCCTTGCAAAGAATTAATTGAATAACCAATATGTGTGACAGTAAGATTTATTAGTCTTCATGTAATCGATCATCTACCCATTAATTTTTAGTCCTGTTTATATCTGAGTATTAAGTACATAACTTTACGGTTCCGAAAATTTTTCACTTAGTTTCACGTTTTATCATATTATTATCTATATTTGAATGAATAACATCAAAAAAATCATCATTCTTATGATAAATTTAATTGATACTTCTCTGTTTTAAACAAGCCATTAATTGAAGGTTAATTGAATAGTACCTTAATTTTTCGCTCAAAATATACGAATTTATTAGTATATAATATGAAATCGAATTTTACAAAAATTATGGAAATATTATTTATTAGTAGCAATAGTAAGGTTAATTAGATTAAAATATATAGCATATTTTCATATTTTCAACTGTAGAAAACTAATCCAATAATTAAAGTAAACTCTGCAAAATAATATCAACTGATATTATATGCCTGAAACTGTATACTATTTCAAATTATATCTAATCGAAATTATCGTCTAAAGACATTATTCGAAGATAAATATCTATGTTAATGTAAAGTCCATTCACATTCACTTTAGTTTATTTATTCTCGCATTATTATTGAGTATTTGTGAAATAAAATGCACATTACATAAGTCAAGTCACTTTAACTCTAACCATAATAATAAATAAACAGTGGAGATGTTTTATTTGCAATAAAATAACAGTTTATTATTTATTTTCATAATATCAAAGGATCTGCCAATACAGATACTAATACACCATTTATCAAACATGTATTTAAGATGAGTGTAAATATTTAAAGGACCTAATCGTAGATGAAAATGTAAAATCTGATTTTGTTGAAATGTGTGAGGGAATGAAAGAAGAAACGTGAATTAGCATCAAATCATTAGCATTGTATTTATAATAAAGCTTCATTGACAAATAGGGACATGCAACTATACGATATTACAAAAGTACAATATACAATTTGTTGAAGTGAAAAAATACATATTTCCGCGGGTGATAAATACAATTTTCAACTAAAGCTAAGCTAGGCTCATCTGAATTATAATCTGATATGTAGTATTAATTTTTTCGTGTATTAAATTATGAGTTTAAGAGATACATGCAGAGAATTAAATTTTTCTATATATTACAATAATTAGTGTTAACATTTCTGAACTATTAATTTCAATTAAGAATCCAATCAATTATTCTTTTATATCCGCATTATTATCAACATTATGTCATTTAGTGCTATATTTAATGTTTTTCTTCATATTCCTTTTCTCAGCAAAAGACTTGAATAATGTGTCACAAAATTAGATTTAAGTATTCACATTCCCTTCCGCAAAGGTGAGCTTCTAGAATAGATAATCTAGCACAATACAATGCTATATAAGCTTTATTGAAGACCTTATTGACCATTGTTGGGTCCAAAAACATTCGGAAATTCCATATTGTTTTGATCAAGGACAATGGTGGTTTGATAAATATAGTGGCTGAAGATTGAATATGCCAATAGCGTGAAGGAAACGAATACACGAAGATGAGGTTGTCACTTGCAAAACAGCCGACAACTTTACATGAGACCATGAAATGTTATTAGTTCGGGTTTGTCATAATAGTGGTGTAACCGGATGTACGATGCGGTTTCGTGTTTCTAGTAGAACGACGGGAAAGCGTGCGGCAGTTTTCCGGATAGGTGAACTAATTCCTGGTGATCTACGAACGTAACGTTTTACTCATCTTTGTCAAGATAGCAACATGATTGAATTCTCTAAAGTGGAGATTTCTATGATTCCTTTTTTGTTACATTTCTACCAAATTGTACCGTACAGCAGTGGTAATATAGATTCTTCTTAGATACCGCAACCTCAACTTGGTAGGAGTAATTTTTTGTTACTAAATTGTAAATCGAATCTTCTTCACATTCGGAAAGATATTAATCGATCGTATCAACTGAATATGTCATGTCGGAAGTATGTCTTGGTTTTGTCGAATGCCGGTTCCAGTTGTACGATTCTATTTGCTATAGTGGATGCATGCTACTTGGATGATGGTGCTGCTTATCTCAACTTTAGAAAAGCTTTTAGTCGTGACCATCACGAAATTTTCTCAAATAATCGAGTCTAACCGTTTTCTACAAGCTAATCTACCGCTAGGTCTATCAAAGTTTATCTGGTGCGTCTCAAGGTTACCACCTTGGACTTCATAGTCTGATATTTCAATTAAATAACCACTAGCGAATGCGATAAACTTAGGATATTTTCTAGCTTCAGTGTAGGGACTATACATAGATACACCATGGAAAGAACTTATTCGTCAGACTAGACGAGCTCAAGCTAGTCATCCTTCACTGCCAGACTTCATTTTTCTATCGAACTTGATTTTCTGTTCCGTGCCAATAGCTACTTTACATCCCGGCAGCTCCTCATAATCTACAAAGCTCTGATTGGACCTGTCCAGGAGTACTTTTCACATGCTTGGAGTTTGGCTCCCACACATACGCTAGAAGCTCTTGGATTATATCCAGAAGAGAGCTATTCGTCTTATTGATGATTTCACACTTACGAATTCATTGACCTCTCTAAAACATCGTAGAAAGTTGGGCTATAACTGCCATATCTATGTACTTTGAACTAGAAGCCAAATATCTGCTATATATTACAAGCCCAGTGAAAACGAAGAGAAAGGATTCTTGATCAATTTGATTGATTCACCTGGACACGTTGATTTCTCATTTGAAGTAACTGCTGCTCTTCGTGTAACAGATGGAGCTCTTGTTGTAGTCGTCTGCGTTTCTGGTGTATGTGTGCAAACTAAAACAGTGTTAGGTCAAGCTATAACCAATTTTGATGATCAACAACATGAACCGAGCTTTGTTGGAATCACAATTGGAAATCGAAGAATTGTATTAATATTTTTGTTGGATGGTTTGGACAAATTTACAAATAGGAACCTTCCAATCCGCTGAACGATACATCTCAGCTGAGAAGCCCAACAAACTCAGCAAAGTTTTGTCAATTATCTTATTGAAATTATTCAGGTTTTGACAGTGAAACTGATTTACTAAAAAACATTGAACATTGTTTTGAATTGTCATCAAACAATTAATTGAATTATGGAGGTTCGGAAGAGATAGTTTTTTATGATAAAATTTTTTGAAATTTTTACAGACCGTTGAGAATAACAATATAAGAATACCTCTTATTTTTAGGAGCGTCTCACTACACCGTTGTTTAAATATATCGAGTCAAAAAAAAAACATTTTGACATGAAAACTTATGGGGGCGTGGTTAAATCTTCAAATAAAAAAAACGGCTACATAAGAATGCTTTTTTTTTAATGGAATAACATTATTACAACAATATTTTGTGCGAGTCCCACTAAACTAATTATTTCTATAAAAAAATAACTCAGAATTTTTAGTTTATAAATTTTATTAATTGTAATTAACTTTTATAATCAAGAAAAGTCGATGACAACTATACGATTATTATTTTTACATGTTTTTGTGTATACAACTCCAGCCGGAAATATTTATAGCGTTACCAGACCTCCACTCTCGCCCTGCGCTTGCTCTTCTTATATTTCCCCCCGCTAACAGTACCGAACCTCCTTAATATTTTTTTGTTTGCTTGAACATTCATAATTCTATAATTTCAATAAAATTAAGTATCACTGAAAAATTGATAATAGCTATGCAATTTTATTTGTGATATATTGTAATACAACATCCCTACCAACAAATAAGTATTCATGGATTTATATTGAACGCCAAAATTGTAGAATTTTATGTTAAAAATATTACATAGTATTATATTACTTTGATAAGCATAATAATAATACTAGATAAAAGCTATATATTCATTTAATCATTAATTTAAATTCATGTTTACACATATGTTTCTGCGTTATATTTTCCTTCCTTTATATGTAAAGCATGTTAAATTTGATTGTAGCTATCAGCCAACGAAATTATATTAAATTTATCGTTCTGTAATTGAAGTAATTTACTTATGGTGGTGTTTTTACAGATTAATACTGAATAAATTGGAGCAACCCACCTCTTGATACATATAGAAGAGGGCTAGGATAGTATACAAAGCAGCTGTTGGTTGAAAAAAAATCACTCTAGACAGAGACGGAAGATCACCCCTTCATACACTAACGTATCGCGCTCCTTTAGTATCAATCTAGTCGGCAGTTGAAACAAAACAACCGCTTAACACAACTGCTTACTCGATTTCAAGTGCAATATTTCGACAAACAAGTACAAACTTCGATTCGCTAAACAAGCGAACCCAAACAGAGACGAACCTAAAGTACCCGAAACAGGGTCAAAATTACGACGTTTTAAGAAACACCGCAAAAATTTTCACGACGGAGGACCAAAGTTTGATAAATAACCTCAAAGTCGAACATGAAAATCTTGTAGCAAAGTGGCTCCAAAACTCCTTCAAAATTCAGGAAAATACCGCCCTGGATTTACGAGCGACGCCATTATCGCTACAAATACCGATGGCCGAGGTCAATAATAGACCGGTCTTCAAGATGAACAACGACTTCTGGAACCAGGCGCGCGGCCCGCCCCAGAGCATGGCCCAAAACCTGAGCAATTCGAACCAAAACTCGCCGGTGCCCGGGTCGACCAATTCCATACCCGCGCATTCACCCACGCAACAGAGCAACAGCAGTCAGAACCACGTGATCACAACGGGGGCTCTGGCGTTACAACAAGCCAATCAGCAACAACAAAATACTCAACAGCAACAAATCCAACAACAGAACAATCAAGTGGCGCACTCTCAAAACAATCAGCAAAACACCCAAACGAACCAAATCAGTCAGTCCGGTTCTGTGCAACAACAACAGCAGCAGCAGCAACAGCAGCAGCAGCAGCAACAACAGCAGAATCAACAGCAACAGCAGACGCATCAACAGAACAACGGTCAAAATCAACATCCTCCTCAGATGGGTAGTCCGAATTCTCACGCACAGGTGGCGCAAGCACATGCGCACGCGTTGGCCCAAGCTCACCAAGCGCAACAGCTGGCTCAAATGACGCATCATCTGTCAAGTGGGCAGAATTCTCCTGATAAAATGCACGAGAAATTAGTCAACGATTTACAGGTAGGATTTCTTGATATTTTCGCACGAGTTTGATGTTTTTTAATTTGCATATGTTCTTTTGTTTCCTTTTATTTATACGTGAATTGAAGCTTGAATAACGACATTCCTGCCCAAACGATAAATGATTCATAATTTTCTGAAAAATTTATTTTTAAATGCCAAATGATAGATAACAAAATATTTAAACCATATAATTTTATATCATTTTGAAAATGGTACGCTAGTTGTCGAACTATGGGCACGTTAGTATTCCTATAAAAGAGTTTTATTTTATTAGAATGGATTCCTTTTCCAAAATCAGAAATCCTTTAAATATTTGCCTAAGAATAAGGAATGTTATTTAAAGTGAAGTTAGAATTTCCGGAAAAGATTGAATTAATTAAATATAAAACTAATTATTTGACAAATAGGACTTTTAAGATGAATTATGCGATCTTTCATAATTAATTTCTCCTAATATATTTAGAGTTATATAATTTCTTCAACAATTATTTCTGAGAATAGATTTCATAATAATAATGGATGTGTAGTCATTCTTCCTAGCCACGAATAAAATTAAATGTGTAATTCGATAAAGAATTATTTTACGTAAATCCAATTCAATTCTCAGAATGTAAAAAGTATGTTATATTATATAAAATCATCAAAATTATAGAAAGTACTACCAATTTGAATATAATGGGCCATTATGGGATGAATATTCTTTATAAATAAAAAAAAAACAATTATTAAAAAATTGATTTTTACTAATTTAATAAACAAACGTGATATTTTTTGGTAACACAGTAGCTCCTTCGAACAGATATTACAAAGTACTATTTACAATATTTGGAAAAATAGCGTTTTAAAAATCTGAAATTTACCCAATAATATTTTTTGATTAAAATCTAGATATGGTACATTTTTTTTCGAAGTAATAGGCTAATTTTTCGAAATTTTTCATATTTTAAGTATTTTTACAGAAGTTTTCAATTATAAAGCCACATCGTTCCGAAAAAAAAAAATTCTAGCAATAGAAATGTCATGATAAATTATTGAGTATATGTCATTGTCACTTTTATTTAATTGATTACAGAAAAAATTATAAATTATCTGAATTAAATCAAAATATTGTTGCAAACTTTGGTGCAATTGATCAGGAACTCTCAAGAAACTTGATAGCTAAAAAAGTTTACAAATGTACGTTATAATTAAAACGAATTTTATTAGTGGAATCACTTATTCCTCGGGAGGATTGATGCACATTGCAGTCGTTTATTATTGAAAAAAAATAATTGTTTCTCCGAACGGTAATTATTATTGAACGTTTAGAATGAAAGATACAATTTAATTATACATTCTTTTATCTTTGTAAATCCAACACATGGTGCAACATATGTCTTAGTTACATTACAATCGTCCGTAAAGGGTTTCTTTCTTGTGATATGTATTTATGGCTATGTCCATTGTTTCGTTAAAAAGATGTTCGGGACAATGAATCACACATTTTTTATGTATGTGAACTGCCTCATAACAACTACCGTATTCTGTGACATTTTAAATTCGTTAATTTGTTAATTAGTTGTTTGTGGAATGTCCGTAAATGAAAATTAAAATAAAGATTGGAATTTACCATACCTTTTTGTGAAAATACAAATCAATTATTTTCTATATTTATCGAACAACCAATTAATTTCAATAATTCACTTGAATATCACATTTAATACACTAAACGTCAAAAGTCTTGGCCCACCATTCAGCCTTGTTAATGAAATGTTATGTTAGAAAAACAAAACATATCTATCAAAGTATATTGTTTGTTCAATGTATATATTGTGAAAGGATTATTTTACACAAACTGGGATACTTAGAAGGAATGTGTGAATTTGTTGAAAAAATTATTGTATAAAAAAAGTAATGAAACATGTTGTACACTGACTAATAGTCGGTATGACCTCTTCCACGTTGGCATAACATATTGACACGTCTGTCTGGAATAATCAAGTGTCTTGTGGAGTATTGTTCCATTCCTCTACCGCCGCGACGAATACCTCATCTGCAATCTGAGGTGGGTTAATTCTATTGTGAATGCCTCTACTTATGTAATCCTACATGTTTTCAATCGGATTCATTTCCGGCGAGTTGGCTGGCCAATCCAATCTATTGATATGTCCTGCTTGAAGTGTATCCTGCACCCTTCTTGCACGATGTGGTCGGACGTTATCGTCCATAAACACAAAATGTTCGCCTAATTCGTTACGTGTGGGATAGATAATGGGCGTAATAACCTGTTCGACGTAAATTTGGCTGGTCATATTCTGTGGAATGTGAATTAATGGGGTGCGGAGGTTGTTTAACCAAAACATTACAGTACCCCCTTGATAGGGAGCAACTTCCCGCTGTTGACGACCTTGTTCTCTCCAGACTCTTTGCCGATTGTCATCAGTCACCAGTCCAATTCTGGTTTCGTCTGTGAATAACACCCACCTCCACTGCTGCAAAAGTCAACCCCTGGGCTCTCGCTTCCATCGGAGACAGGCTGCACGATGTCTTGGAAGTAGAATGAGGACCCGTAATCGTCTTCTAGCATGTAAATTTGCATGATGGAGTCTTCTTCGAACTGTGGATAACACGACGAAACGTACGATGGAAGTGGCTTCTGAGAGCTGAAGCTGAAGCTGTGAGGTGTCTGCTAGCATATTGCACCAAATAACGATCTTCCCTCTCGTTAGACACTCGAGGACGTCCACTACGTGGTATGTTTTCCACCGTATCGAATTCTTGGTACCTGTGAACTATTCGCACAACAGATGATCCAGGAATGCCCAACATTTCCGAGATCTGATGATTAGAGTGCCCTCCATCGTGTAAGGCAGTGATTCTTGCTCGATTAAACGCAGAAATTTCACGACCAGGCATGATAATCCCACAAATCAAAAGAAATTAATACACTAGTCACTTGGCTGAATATGCTTTCACTGCCACTGCTGTCAAAACATTGATAATAAAGTCAGGATTCATTCTTGACATCTCTTTTTTTGCCTTTTTCATACCTTAAATACATGTTACATTTCACCACAGTAAGAAAAATAATCGGGCTTAATCGAATCATTTGATATATAGGGGGTCCAAGACTTTTGACGTTCTTTGTATTTTGTCTGATAATATTGAGTTCATCAATCAATTGAAAATAAAGAAGATTGAAATAATCCAAAATAGGAGTAAATTGATAAAGAATTAATTTTTGAAGAAATACAAATTTCAATGCAATTGCACATTAAAAATTAACGAGAATTAATCAACTTATTATAATTATAAATGTTTCCCTGCGAAATTTCATCACATAATAGCTGATTTTATTCAATTTTTGTAAGAAAATTAACAAGATAGCTATTATTTCCTGAACTTGTTTCAATACCTTTCCTTTAGATAGAACCGTGACCTTTGTGTGATGAAGGAGATTTTAAAGTGGAATTTGCAAAATTTTACTTCCAATTGAGTTCACAACTTTGATCACCTATTAAGCACATAATTTAAATTTGAAGGTCCTGGGGGTCGAGTATTCGAGAAGGTTGAAAAACGGTGCTTTAAAACAACCCCCCTCAAAAGTATAACGTATTTTATGGACGATCTCTAATCTTCTAGGCAATTTTAGGTGAAAAATAGAGAATAAAAACTTGAACGTATCAATTATAATGTAGCACTATTGATGAGAAATGATCACCCTCATCCACTAAAAATACTATCAAGGTACTGACTTTTCGGCTAACAAGTAGCCATTATCAGAGTAAACTAAATTATAAATCAAAATGTGCCTGTTTAAATATTATTTGGGGATAATAATGTAAAAAATTGGTTACCCTCAGCTGGAGATAAATGAGAATTTAATAAATTGCTTTTTCTTTCACACTTATATTGTCTGTACTGTGTTTTGAAAGTGATAAACATTCTTGAGAAATGGTGTGACCTGTTTTCTAAATATGTTCGGCTACCGCTGATTTTTCACCATTATTTTTCTTCATATAAGCAATATGATAATAAAGATTATTGACCCAGTATGAATTATATATAAAAATTCTCGGGAAATAGGTCACATTAACACTCTGTTTTAAATTTTCATCTTTACGTACGTTTCGGTCTCACGACCATCATCAGAAGACTTATTATGTCTAAAACTTGATTACTCAAAACTAATTGTATTACACTAAGCGTCCAAATCGCACCAATTTCAATTAAAATGCCCACGTCGCCGAAACGAACAGAAACACGATTAAACGAAATTGTAAACCTCAATGCTATAGTAAAATTATCAAAAATCCACTGCTAAGAAGATTTCTTAATAAAAGCGTATTCACAGTGAGTGATCGACTGAGACGAGACAAATAAACTTTAATTTTTAAGCATAAACTATTCAAACCAGATGTTAGATTTACGAGCTAATAGAAAAGGTTTTGTCGTGACAGGAGGTATACTTGACATTCTACCTAAATATATACTATTAACATTATAACGAGGCATGTAGGAATTTGTAAGTTATATTATTTGATCAAATTTGTATAGATATGACTCAGATTAGATTACAATTAGTTTTAAGTAATCAAGTTTTAGACATAATAAGTCTTCTGATGATGGTCGTGAGACCGAAACGTACGTAAAGACGAAAATTTAAAACAGAGTGTTAATGTGACCTATTTCCCGAGAATTTTTATATATAAGCAAAATGTTCTTTATAACGAGTCAAAATGTTCCTTCTAGTTGACCCACATAGCGTTTTGTACATGACAATTGATTTTGTAAATCCCGGATTTGTCGAAATCGGAAACTTCATCAAAAGTGTTGCCTAAACGGTGTTTATACTTGTTATTACATCAATAAACTGGTTGCATTGCAAATTTAGGAAACAAACTATGGAATTTATTAATTACTGAAGAATGATAAGTGTAATTTTTTATTTTATTGAACTATTTTAAGGTAATGACTCTGATTTGGTTAGTTGGTTCCGTTCCAATTTCGATTTTTGTCTAGAAATTAAATTATTGATCAAAGATTTGTCGTAACCATTGTCTAACGCTATTTGCTGAAGTTTCTCAACTTAGTTGTTATAATTTTGCTGGCTCAAAGGGATGTTCAATGATCTATGAACTAGATTATTAAACGGAGTTATTTTATATCTAAATGGTGTAGCTGAATCCGCCGGGGTATGTATACCTTATTGTTTGAGTGGGTCTTCTGTATATGCCGAAAGCCAAGTTATTACCATCTTTTATAATGTTAATATCAACGAAAGCTGATTATCTATTTCTATTGCGACAGTGAATTTTTCAGTTAATCAAATTGGCTATCAAAAACTAACCAAATTAGAGCCACTACTTTCAAATACTTCAATAAAATTGAAAAGTTTCACTTATCATTCTTCAGTAATTAATAAATTCCATAGTTTGTTCTCTAAATTTGCAATACAACCAGTTTATACCGGGATATCAAAAATTATCTTGGTCAAGGTGGTTGTGGGATCTAAAACGTGTGTCTTACTTTACGTTTGAACTGTCACACTGACATCATCAATAACCTACAAATTTCATACCTATTTATTTCAGTTGTAAAACAATAATGAACTACGAATTAAAAATTATCTTGGTCAAGGGTGGTTGTGGAATGTAAAACGAAATGTTAACTTTGAACCTTTCAAAAGGTCGCAATAGCCACAAACGGGGTCGAAAACTGTTTTAAATTGGTTATTTTCGATAAATCGAATGACGTTCACGTGAGAAGCACGTAGCTCGCGAGTTAGAAAAGTGCAAATCTTCGGAACATAGAACGCCTTACGAGGACTTTTCGCATGCGGTTTTCGCTCCATGTAGTTAGTTTACGAACGGGGCCAACTAAATAGCATAGTCTCGGCCCCCAAAATGTCGATTAAATAGGAAAATTTAGTTAAAATAGAAACAGGTACTCTCAGGTCTCAGCTACGCGTCTAACGTGCGACGTACCAAAGGAAATTTTCTAGCTACTAAAATATATCCAAAAGCGGTTGAAGGCTGGCGGCCTGTAGCCGAAAACACTTTATTACAACTGGCGCCGGCCGCACGGGGCATAAAACGGCCCCGAATTAACAAGATCGAGGTAAAAAGTATAAACTCTAACTGACGCGTAGCGAGCTCCTCGAGGCATATGTCAAAATGATTACGTTCGTAGCTAATTACATAGGACGTCTGGCGTTCATGCAATTGTGTTTTTATACAATTCGAACCTTCTAATTTCGATAGGCTACGTGAAAATGCCGGAGTCTAAAGTGCTAGAGACTTCTGAGTGTTATAACATTCGTATAAAATTGCGAAATTTCTCACTTTTAGAAACTTCAAATTAATTAATTTGACACAAGTTTTGATAATGTAAAGTGAGACAAACGTTTTAGATTCCAGAAACACCCTTGACCAAGATAATTTTTGATATCTCGGTAGATGTAAGAACAATCTAAAACACTGTTTAGGCAACACCTTTGATAAAATTTCCGATTTCGATAAATCCAGGATTTACAATTTTCGTGTTCTAAATGCAATGTGGGTCAAACTGGAAGGACCATTTTGACACATTATAAGGTACATCTTTCCTATTTAAAGATAAATAACGGTGAAAAATCAGCAGTAGCCGAACATATTTTAAATACAGGTCACACCATTTCTCAAGAAATTTCACCACTTTTGGAACACAGTACAGACAAATATCTAGGTAATTCAGAGGGTTGGAAATGTATAAGCAAAAAAGAAATTCATTAAATTCCGATTTATTTCCAGCTGAGGGTAACCCATTGTTTACATTATTATCTCCAAACAGTTTTTAAACAGGCACAGATTTTTAATTTAGGTCACTCTGATGATGACTACTTGGTAGCCGAAACGTCCTCAGTACTTTAATTTTTAGTGGATAAGTGTGATTATTTCTTATCAATAGTGTTATAATATATCACAGTGCGAACTCTTTTATAGTTTATTAATTATAATGAAATTCAATGAAAAAATGTCTATTGATGTTCTAAATATAGATACATGAAGTGAAGATCTATGGAATAAAATGCAAATAATTCTATTCTATTTCATTGGAACTATTTTAATAAAAAGTTAATACTCAAATATATCAGTTATTATTTCATTCAATAAAACATTTGTAAATATTGAAAAAATAAAATCAATATCTTAGTCATTAGTCAAGGTTTCACTAAGTAATTATTTTTTAATCGTTAAAATATATTACAAACTAATTCCGTATGTATAACTTAATAATAATTTTAAAATAACTATATTATTTGCAACATCATAAAAATTGGTATGATAATTACTTTTTAACATTGGTATTGCATAAATATTGGTTGTTATCGCATACTATACAATATCAATGAGTGCATTCTCAATGAATTTCTTAATCTGACGTATAATAAGTTGTTATTTTCAATAATGATTGTTTATCCTTTTCTCTACTTCATACAATGACCTAATTTATTGGATCAAGCATATTGTAAACATTAACATCATAAAAAACTGAAACAATAAAGTATTGTCATCCGTAATTAGCCGTCAAGCTTTACAGATTCGCAACTATTGAATTCACCGGAACGGTAATTACGACATTGTACCTCAAAGTACGAGCTGGGATACGATTTTTGATAATACTAAATACTTAATCGAAGGGTTTGTGTACGAAATAACCGTTTTACCAAATCGTTACGTAGTTATCAGCGCTAACCTGATTGTGTACGCGTTTGTGTAATCTAAAAGAAAACGTATAACCGCGTCACAAATTGAAGTAGAATTCATCCCTTACGTCCGTATGGAGGCGCCCTCTGCGTCAGCAGTATTAAGCTTCAACCCGCCGTTTTAAAGGTTTTACGAACTTTCTACACGTGCTTTGTGGCGGTGCGCGCCTCTCCGATGTCAGGAGAAGATCCAGTCATCCTTTTACGACTAAGATTCAATTCCTTTACTACGAAATATAGTATTAGACGAAGTAATGATAAATATGCTGAATAATATTAACTACGTAGAGTAAATAAATATGAATCAAAGTTTTTCGTATTTTCTCAACCTACTGAGTACCCAGATTTATGCCCAATCGAAATGATATGGACTAATAGGGTGTGACTTTTTTGTACCGTTTTCTTTTATTGTGCATGTAGCTTATCGTAACTAGTTTTTGTGTTGTGTCGTTTCCGAAATCTAATCGTCCAACTAGTACTAATATATACTAAACAGTTACTTTCCCAACTAACGCTGCCGGATCTGAATCAACTTCAGAGGAATTCGACATCTTCGGCGATTTCGGAGAGGACTTTAGAAGAATGCTGGACCACCCTGCAGCGAGTGAGTTGGATTCTGTTCAACCGTGTAGAGTACTCTTCCATGATCCCTGCAAATTTTTGCCTTTACTCCTTAGAATTTCGATAGAATAATCGATTGAATCTCGTTTCATTTCATAAGCAACAATTCGAATAAGTACATAGATCTAAGATTAGTTAGTATGAAATCTCGGCAGTGCCTGATCTGAGTCCTGATTTAGGTCCTATCGATTTTTCATGGAGTGTTACTCCATATTTTATTGCAAATGATTAGCTTTTCACGTTAAAATAACTTTTACTGATACTCTCTGATATGCAAAATTATATCCGAATAACCATGTTTTTATCAATTATAACTTAAAAATACGAAGAATGTCGGATATCTATTTGTGATGAAAGGAGTCTACATCCAATATCACAAACTAAAACTTGCATTCTACAGGACATTTTTCCCGAATTTTGCTAGTTCTTACGGTTTTCTCGTAACCACTTGAGACGAAAATCCTGTGACACAGAGAATGTGATCAAGTAAAAAAATGTGCAATGTAATTGTCTAGTTCAGTTAAGCTCTAAAGCTTACAGAGACTATGAAGGGACATATGTTCCTCTGAATGGAGAATATCGTTGTTTAAGAAATGAAATTAAAAAATTCAATCTATTACTCTATCTGTTGCTGCATGCTACTGGATTCTCCAAATACCATCTTTATTACTTTGCAGCGAATAAACCATCCTCAGATTTGATCTGACTCCTGTTATAAACTAATTTATATGAGACAGAATAAGTTTTACAAAACCTTTTTGCGGCCTGTTCATTTTCAACATATCCCGTAGACTCCACAATTTTTGGCAGAAAGTTTTTCTCGAAAACGACTAACAATTATAAGATAATCTCAATCTTTCAACAGTTCCGGTTATACTGAAAAATATATGGGCGTCTCGATAAGTTAGGGTATTTTTGGGTGACAGCACGACCTTCCTTATTCATTGTGGCATTCATTATAAAGATAAAATATATCAAGAAAAAGTTCATTTGGATACATTTTCTCAATAAACGTTTTGACATTCAAGCTGACTGATAAACTCTGACATTTAATTTTGACGTATCAGTCTACTGTTTTTCCTACAAATACTCGCAATTTTTTATTGATTTTCTCAAAGAATTTCAACATTAGTCGCACAATACTCTGTATTTTTTTTAAGTATCGATCGATCAATCTGATGGTGGAAAAGAATATGGAGTGCTATATAAAAAAAGAAGTTATTAAAATTTTTAATTTACCACTTCAATAACATATTTACTCAATTTTTTAAACTTTTTCGAAACAGTCCTTCACAGCTTCATAGCTTATTGACATATTGGTATGAGGTCAAAGAAATCATTAACATTTATGGATTATTTTTGAAAGTAACCACAGTGAAGTAAGACCCTTCAAAGGCAATATGTTTAAAAAAAAATGTAATAACACAGATACAGTTGGTAATCAAGGTAGGGTTGGAAATTTAAACTCAAATTTACAAAACACTTGTAACATTAATTTAGAATGAATACTGACAAATTGTTCCACCACATTGTGGCATTATGGCAAGCTAGTAGTTATCAAGTAAAGCTAAATCTAAAATTATGTCCTTAAATATTAGAAAACAATATGATTTCTTGTTGACAGTTCTCGATTTGGTCATTTAATATTGTGTTAATAATGTTTTTAAATCAAAAATGTGGTGTTCCATTAAATTCCGGTATAACCACAAGCGATGAAAGATTGAAAGTATTCAAGATTTGGCGGTCTTTTTCTAAAAATAGTTCTATCGAAAATTCAAAACTATATTCCATTTAAGTCAGTAGATACGTCTAGGGAATATGTTGAAAACGAAGATCCTGTAGATGTTTATACTGCATCCTAAGGGAGATTTTAATCACGTGTCATGTTTATTGTTGCGTCCGAAAGTAGGTTTTATAACAAAAAAAAACAACATCAAAAACGAGCTATCTAGTGTCGTGAATTTGATGTGCTTATGGAAATGCAGTTTTGAAGATATCATACACCATTTCTTACATGATACTTAGAACCATTCTGGATAACTATTCTAGACAGATTCTAGAAGTACCAAATGGAGTTGTTCTTAATATAGTTCATGAAATTGATCGATCTAGTGTGCTTTGAGAATTCTATTCCTGTATAAAAACATACACACTTCAAAAAAATGTAGGGATCAGCGATATTTTTAGGGTTTCGTCACTTGGTAATGGGAAATTCAATACAATTTTTGTTACCCACGTAGAACATAATCTTTTGCCACATAATTTATTTATAATGTCATACAAAGTTTGCAAATCAATTGAAAGCTTTAATCTAACTGAAAAGAGTGAAACATTCGAATTCAATGCACTTAGGATTCTGAGCAAAAAAATTGTCACTGGTCAATGTCTAATACAGAGTGTGTCCACCGCGATTGTTCAAACTGCCCTACATCGATTTGGTAAGCTTATCGATGCTTTCCTGATCAATCGCATTCCATTCTTCAACCAGAGTATGGAACAATTGATTTCGTGTCTGGAAGAGAATGTTACGCCTTAAAATTCTTCTGCCAAGCAAATCCCACACATGCTCAATCGGATTCAGGTCTGGCCATCGCATGAAGATGAAGTTTTCACCTACTGCAGCTGCATACGGAATGACAAATGGTACTAATATGAGGTCCCTATATCTAAGAGCATTTACAAACCTCTCCAGCAATACGAGGTCGCTTCTAACGCCAATGCTGATACCACCCCAAACCATCACCGTTCCGCCTTGGTAGCTGTGACTGTGAACTTCCTGTGCAGTCCTAAGTCTCCAAACATTCCCAGGTTGTCTCCATACACGAGTACGTCTAGTATCTGGACGTAACACGAATCTCGATTCATCACTAAACAACACAGGAGTCCATTCTTGCACGCCCCATTCGATGTGATTTCTAGCCCAGACTATTCGGACCTCGCGATTTTCTTTGGATAATGGTGGAGCTCTCCATGGACGCCAGGCACGTAAATTGGACTAAAGTAGCCTATTTCTCACAGTTTGATCACTTATCTGTATATGGTGAGCGTTTCTGAGTTCCAAACTTAGTTGACCTGCCGTGTGGGTTGGATTTCTCAGAGCTTGAATTCTCAGAAATCTGTCCTGTGCCGCCGTTGTTATTCTGGTACGGCCAGTATGTTGCTCTCTAACATCACCAGTTTGATTATAACGAATCCATAAACGACTTATAGTGGACTGGTTAGTCCCTAATTCATTGGCAACAACCCTCTGCGACATTCCAGCTTGAAGCATTGCAATGGCCCTTAAGCGCACGTCTCTCTGAAGGTGATTACGTTCCATAATTTAGACAAACAACACTATTCAAAATTTTGAATAATTACCATTCGCTGGTCGGATAACATCTGATTTGATATGATGAATGAAACCAGGAACGACATGAAGAAAATGAATAGTCGTTGGAAAAAAGAGGAACACATGCCATGATGTTCAAAATGATAAAAAAGTATTGTGTAAATAACAAACAAAGATCTGCAACGCGATAATGCCACGTGGATCTCCGAGAATTAACAAACAATCCCAAAATATGCTTGACCCTTAGATTCTTTTGATGTGTGTATTTTCATCCTTTAAAAATGATTGCCAAAAAATAATACTTCAAATTCAATTTTATTTATCAAGGAATTCGATAACCTACTAGTAGTGCATAATGGGGAGTCCGTTACCTCTTTGTTGCAAACATTTATCAATTAGATTCGAAGACATCTCCGGAACACAGCTGAAACATAAATTTCCAAAAATTGAGTTCAGATATAATAGATCTTTAACATAATCTGCAGTCAATTTAAATCTACTAATACATATGATGAAAATAGTGCACCAACTTCCATTTCAGTGAAAATAGGTAGTGATCAGATGCAATTACAGTCTCAAAATCTGGTTAATTAACGTTTTAGTTAGGTCAGAAAGATGGAGCAAAATTATTCCTGAATCCAGAATCCAATCGTTGTTCGATTCTTATTTTATGTTTTGTAACATATCCCCATATCCAGATAGCTTTGCTCGTAGTCCTCGTTTTGTGGTTGTTTTGCACTTTCCTAAAATGTTTTAATTCTGAAGACATGTCTGGGGTATTGGATATTATACATGTCAAAATAAATTTAATAAATGGTAAGTATCTCACAATTAAACACTGTTACATGACATCTCATCATTATCAACATTTTATCTGATAAAGAGGTCCTTTTCATCTTTTATTCATAAGATATTCTTATAGAAAAAAAATATTAGCTTCGGGGACAGTATGGAATGTATATTCTCAAATCCGAGACGATACAGTAAAAATTAAACGCTTCAAAATACGCGGAATAGAAACGAAATTACTGTCCAATTGAAGAGATCGAAGGGAGCGAATTGTTCACCCTTGTTCCAAAACCAATACTTATCGACACCCTTGGCACCCTCAGATCTAATAATTCCCCTCCTCTTCCTTATTTGCCCGTGTTCACATATTGAATATTGAATTATGTCAATTTGAATCGTTGGAAATATGGTGGTTCAGTATAATATCCATCGTTTTGCCGCGTTTAACTAAGATTGATTTTTACGCGGTTGTTTCGTAATGGTATAATGCTGTTCACACGACAATGCTGCTCACTAGAGGATTTAGTCATGTTGTCAGGACCGTATTCACAACGATTATGGTGATACAGTTTCATGTGAAGATGTTATCTTGCAAGACAAACGTATTCTTTCACAAGAAATCAACTATTACCACCCATAGAAAGCTCCTGTCAGGTGTATTTTCGAGATTTCGAAGTGTACGAGTGGATTTAAAAGGTGCATTACGCCAAAAAGTCCCCAGTGAGTGTGGCGCAATCGGGAGGATTATTTTATTTGTTACTCAATATATTTCCGTATGTTGAGGCTGCTTCCAACATTTTTCATTCATATTCTTTATAGATTATTGAGAAGGAAATGAAGAAATAATAAATCTACCCAAAAATTGCTTTGAAAGCCAATAGAGATTTTTTTAGCGCTTCGAGAATAAAACATATAGCTAACCCAAACTTAAGCTAGTTAGGCAGGTTGTAAGATGTATTTTCGAGATTTCGAAGTGTACAAGTGAATTTAAAAGGTGCATCACGCGAGAATATTTCTATAAATAACGGATGTCCCCAGTGAGTGTGGCGCAATCGGTAGGATTATTTTATTTGTTACTCAATATATTTCCGTATGCTGAGGTTGGTTCCAACATTCTTCATTCATATTCGTTAAAGATTATTGAGAAGGAAATGAAGAAATATAAATAAATCTACTCAAAAATAGCTTCGAAAGCCAATAGAGGATTTTTTAGCGCTTCGAGAATAAAACATATAGCTAACCCAAACTTGAGCCAGCTAAGCGGGTTGTTAATGTTAATTGATAAACTCGAAATAAACAATTGTATTTTTTCAATTTGTTAACTATTCGAAAAATTTAGTACGGTCCCACTGTCAGATTACAAGATTGTATGTATTTGGGTAGTGCAATATTTTGGCGACTTCTCAACGATCAATCAAAACTGGGGCGGACAAGCCCAGAGTACTTAGACTACTTGATTGGGTTCATTGTGCGCCCCTTGATTCAAGACTCAGTCCAGCAGGCCTAGGTGTTGTAGCCTAAGAGAAGCCGGTACTGGACATTCTACATTTGGGAGGCCGCATCTTCAAATCTACTACAACCTGGGTTATCATCACATAATGGTTGATTCTATTCAATTCTTGTAAGAACATTAACAATTTTGCTCTTAGTTCCAGAACTCGTTTCGATATGTTTCTTTTGGATAGCCGTTGTGATAAAGGAGATTTCGTAGGGATGAACCCATTTCTTTACCAACAGTCGAATTTGCAAGGTCTCTCCCCCAACAGAGTTCACAACTTTGATCACCTATTAAGCACATCTTTTAAATCGGAAGGTCCTGAGGGGTTGCCAGAATTTTTTCCCTGGTAAAGAGGTCACGTATTCAAGAAGGTTGAAAACACTGCTTTAAAACCACCCCATCAAAGGTGTAACGTATTGAATAGACGATCTCTAATCTTCTAGGCAAAAAAATTGGAAATATTTCTATATATAACTGATGTCCCCAGTGAGTGTGGCGCAGTCGGGAGGATTATTTTATATGTTTCTTAATATATTTCTGTATGTTGAGGTTACTTCCAACATTCTTCATTCATATTTGTTATAGATTATTGAGAAGGAAATGAAGAAATATAAATAAATCTATCCAAAAATAGCTTTGAAAGCCAATAGAGGATTTTTTAGCGCTTCGTGAATAAAACGTATATCTAACGCAAACTTGAGCCAGTTAAGCAGGTTGTTAATATTAATTCATAAACTCGAAATAAACAATTGTATTTTTTCAATTTGTTAACTACCGTCACCGTCAGATTACAAGATTTTGTGTGTTTCAATGTCTTGCAATATTTTGGCGACATTTCAACGATCAATCAATCAATTAATCAGAACGGGGGTGGACAAGTTCAGAACACTTAGACCGCTTAATTGACTGATGTCTCTTACGTTCTCAGGCAGCACGTATGCGCTACCGAGGAGTTGTAACCTAAGAGAAGCCAGTGCTGGATATTCTACAAGGATTTGAGAGGCAGTTTCATCCGCATTTCCGCATCTACTACGATGCCCATTAAGTGTAGATGTTTGTTCAGATGACAGTGTCCCACTAGTTTTGAGCCTCTTTTGCTCATAGACAGAAGGGTTCTCGGCGTTTGGGCAAGAACTTCGCCATATGGAGCTTCGCCTGCCTCACGTTGGGCGCCAAACCGAGAGCCACTGCAGTAGCTCTCTGAGAACGTAGAGTCCGGTGTGATGAGATTCCGAGATGCCTATGGAACCGCGTATGGTCAATTCATCGGCCAGAGTGGACGGGTACCTCACTGGCTGAAGCTTGTTCCTTCTGACTAATTCAGCCTCCCTGCACTCCAAAACAAGCCTAGAAGCCAATCTATGGACGCTAAATGCGACCTGGGTCAGTAGAGATGAATAGCCGCATAACTCGGTAGTTTTATCTCAGGATTTTTAGTTCACAGATCCGGATTGCACAAACCTCGGCCTGGAAAACATGAATAAGGAAAGACTAACAACATCTAAAGAATTTATTAGCTATTCCATAATACGAATTATCCGCGAAACTATAATATTAGTGGGGGGTCGAGGCGTCTTTTCAACGTCCTAAAAACGAGTGGCGCGACTTCTTGGTGGTTCTTTGAATTACGCGAGAAAATCACCGTTCACATGCAGAGCAAAACAAAAAGCTCGATTCACACGGAAGCGAATACCGAAACAAAAAAATCTCTCTAATATATGCATATCATTTTACAACCCTTCTCTATCGAAGGGGTCGAAAGAGTCCCGTCGACAGTCGATTGTTTCAAGCAAAAAAATTAACCCCAAATTATTTTAATATGCAAATGGGCGCGCAGGTAAAACGCGAAACGAATCTCGTCTTTCTTCGAACTGTAAAGTAGTTTACAATAGACGAGATAGTTCCGACACCCTTGAATACGCAGGAGGAAGCGAAGTTGAGATGCTTCTCACGAAAAAAATAATAATAGAAAAGTACACAGTTTTTGTCCGGTCGCATTGTTTAATCACGAAGGCTGCGCTTGTAGTTTTAATTGTTTCGAAACGTGAAGGACTACGTGAGAATCTTTTTTTTGTTGGTGTTTATGCAGTCGTTGCATGTAGAATACGTAGGGAAATTCGTGGAAAACCAGGTGAGATAACTGAAACTCTTAATATAATTCTATCGGAGAAATGATAATTCAATATACATTCAAAGTAAAAGCAACTAATTTGAAATCATATATTATATTATTATTAATACAAAAGGTTCATGTAAAGATGACATTTGTAACAATCATATCTTGGAAAATCCATGAACAAACGTATTCATTTACAAAAAATGAACTATTACCACCCATAGAAAGTTCCTGTAAGATGTATTTTCGAGATTTCGAAGAGTACGAGTAGATTTAAAAGATGCTTTACGCGAAAATATTTCCATATAGAATGAATGTCCCCTGTGAGTTTGGCGCAATCGGGAGGATTATTTTATTAGGTGAGATAACTGAGAAAATGGTATGGCCTCTTAATATAATTGTATCAGAGAAATGATAATACAATATACGTTCAAGGTAAAAGCAAATAATTTGATGAAATCATATATTCTATTATTATTAATACTAAAGTTTGATCACATATTCTACTGGCTGCTTCAAGTTTTAGTTTGTTGATTTTTTGTGTGTGTTTCTTCCGATTGGAAGTAGTACTCGCTTCACTCCCAATATGCATAAGATCATGAGTAAAATGACGTTTTTTGTTGTTCGATTCTATGTACAAACGTATGCATTTTTAATGCGAACCAAAGAATCTCTTATGACTTGCTCTAATCCATTTCTGCTTCAAACTCCCGTGAACAATAAGTCTGGATGCTTTAACATTTCGGTACAGAATACAATAGCTGGTATTCTGAATAAAAATGATACATTTCCTGATCAAGATCAACATTTTCTTAAAAAAATTGATAAAGCCCTTCGAACATAGATAAAACAAACTAATAATACAAAACACTCTACCGGTATAATAACTTCAAAAAGGTCGTCTAACAAACAAGACACTGTTTTATTGTCACAGTTATCACTTCACTCAATGTCTTGAACTATTCTTTTGTTGATTATATGCAGCGCAAATGCAAAATTAGATCTTTATTGTATTACTGTATTATCCGTGAGTAAATATGAATAGATTCACCGACTGACTAACAAATTCTCCACTGCACTCGAACTGACAAATATTTTGTTGAACGTATACGGCATGCCGTTTCAATAGGTCCAAGTTGAACATATCTTATGGGTGTCACCAAGGCCTTCTATTCTAGTAGGCTATGGTCCAGTGTTGACCAAATATACATTTGATAAACTCAATCGATCGGATTCTCTCAACCGAGGGCCCCACGCCCTCAAAAAGCTACTGGTCAGACAGTGGCTCTCGGAGTGGCACGTTGCTCCTGGTATGACGCAGGCGAAGTTCAAAAACCCAGGAGAAGTATAACACTGGTGACAGGATCTCTTTCAGGGCATTGACTCCTGAACATACATGTGGAGGAGGTGGATGGAACTGCCTTTCATATCCTAGTAAAGCTTCTCGAATGCCTGCTGAAGTCTTCTTCCAAGGGGCGCACAGTTGACCCAATCAAGTGGTGTAAGTCCACTGGACCCCCGTTTACATCGATTAATTGAATGAGGCCATAATTTTAGTTGCTTGAAAAATAAACCGATACCGTCACGTACATTTTATTGCCCAATTAAAATATTGTCAATAGCTGATTTCATTTATACGGAAACCGATTACTGGTTTCGGAAAAAAAATGCAATAAAACCGATTTTATAACATTCCTAACCTAATTTACGACTGCCATGAATTTCAGCAGGAACTATTTTCCAATCCACTCGACTCGGGTTGAAAAATAAATGGATATATACAAGAACTGAATGTGCCTAGATAAGATCGTAACAGCCATTCACGCACACACAATTCTAAAGCAGTAATCTTCTTGAAATAGAGAGAGGTCGCGCAATTTAGCTGCGAGCTAGAAAAAGAAACGTTACACGAACAGATGCGATTGTGTAGTGTTGGATACGCATTTTGTACCATTAGGTACCAGTATAAATGGCAAAAGCGTTCGATATGTTAAAAATGTTATGTAGGTTTGTATATTTGTGTTAGTTTGTGCCGTTTTAATTATAAAGAAGTAGCGTTATTTCGTTTCGATATTAGTATACAAATTTCACGTCACACCATCCCTGGTTCACTTCGGTCCTAAGTAATTGTGAGGGAAAGCGGAAGGAATTCGATTTATTATTGTGCAAATAAATGAAATCAATTACAATGTCCTAGATCCACTAAGCATAATCCTTAGTCTTGAATAAAAAAACTGTTACTAAGGAAGATCTATATTCTAAATCACAAGAGGCTTTGAACGATCCTAGTAAGCATTGACAGCCAATTAGCTCTGATGATTCTATGGAATAAACCTAAAAAATAGATCATGTGTTATGTTATGTGGACCGAGCATGAAAATTCAATCGATGACTCCCAATATGTTTCTATGAATTTTTACATTTCTAGTAATATACTATGATTCTATGGAATTAACCTTAAATGTCTTGTAGGTTATGATAATTGTAAAAGTGATACTTCAAAATATTTTAATTGGGTTAAGTGGGTTTGTTTATTGAATCAAACTATTATTAAATTCCCCTATATCCGATTTCCTCGGCGGCCCCAATCATAGGCGGTAAGCGTCCGGGTAGTATTTATTGAGTACATTTTTTGATTTTCCAGTAAATACAAAAATATTTGGAGAAGGGGAATAAAACAGTTGGAATGAAACGCTTCTCCAAGTTTAAAGACTTAATGCTTATTTCCCCTCTTGCTCAAGGGTTATGGTCTATCATAGACTGTCTGAATTATGATAATAATCCATCAATCTATGGATCTCTTTGTCATGTAAATTGTACGTGATTATATTAGCAGTCACAGAAGTGAAATATATCGAATCCCTTTTACCCCGTTTGGGTTTGAATTTCGCCAAATCCGTTCATATCTTCCAAGGATCAAGTCGGTCCGTCAGCTTTATAGTTTCGGAAATTTCGTGATGAGTGCGTCAGTCACTCAGAATTTACAAGTCGAATGCAAGAGGATTTTATTAATCATCATCATCCATCATTCACTAAATTACATGTTAACTGTAATACCCAGCATAATTGTTGACAGAAAGAGACGTTAAAACGAGAGTAGTTTTTGTTCACAGTAATGTACATACCAAAAAATATACGAGGGCAAGGCGATAAGTCTCTGAAAAATAAAAACCTTGCCCTCGTTTATCGTTTTTTCCAATCAGATTCGGATACACAATTTCTAGTTTTGGAATTAAATTTTATTGGATAAATAATATTCTTGCAACTCGAGCCAACGATTATTATCACAAAACTTCGAAACATAGAACTATTTTAAATCACAGTAATATAAATACCAAAAACTATAAAATATATATCGTCTTTGCCCGTCAGAACAGCATTTATAGTTTTGGAATTCAATTTTATCGGAGAAATAATATTCTTGTAACTCGAGCCAACGATTATTACCACAAAACTTCGAAACATAGAATTATTTTAAATCAAATTCGTCGTAATCCATTCCGTTTATTTTTCTATGCAATCTAATCGTAAACACACTCGATTTCATGTTTGGTCGGTATATCCTGCATTTCTACGATTTAAGTTTGTTTTAAGGGTCGAAATTATTTAGAAAATTGGTTGTAAAGGGTAATTTCACGTTCATAATTCGGAATGATTGGATGTTCAAATGAAACCACTTCAGAATTGCTCGAAAACACGAATATTATTAAAATTCTAAAGTCATGTAAAGTAATAGTTCTTGAGAAAATAATCTGCATCATTCGAATACCTATCGTTGTTTCACATAGTAGTTTTTATACACAGAAAGCTGTTACTGAATGAATATTTGATTGTTCTTAGAACTTTGCATTTTTTATTCATTAATCGGACTCAGTTCAAAACGGAATACCTGATTATAGGGGAGTTGATTCAATAATAATATCGCTCAAAGCCACGTAACTGAATTTCGAATGAACTTGGAAAAGTAGAACAACAATACATGATCGGCTAGTTCGAAGTCCAAGTTCTTACAACTTGTTTTGTATGAAAAAAGTGAAACAAGATTGGCGCCCAACGTGTGGTATGTTTTTGGCGCCATAAGTGAGGCGCGATTACATCATAAAAAGCATTATAATTTTCAACTTACCTCAGAAATTACACTTAAGCACAACAAATGAGCGTCCATTTCTAACGTTCATCAGAATATGGTCCATAACTAACTTCATCAGAAGTGGTATAAGGGAAATTTTCCGAAGGCGATTCTTTCAGATTGTTAAGCAGATCAAATATTTTAGGCGAAATCTATTGGTGTTCGTTGACACTGAAAAGTTGCTAATGTAAACAGAAATTTGAAAAATAACTTCTTCCCCTTTATTTGAACAGCGACGAAATTAAAACGTGTCGGAGTGTGAAGATTGGATTTTTATTTTAAATATAATTTCCTTTTCAATTCTTTTCGGTTATGCTCGACGAGAAAGGAAGAGGTTTTTTAGTTCTTCCTCAACATCTACTGGGGCTTGTTGGGCGTTGTTTGCGATACAACGTGTTGATTTTACGATTTAAAGGGGTAAAATATTACCGGAACCGGATGTCAAGTGGGTAAGGGAACCCGAAACGCGGCAGCGTGTTTCTTAGAGTTATTTATATTCGTGGATGGAATCAGATTTTTGCGTGAATTTGCACGTTTGTGCGATATTTTTGTGATGAAGCTAAAAGCTTACAACCAGACATATTACAGCTTAGCTATACCTAAAATGAACTTAATATCTAGCCTGACATATACTTAGGTCGGACTGGACGTGGTTTTAGTTCTGTTATTCAATTATTATTATTATTGTTATTCAATTATACCTAATTGAATTGCATAGAATTGCGAAATAAATACTTGAATATGCACCATGTTTTCAAAGGATAGGTAGTACGTAGAGTATTCACTTCAGACGCATAGAATTAGCTGAAGTTATAGAATCCAGATCAATAGTAAATAGAGTATATGCCTCAACCTTGAAGAATATGTACAGGTATGTCATTGTGACTAATGTACGATATACAATGAACCGAACAAAGAGAGAAGGCATTCACTGAGGCACTGTCCACGCCATAGAACTATGAACTTCTTTCTTTTGTTCTGTTGAGGTTCGGTATAGTACCGGTGTTTGGTATTAATAATGGTATTATTATCGTAAAGTGTTTCTATATCTGCATCAAAGTAAGCTTGTTAACTTTTCACCAAATAAATACTATAAACACTATATAAATCGCTTTGTTAAGAAGATAAGTCTACCTAAAGCGATTATTCTGTCGAACGAAATTGTTTTCAAAAATATGTACATAGCTATGTCATTGTTTCTAATGTACGATATACAATGACAACACAGAGAGAAGGCATTCGCTGAGGCACTGTCCACGCCATAGAACTATGCGAGTTTGGATTAAGATAGCACAATATCAGATATATAGCTCACGACACGAACACAAAAAAGCCGGAAAACAGTTGAAAGTGGGGATAGAACTTCTAATAGTATTATTATCGTAAATTATTTCTATTACTGAATCAAAGTAAAGTAGTTGAGTTTTTACCAAATAAATACTAGATAAATCGCTTTGTTACGAAGATAAGTCTACCTAAAACATTTAGGATGATCTAGACCAGATAATTCGTGGTTCAAAAAATATGATTGACTCAGGAACTTAATGAAAAAATCATTTTGTTGGTCATATGTTCTTTTTTCCATTGTTCTTCATTCAAGTTCAGTTTCCAAATTTTTTTTTTATTTATAAGATATAACTTCACCTTATTGTAATATACTGAGAGATGGTACGAAAGTCTTTTATTATTATTGAAAATAATAGATTATAGATCTTACAATCCATTACACTCAATAAAATGCCAGGTATTTAAAAATATTTTCATCGTCACCTTCAGAAAGGTTTAATTCATAATTATTTTGGAAACTCATCACAATCGCAGACATTTTAAATCTTAATACATTTCTACCTTTTTTATCTGTCATATCCAGTTTATAACTCATTCGGACAATAGCAGTATGTGACGAAACTATAGTTCTAACAATGGAAAAATAAATGAATATTTTCTTGTTGGCTTTTGATGATAGTCTCTAGTCTAAATCAATCAGTTCAGTAACGTTGCAATCTTCCTCGTTCTATTGATGAGCTCCATGAGAGATCGAAACAGCTGTCTAGAGCTATTAGCTAGAGTTGACCATTGAAACTATAATTGTCAATATTGTTTCATTCAAGTATAAATTTATGTAGGATTTCACATGAATTTTTTCATTAGTTCCTCGAACAATGATCTCGTTGCATATAAAAAAAATTACATTTACGCTAGTCATACAGCGAGTGTTTAGTTTTTGGTTATGAATTTAATTTTCATTGTATCAAGCGCAGTTCATTTTATGATGCAATAATAATAAAAGTGTTTAGTAATCCTCACAAAAAAATCGCCCTTCATTTGTTTTCAATGAAGGGTGTGTGTAAGTGTTCTCGTATGAACGTTTTCCTTTCATCGCTGCGTAGTAACTGAATTAAGTTTTTTTTCAAATCGAAATAATAAAAATCACGACTCATTTTGGTGAGAGAATTTTGAACGAGTTTGTTCCATCATATATTCTCTGTAGAAGTATATCACAAAAAATCGCTTTAATTGGTTAATAAATCCCTGAAGTTTATTCTCAAATATATGATAGTCGAGGAAATTAAGCACTGAAAAAGGCCAAACCTCCAAAACCGGGAGCAGTTGGATGGATTGCGTTGCGGTGTTCTGCATTTGATTCAGAAAGTAATTTAGAAATTTTGTGCACTTTTTGAGGTGGATAAAAAAAACGGACTCGAATTGGTTTCTCGGGAGTTTTTGGGGTCGCTCAATAGTAATATGATGCTCAATAGCCAATAGCTCAATATTCAATAAAATATTATAGCTTTCCTTGAAAAACTTGCAAAGTGGATACCACGTACAAAACAATAAATTTCCCTACAGTTCCTATCTCACCAGTTTAAAAAAGTGGTTTGCAAAATTCAAATCTGTACGACTAATAGGAAAGGCCGAATCGCCTCCACAGTTAATTTCTTACACACGCACCCACAAACATAATCTACAAAATCGGATATTGTTGCCTCCTTAGAAAAAGACGTTTACAACTCCTGAATTAGGGTATAAAACAGCACTTTTCCTACCTAGGGAACTCTAACAAGTTATTAGGTTTAGCTTTTCCTCTAGCCATTTTTTTTAAATCTCTTACTCTCACTCTTTCTCGTATCTTTTACGAGATTCAATTGGCAGAAAATTTAGCGATACCAACTTGGCAGATTCTAAAATGTCTAGAGGAATACTATCCTCAGCTCCATATTCCATTTTCATTAATAATTTGTATGATTGAAATAAAGAAAGTCCGTCTATGTTAACGCCTTGGCGCTTCGCGTCGGGCATCAAACAATCGGCGGAGGAAAAAAGGCACTTTCCTCCCTTGGTATATAAATAACTATTCCCTCAGACTGCGTATAGTCAGGGAAATAAAAAAGAGGACATAGGACTGAATGGGGCATGGTGGTCTTCTTCTTGCAAATTTTCTGAGTATATCGAGAACCGACTTGGAGAATCGGTTGCATCTGGTTCGTGACTTATACTCTGCAAAAACAACTGCACCAAGTTTCCGTCAAACGAACAGTGTAATGATCTTCGATACACAGATGAAACATGAAAACCCTCTGATCTTTTTTTAATACTATGACTAAACGAGAGAGAAACCTATAATGTTCGAAGAAGATCGTGTGAGCCAACGATGGAATGTTGTGAGAGGCATTCGAATTTTTCTTGAAGGTTTGGAGGTTATAGGCATTGGGGAAGACCTCACTAGGTAAAGAGTTCCACAACTTCTCTGTTTGATAGAAAAATGTCTGGTAGTCTAGTCCGCCTATTTCTGACCGACCATGGAAATACCTATAGAAGAGAGAGATAGATCTCCCACCTTTCTACGATGTTGTAGAGACATCAATGAACTCGTAAGTGTAACATCATCATTCAGGCAAATAACTCTCTCCTGGATATAATCCAAGAGCTTCAGCGTACGTTTGGGAGCAGAACTTCAAGCATGTGTACAATACTCCAGGACAGGTAGAATCTATGCTTTGTAGATCATGAGGAGCTGCTGGGATGTCAAGTAGTTCTTGGCACAGAATAGGAAACCAAGTTTTTGTGAAGTGGTTTTCGCAATGATCGTCCCATGAGAGGGTGCTGTTGATGGTGCACTCGAGCATGGATATGGAAGACTTCATAGGAATAGTTGTATCTAACGTCATCATATTAGGGATTGTGGGATCCGCCTTCCTAGAAAAGACGCACGCATGAGTTTTGGCCACATCAAGCTCTACTAGATTATCAGATCCCCATTTCAAAATCTCTACCAGATCTTCTTTCTTGCATCAACCTGTCTCTGTCTCGCTCCTCTAGCTTCCTTGGATGTTATAGGGGATCTAGATAAGAAAGCGTTATGGAGTGTACCATCACCTGCAAAGCTGTAGACAGGTGGTCACTTCCAGCAGATCATTTATATGGATCAGAGAAAAAATGTTGTTGTTGCTTATCTGGTGGAAACCCGCCTGCACGATCTTCATTGTATCATTCCTCCCCATTCCAGCTTCCAATAAAATACGAGTCAGTTTCATAGTGGAGGAAAATCTGAGAGGGTCAAATCTGGCAACCTTGGTGGCACATTCTATTTCTTTGAAAAATGAAATGATGTGGCCATCAGCCTGTAAATTCGAAACAGAGAGAGAGATATATACAAAGACAAACGAAACCTTGCAATATAAGATCGTGTACACAATAATGAACTTATCAAGTGGGAGCGTACGTACTTGGTACATATAAATAGATTGATGTAAATGTACCAATATTAAACAATGAAGCAGCATACAGAGTCTCAATGACGAGGACTGTGTGTATAAACACTATAAAGGAAGGAATTCGTAAAGATAAAACGGCGATAGCGTCTTACTTTTTTACGCAGAATAGTATAGCGAACGATAAAAATAATAAAAACATAACTGACCCGCACAATATAAAATCGCGAGTCTATGCACTCACTCTTCTCTCCGGCCAAAGTCAACGTCTTAAACCAGCAGTAAAAAACCGGTTACGTTCCGAACACGCTAAAAATCGAATGACCCGCGGCGGAAAAAAAGAGAATCGAAATCTTGAATGCACTCCGCCAACGTGATTCTCGGTGCGACAATTCCTGCTCCGGCAAGATATTTTAATGCCAATGACAATGAAATATGGCTTTCTTTCAGGTTTACTACACCACATTATATGTATGTTCTTTCTTTGATATATTAGCTTTACCTTTTCCTTGACAACGGCTCAGGGGTCATATGGAATTCTGTAGGAAGCTGTCGATTAACGTCCGATCTAGAGGAATTCGGATGGGCTTGTAACTCAGTTGTTACTATTTCTTACAACAATCGAAGATTGTCAAAAGGTGGATAACCCATCATGAATTGAATAGATATTTGTTTTTAAAGTCATTCTGACGTGATCCTTAAGTTAATAAAAAATTATTAGAGCTATCCGTTTAATTTAACTGTCAGAAGGAAGATCAATAATAGTCGAGGAAAATTTACACAGAAATGGGCTAAAGATCCGAAAACCTGTGCAGTAAGATAGATCGAGTTGCGGTTTTTTACGTCCGATTCCTTGGTGCATTTACTCCATTTGCTCACTTTTTGAATCTTACACAAATGAGAAACTGCATTTCTGCACATATACGCGAGTTTTTATGTAAATGCAACGAATTTGGTTAGTCAGGGGTCTTTGGGGTCGCTGATCACGAATATGATATCAGAAAAATCATATAATGTACCTGGGGCCCAGGATGTCCTGGTTGTGAGGGTCATCCACGAGGTTTTCTCGAAATTTGCTTGAAAATTGAACAAACATGTTTACTCGGGAGTTTTCGAGGTGTCTGGACATGATTCTGATATCGAAAAAATTCCACAATATACCTGGAGACCTGTATTGAGCCAATCGATAGCAATTAACACCTTAGATTAGAGATAGTCTCATAAGAAGACATGACAGCTCGTGTCATTCGGGGATCTTACCGGCCGAGGAATATCGCCATGGAAAAAAATCGTCAAGCCAACGGACTTGAAATTTGGTAGGTAGGCTGCTTTTACGACGTAGGCACCACCAAGAAATTTCTCGAAATTCAACTCCTAGAGGCATAAATTGTGTGGAAGTGAACCAATGATTTTTGAGAGTTCACCTGATGGCTAAATATCATAATAATGCATGAATACCTATAAAACATAGAGTTGAGAACATGGTTAAGTCAATGAGTTTTTCTATTATCCCTGTTAATTCAAATAACTTTTCAAAGTCATGACAACATAATTTGACGTATTACCACGCCTTTATTCCGAATCAATTGTAACATATGCATTTGTTTAAAGGTCGGCGAAGAAAGAAAAATAACTCTATGAAAACTTTGCCACTTGCTCAATAGAATTTCAATTTAAACTAATAATTCAAAAGTCAAAATGAGATGACGTTTGTAGAAAAATAAATTTTACTATATCTACAACTGCGTTGACAAATATTTAAGCCACTCTGGATAATCTGATAAAGAATTGTCGGAAGGAGATTTGAATTCAGCATATTGCGAATTTTTAAACAGAACTTGAGATAATTTGGATTAAAAACAAAGAATAAGTATTTAAGTGGGAGAGCTACAAAGAATAAAAGAAAGAGCACTTAAAAATAATTCAATTACAAAAGCATTTCTGTGGTACTTAAGAGTTTTAAAAGCCATCGAATTCGTCAATGAAAAACGGAATAAAAAAGCACCTGCTAACGGAAAGAAAACTTTAAGGCAAAGTTTTACGAGATAATTGGCGATTGCGGACAGCTTTTCCTATACCGGGTGAATAATTTGTATGATTAAACCTCGATATTTTTTCTCTTCATGCTTTAGATAACTGTTCATATACTTTTATTTGATGTGAACCAAAAAACACTCGAACCGATTGAATAATTACCATCGAAAGCATTAAATGAATGCATCTGAAACACACACCAAATGGCAATAGAGTTGCCATGTCGGTGAATCAATTTTTTCTATTGATTCTGTTATAACTGACTATACTCTGGGAAATCTTATTTATTCCTCCTTTGCCTCACTCTTAAATTAGAAGATCTACTAATTTCCAAAATGTATTCTGTTATTACAAGTCTTACAAGCTGTGCATTCTCTCAGGCAGCGGCAGATCTGGAAATCTTGGCGACCACGAAGCAATTTCCTAGGAATCTTTCATCTATTTTTATTTTTGCATTAGAAACGACAACAACCTATCTTCTGGTCAAAATTAGTTTGAAAAACCCTGCGGCTGAATAATTGCCATTTTTATCTTTTCGATATATTTAATGTATCATTTTTTTTTCTCGGAAATGACTGGGAGTGGAAATTTGAGATTTGGCATGTTTCTATGCAATACTTGGGGGCAGTCGACACACTTTTTTTTTCGGCGATATGATTTTCCGTTTCCAAAGTTATTACGTCAAATGTGCAATTTTTCAAAATTTTCCTTTTACACACGATAACTGTCGAAAAAGTTCATTAACTTTGATGTAATGTTCTGGAGACGTTCCTTTTGACGATCTTCGGAATCTTTTGAGAAGAGGGTCACTTTGGGTCGTTCAAGCGCCGAAAAAGTAGTGAGGATGGACAGTTCGTTAGGGAATTTGAGGAGAAAAACTCTCTTGATGCTTCTCTGTTTCGAAAATGTCGTTACAATGGATTTTTCTGGGAAAATGTGAAAACATCCATCTCTAGGTCAAAAAATGAAAGTGTGCACCCCAAAAAAACTGTCGCCATTAATTTGTTGGCCGATAAGCCCACTTCGGCCTTTTTCTGCTTCGATTCGCCAGGAGAAGTTCACGGTTTCGACTGTTCTTTGGTCACTGGTGTGTTGCGATGGATCCATGCTTCCTCCACTATTACGAAACGGCGAAAAAGGCGTGTTTTTTTTTACCATTTACAGCAAACTTTTCCAGAACAGTTTTCGGTTTATGTCTTTCATGTCTTCCCATTTTCCGACGAAAATTATCAGTGAATGACTGATCTATTCTTCGAATCAATTCTATGAACTTTTATCATTGTATGCTCTGGATTAAAATAAAATCATACCATTATGATACAGTATTATAGACTTTCAGAGTATATAATCGAGTTCATCAATGGTTCTAACCGTATAGCGAATATTAGCGGAAATAATGTTTCGAGGAAGTTTCATACGGCTTATAATATCGAACATGGAGTTCGAAAGGACAAAAATTTAGAGATTGGCGTGTTTTAGTCTCATTATTAACTAAAAATTTTCAAATTATAACTTTGTAACGTAATTTTATTATATTGCATGTCAATATCTTCTATATTAGGATACAAATTATTGCTACCAGAAATGTGGGTTCTCCCTAACTTCATGTTGATATTAAAGATAATTACTTTTTCATATTGAAACTTCGATACGTTTTTCAATACAAGGTTTGAAACTTTCTTCGAATATCCGATAGAATAAAAGCAAAAACCCGTTCTACGTTGGAAAATTAAATTACATGGAACTTTTCGTATCACTGTTTCGATAATATAGGAAGTGTATACACAATGCAGTGTGGAAAATTATTATAGACAGAAGAATTGCGTCAAGAGTTTGGAGTTAAGAGCATCACAAACGTCATGTATCACTCAAGTTTTATATTTGACATGCAATGATGGCTTTACTACCAAATATTGGCTTCGCTATCAAATATCCCTGACCAACATTATGATGGTTGAATAATGGAAAAAGGGTTGTGTTACGTTCAGTGGTATGTCCACCGTCCTGATTAGGTTTAGTGAAATCCTGGTTTCGGTTTTAAAGATGTTCATCAAAGCGCTTCGGGCTATGTTTTGATTAACAAACGCGCATTTAACACAAATACGAGACTAAGGTGAAAAGTCTCTGAAAAATAAAAAAGATAACGGCACAATCGAAAATCCTATGTGACATTTGTGATGTACCATCTTTAACTGAAACGCATTAAAATGTTCAGACTGATCTGTCATTCAGAAGAGTCGTAGCAAGCTTTACTGGCGCCCTAGGCAATTTCGAAAATTTTTGCCCCTTCCCCCTCTGAAATTTGCAAAAATGATATAATGAGACTTGTATTTTTTAAGTGACCGATCTAGGAACGAACGGAACAAGCGGAACAAACTTGGAGGCTGGAAACGCATGAAAAAGGAGGGAAATTTTGAATATTTGAAAACAGTATTCTTTACCGCAACGCTTATATCGCCTTATATGGCTGACATATTATTCAAATCGACAAAAATAGCATTTGTTTATTCTATTGAACAGACCGCGCCCTATTAGCATATTATATACAATAAATAATGAAAAAGGTTGAATCTCTGCTAGAAACCTGACGAGAAACATAAGAATCATATTAAGTGCAGCGACTTCTTTTTTTCGTTACAAAAAATTTTCGGACACGGCGCCCCTTTTGTGATGGCACCCGAGGCAAGTGCCTCAGTCATCGAACGGAAGCTGCCTTGAAGTTTTATGAGGTACTGAGGACCTTACGTCTACCAAGTAGCCTGGTAGCTGAAAGGTCCTGTGTACTTTAATAGTATTTTTAGTCGAAAAGGGTGATTATTTCTTATCAATCGTGTTCTAATATATCCACAGTGTGAACTCTTTTATGGTGTATTAGAAAATATGCCTTGTTCTGTATGAGACAAGAGTTCCTAGTTTTTGTTATTCGCTGTGTATATGTCTTTCTACTAATTTGTCTTTTAGAATTGAATAAGGATCCTTGTTGAGAAGGTTCTCCTGAAATATCTAGAACTGAGATACAGTAGAGTCTCGGTAATGTCACAATACCATAACCTAAACACTGATTTTGATTTCAGAACATGAACAAAAAAATGTTCACTATTCTAAAACGTGAACAGATTTCTTTAAGTAGTTACCATACTTGGTAGGTGTTTGTAGACAAGATTGTTTGCCGGGGAAGTCCCATTTTATGTACATATTGAAACACGAAATTCGTAGTGGTGAAATAAAGCTCGGTAGATAAATAGTAAGCAGTTGTAGTAGGGCAGTGTATATACAACATATATACATTGTACTACTTACATAGGAGGGCAAGGTGAAAACTTCCTGAAAATAAAACAGATGGCGCCACAATCGAAAATTCCATGTGACATTTGCGATGTACCATCTTTAACTAGAACGCATTTAAATTTTCAGACTGAAATGTCATTCAGTTCTGTTTTGATACCCATCGAAACCAAGCAGCTCCGGAAATTTTTGTAAATACGGAAAAAAGTGAATTTCGCGTCTTCATTGAACATTTCTTGCTTGGAAAAAACATTACGTAAACCAAAGCATCGCTTGTTAAACATTTTGGGAACTCCTCACCAACGATTGGAACGATTCACAAGTGGTTTACTGATTTTCGTTGTGGCAGTATGACCACAAAGGATGCCGAGCGTTCTGGTCGTCCAAGTACAACACCAGAAATCGTCTATAAAGTCTTTGGTATGATATTGGACGTTCGGCAAGTTAAAGTATCATACCAGATACCAAAGAAAAGCCGAAACAGTGAAAATGTCCAGGCGAATCGAAGCCGAGAAAGGCCAAATTGGGCTTATCAGCAAACAAAGTCTTTGCGACAGTTTTTTGGGATACACACGCTCTCGTCCATATCGATTACCTTGAAAAGGGCAAAACGATCCCCGGCGTATATTATGCAGAGCTGTGTGGATCAATTCGACACCGATTTGAAGCGAAAGCGGCCACATTTGACAAAGAAAAAAGTGCTCTTTCACCAGGACAAAGCACCGGGGCACAGGTCCGCAGTCGCAATGGCAAAATTGCATGAATTTCACTACGAATTGGTGCGTCATCCACCATATTATCCAAATTGGGCTCTCTGCGATTTTTATCTATTTCCAAACTTGAAGAAGTGGCTTGGTAGGAAGAGAATTGACTCCAACGATGGATCATCATCGCTGCAACAAACGCCTATTTTGAAGGATTGCCGAAATCGTATTATTTGAATGGGATCAAACAATTAAAAAAAACGTTGTACGGAGCGCGTATCGCGCTACAAAAAGATTATGTTGAGAAAAAAAATAAGTTTTGACCAAATATATCGTTTCTTGTTTCATTTTTCAGGGACTTTTCACCCTCTTCACTTCCCCTCACATGTATCGCTATTTGATGAAATACGAGATCATACTGAGCCTCTACCGTTCAAATCAGTATCAGCTGAAATTTTAAATAAAGGCCCAGAATGGGCTCAACAAAGTGATGCTGACTTTGATGATATTCAAACACTTACTTAAAAAATTGTGTGAAAAAGCTATCATACTTTCCAATAAACAAAATTTTAGACAAACAAAATTATTAAACTTTTTTAACCGAAACTAATTGTAACATACATATCTAAATCAGTAGGCGTAGGTAGCATGGGTATCATACTTACTTACGTACATAAATAGTATTGTACTTCTTCACTACATACCGGGATATCAAAAATTATCTTGGTCAAGGGTGGTTGTGGAATCTAAAGCGTGTGTCTTACTTTACGTTTGAAATAATTATGTCACTGTCACACTGACATCATCAATAACCCACAAATTTCATACCTATTTATTTCAGTTGTGAAACAACTTTAAAATTTAAAAATGAAAATGGTCGAAATGTTCACTTTGAACCTTTTACAAGGTCGTCATAGCCACAATCCGGGTCAAAAACCGTTTTGAAATAGTTAATTTTCCGTAAAACGAATGAGGTTCACGTGAGAAGCCCGTAGCTCGCAAGTTAGAAAAGTGTAAACTGGTTGTACTTGATACGGCTTCACGACGACTTTTCGAGTGCCGTTTTCACTCCATGTAGTCAGATTTAGTATCGGACCGTGCCCGACGGCCCTTCTTTTTTCGATAAATGTCCATTAAATAGGAAAATTAAATTAAAAGAGTTTGAGGTATTGTCAGATCTCAGGTATGCGCATCTGACATGCGACGTACCAAAGGGAATTTTCTGGCTACTAAAATATACCCAAAGCGGGTGAAACGTAGCGGCCCATAGCCAAAGACTTTATTACAACTGGCGCCGGCCGCACGAGGCACGAAACGGCCCCAAATTAACAAGATCGAGGTAAAAAGTATAAACTCTAACTGACGCGCAGCGAGGCATAACAATTCATTTGTAGGTTATTGATGATGTCAGTGTGACAGTCACATAATTATTTCAAACGTAAAATAAGACACACTTTTTAGATTCCACAACCACCCTTGACCAAGATAATTTTTGATATCCCGGTATAATAAATATGTACATTTATTGTGCATTATGTAGTTATGTATGTATGTATTTCCTTTATTAATTTCTAGAACTGAGCATAATATATTTTTGTGACATATCCAGTAACGTGAACTTTTCGAAAACGTGAACACCTGTTTCAACTAGTTCACGTCATCGAGACTACTGTAATTGTTTCCAGAGGAAATGGTATGATTACATTTTGGAATTTCGCATTCCCGTCCGTTATTCTGTCTAAATTGAATTGAGAATGGGTATAATAAATATTAATATCGTGATTAATTTAGACTATATTTTCAATAGTTAAAAAACTATTGAATCAAATTCTTCTCGGTATTTAAAAATTAAAACAGCAAAATTTCCTAATATTCATACTGATTCGGAGCGAGCATAGAATTCGTTCTTGTTGACGTGGTTATCACATTCGGACCATACTGTAAGTAATAAAATTATGGAACAACTTTTGTCACGTGTCACTACCCGAAATTAATTCCATTTCAATTTCTTGTGCGACTTATAATTACTTAGCGTAGTAATATAGTTAATTATAGTTAATTAATAAAAAAATAATATCAGGTATTCCGCGAGAAAACGAATATCGTATAATACGAGACGAGTTACACAAGCCAACGAAAACAGGAAATCGACAACCACGCCGCGAAATAATTCTTCTATCAAACATATTTAATAAATTATTATAAAAGTATTCTTGTCCAATCTTATTTTACCCTTGAGGTTTCCCCCTCTTAAAAAAACGCCTTATTCCAGGGTTTCGTGGCAATGCAAGGCCGCATATGCAGTTACTTGCACAAGTACATTTTAAACTACTTGAGAACACATGTGCATCACTTTGTGTGTTTATATTTGTACGGATTTTTACGTGGATTATACGTCCGCAACTAGATAATTTATGTATTATCGTGACAGCCACGATTTCGTTTTAAAAACTGTGTCAGGCGAACAATAATTGTGTAACGCGTGTCGGAAGTCAAAATGTCATCTGTCAGTTAATTGAACGAGAATAACATTTGAATAATTCGCCGCCCTTCCGCCAGACGTTCAACGGCCCTCTATGTATCGGAATAGAATTTTATGGTTATGCTTTTGTGATATGTTAGTGATAATTTAGTGTCAACGAAACATGGAGACTGAAGCTGCGGTTGGTATTCTTTTATTTTCTTTAATATTATTCGTTGATGAATGAAATATTTTTATGAAACTCCATTGATTCATCCACTATTTTTTTTTAGATGCTATCAGAAATTATCCATTCAATATTTTGTATTAATACAGTGAATTCACTGGATGGTAACATATCGTACTATGAAATGAACATAACTTTGAATGAATGGCATTCCACGCCAAAAATCGAATTTTGCACGAGCAGGTTCTCAAAATGGTTCAAAACTGATTGTAACAAATTGTAGCAAAATATTAGCTATATTTTTTTCAGATTTTTGAACGCATTTTTAACCACCTAAACAAGCAAGTGTATAAACAGGAAACTAGAAGCAATTTTCCAATCTTATAATATTTTTGAAATTGAATTTTTCAATTTTCCCGCCAAAGTATGTCATTCTCGGTTTTGAATCTTATTTCAAAGGATTCCCCGGAAAATTTTACATGAAAATCCATTATTTTATAATTTCAAATTCATTTTCTTTATTAATACTTTATTATTTCAAGTACATATTATCCTAATTATTGGATTATAATATCGTATTTGCGTTTCCCCCCCGTAAAAATACATTTATTTACTAAAGCAAAATAATATTTTGGCTAAAAATAAGAATTATATGCATGTTTTTTGACATTTTCGCGCCTTTGTCTCTGTTGATGTATAAAGTATTAAAAAATGTCATGTAATACAAATATCAAATCGAGTTTCCATAATACTGCTGGAAGTTTGTTATTGTTTAGATGCTGCAGTACTCATTAAAAAAGTGTAAGCAAATTTTAGAAAAAACACGTTTACCAACATTATGTACGTGTGAATAACAATGAATTTTCATATTCTTCATTTGACATATTTTCAGTGATAGAAGATATTATTTTAACCAGTTTCACTTATTCCTAATTATAGCTTTCATAAGTTTTGTGTTTTTGAGATATTTTGATATACTTGGTTATATTATTAATATTATTTTAGCAGCTGAATGTTATGAGTAGTGACTTGATCAACAAAATTGCTGGTGATATTATAATCCAATAATTAGGATAATATGTCCTTGAAATAGTAAAGTATTAATAAAGAAAATGAATTCGAAATTAAAAAAAAATTGATTTTCATGTAAAATTTTTCGGGCCATCCGTTGAAATAAGTTTCAAAACCGAGAATGACATACTTTGGCATGAAAATTGAAAAATTCAATTTCGAAAATATTATAAGATTGAAAAATTGGTCACACTAAATTCCACGTAAATCGAAGCTACGGTTTTTGAGAAATCGTTCTTAAAAAAAAAAGTATTTTTCTAAGTTTATTCGCATGCGTGGGCAATTGTCTACAAACGGTTTGAAGATTTAGATTCTGCGGAAAATTTCCGATCAGTTACATAATAGTATATTAAAGAACGAGTTTCCTAAGACTCGTCTTAAAGCACGAATTCAAGTTTAAAAAACGAGTGGCGAAGCCACGAGTTCTTTTAAAGAATGAGTGCTTCAAGGTCTTAGGAAACGAGTTGTTTATACTATTTTTTGTAATTTGCCCTTTTTATGCCGTTTTTAAACAAAAATGTTTAATTTAGTCCATTTAGGGATTTTTATGGTGGTTGGTAACATCTTAATTTTGAAAGTCAAAATTTGATTCAGTGGTTCTGTGATCGCTTTTGTTTCCGTAATTTTAGTTTCGTCTCTACTGGAAAGAGCAATAACACTAGAAAACGACTATTAGTACAAATATCTAAACCATATTGTGTATTAGCTGAAATCAATTCTTCCACTGGACACGTCGATGACTTTCTCTTCTTGAGTTGTTGATGCTCGACACTGTCATTTAAACTGACATAATGATGACAAGATAATTCCGCATCAAGCTCGCCATCCTAAAAATGTAAAAAGTTCCGTGCTTTTTTTGGATATTAAGACACGGCAAGTGATGACGTTGCGTTCGTTAATGGGTCTATTAGAAAATCAAAATGGAGGCAAATTACAAAAACATAATTTTCGAAGGTTAAAAAATGACGAGAAAATTTGAATTGTTTGTTTCAGTGGTTAAAAATGGGTTTAAAAATCTGAAAAAAAAGCTAATATTTCGCTATAACACATCTGTTACAAATGGTTTTGAACCATTTTGAGAATCTGCTTGTGCAAAATTCGATTTTTGGTGTGGAATGCTCCTGATGTGATGATAAATAAATTAATTAAATAATTTATTCCCGGATACGCTTTATTTTATAGTGAATTTTAGAGATTTAACATATCTTCCTTACTTATTCAATGATTTTATTTTAATTTTATTAATTATTACAAATGAATCACGGGAATCAAATAATTCGATTGAGAATATCAATTATTAATAAAAACTCTATGATTCCCTAATTCATGGTTACTTTTCAATAATATATTTTTACAATTAAAATTTTATTAAGATTGTGTTCTGATAGAATCACTTTTCGAAAAAATTCTGTAACTCAGGGGTCGCCAAACTATGGCCCGCGGGCCACATCAGGCCCGCCAATGTCATCAATCTGGCCCGCCACAGCTAATGGCTTATTGTTGTTATTGTTGTTGTGATAAGTTGGATAAAAAGATACTGAATGATAATAACTCGGTTTTATTTACTTGCTAGGTGAAGCTTAATGACAAGTATAATATGCAGAAAAACAGAAAATTGAGCATAATAACTAACAAATAATTGGAATGAATCCCATAAACATTATAACATATAATATACTAATGAGATTTATGTAATTCTGATTTTCCACTGACAATAGTTTGTAGTTGCGGACCAATTTTACTTGTACCAATTATTATCATGGGTTAACTTAGATCTGTAAACATTCTTTGTGCACTTTATTTTGGAAAAAGTTTTCTCACAAAAGTACCAAGAACAGAAATCAGCCCACCAGCAAATTTATGTTAATTATCAAATCGTACCTTTGGAAGACTCTTATAAAATTCCAATAGAGATGAGTTTTGCTATTTGTTCTTAATTATATCACTGCCCTGTAAATCAATAATTTCCATTTGAAGTTGCGGGGCTATGGTTTCAATGTCAGTATCAAAAGGATTTTGAAAAACCTTAATTTCATTCGCAACGACATCAAAGTCTGAGAAACGAAATTTATCTTCAAAGCACCCAAAGCTTCGATTGCTAAATCGACAGGTAACTCAGTATCAGTAATGTGGCTGAATATTTCACATGTTTTAAAATTTGTGAAACATTTTTTACGTAATTATGTTTGAAACAGTATTATTTTCTGCCGGAACGATTTGATATTAGTATATAAATCAGGGAGAAGCTGGTTTTCTGCTTGCAATTTCAAATTCAGTTCGTTCATATGTTTTGTCAAATCGACATAGAATGCTAACGATGCTTTTCATTCAAAAAAATGTCAATCACTGCTCGAAGTTCAAAAAAGGGCCAAGGACTTTTCCGCAACTAAGTCAGCGTACGGCCAGTATGATATGGTAAGTCATTTTCTCCAATTTCTTCGATAAGCTCGCGGAATCGTCGGTGATTCAGCCCAGTGGATCTGATGAAATTAACTACTGATATGATTGGTTTTAGAACTTCAGACATATCCAAACATTTCCCGCACAAGGACTGTGATGTTGATGAATGATATAATGTAAGATTAATGGTTTTGAACCACCATCATTTTCTACAACCTTTGACACAAGAGCAATCACTCCTTTATTTTTACCACACATGTTTTTGCCTCCATCAGTAGTAATAGATGACATCGAAGGTTCTTTTTTTTAATGACATTTTCAACTCCCTTAAAAATATCTTCCCCAGTAGTGCAGTAGTCGTGCCGTGAATACTATCAATATCAAGAAGTTCTTCATATACCACCTCATAATAAAAATCAACACCTGAGCAGTATCTGACACATCCGTTGACTCATCACGCGTACTCGGTGACTAGTCTGGAAATTATATATAATGGCAGGAAATATAAAACCCCTGATCTATGCGATGAAAGACCAAAAATATTAATTGAGCTTATATATCATAAATCAATAAATGTTTCTTGATGATATTCTTCTCATTGAATGGATGAAAATAATTTTGACATTATATAATTGTAGGATCGCAAATTGTTCCGTGGGAAATTTCATGCCAATAAAATTGAAAAAAACCGATAACTTATTCTCACCTCCTACAGTATTATTGCTACTGAACTTGTTATGAATGTGATTAACATTTACTCAAAGATTATTTTTCAATGGAATTCGAAACAACTGGTCTTGGATAAAATCTTCTATTATCTGAAACGCATTAGTAATTTTCTCAATATAAATATTTATTCAACTCTCAACTCTCATTCCTCATATCTCATATGTTAAGCCTGAAACATGTACAATGGAACAACAAATGCTTCGGGAGAGGCATATAATGCCAAAATAAGATCCCGAATGGCTCCTGTTCGTTTTGGACTTTCGCCAAAGCAATTGGTAGGAATTTCACTTCTAGTCCATCAGCCAAATATGATGGCACCCTGGCTACTACACCACAAGAAAAAGTCAACGTTTTTGCTGGAATGTTTGGACCAAAGTTCACTTGAAACCCTCCTAATATTGCTGCCATCGATAGCTTGAAATTGTCTTTCGTCAGGGCATAATTAGGCGCATTCTGCTTGATCTCAATACCAAAAAGTCTATGGAGCCAGACGGAATTCCACCTGCCATTCTCAAGGAATGTGCGCCTACAGGCTGTTACCCTTTCATACAAACTTGGTATCTTTCCTTCCAACTGGAATACAGCTAGAGTCCAACTAATTCCAAAAAAATATGGAATCAATGCTCTATTATCTGTGATCTCTAAAGAGAAGAAAAATGTATCAAAATTTGTTAAAACAGTTGTAAAAATATTTTTATTCGAAAATTTGATCAAAATATTATTTTTTTAATTGATGATATTGTAAATTGTTAATTTAAAAGATTTATTTACTTTCGATATATAAAATTATGATTACGAATAATTTTAAATATTGAATGTAAGTGAATATTTTAAGAAATTTTCAAATTTTTCAAAAATAATATTTTGATCAAATTTTGAAATAAAATTATTTTTACAACTGTTTTAAGAAATTTTGATACATTCTTCTTTATCACAGTCATGATTTATATATACCTGAGAATGAGGTGTAATAATTAATATTATTATTATTACATCTATCTTACTTTTGGGAACCATTTGCGAATTTGACCAGAATCAAACAATTTGACTTCTGCTAGATGACTTGCGTTAAATTTCTCCTTATCCGTTGGAAATATCTAAACGCCAATCAACAAATTTCCTGCAACATCGCATGAAGCAATTTTTCCTTTCATTCTCATTATGAGTCTTGAGAAAGGCTGATTCTCTTTCAGCGCTTCTTTTTCAATGAAACCGTCCAATTTAACCCATACAGTAATGTATGAAGGAATACCAATCGTAAGATAAGACGAGTTAATTGCATATTTAATCAAGTTTATCTGAGAAAAAATTTAAATTATTATGAAACTATATATGCTTCTTACATGTCCGCATATGCTTGTAAGAACAACATTTCATATTTCTTGGTACGAAGCAGGAGAGCTTCGCCAAGACGTTATGGTTCTAACGACCACGTCCCGTAAAGATTAAATTCCGTTACGGTACAAATGAGTTGGACTTTTTGTTCTGTTGCGAGCAAAAATAACTAACAGAGATTTGCTATACTTATCTGTCCACGATTGGATTGACCTGAACGATAGATGCGGTAAACTACGCCAACGATTATTATCTATGTTTTATATAAAATAAAGTACAACTTTTCAATATCGCTTAATCGTTTCTGGGTGGAACAATAATTATAATAATTCGGATAAGTGTCTGAGGTATGCAGGATTATACGTTTAATGGAGTTTACTAAGCTTCAAATTGATACATCCTATAAACCGATAATAGTTATTATTGTTATTGTATAAATTCAAATTGAATGAATATTCAAAATTCATATAATATCTTAATTTAAATCTAATATTTGAGAGAATAATAAAAAATTGGAACAAAAGATAATTAATTTAAAATGAAGCTATCAAAAAAAAAATTATTCATAATGTAAAATATCGAAAGAATTAAAATATTAATTACCGAGTTCGATTTATAATTATTATACAAATAGATAAACCCTAAGCTTCTTCAATAAAACAAACTCGTAAATAAAATAAACTCAACTCTCTCGAATGTGCAGCTATTTATTCATTTAGTTTTAGCCTAAAAATTAGATTTATTAGGTATTATTTACGTCAGGCAGATGCGATTCATTTAATTTAGGAGAATATCATTTAATAAGTTAATTTATTGGAATATCATATGCGTGTGAATGGAAAAAATTGTTTACGTAAAGTAAAATATTTTTCTTCCAATTTAATTACTAAAAAAAATTGTTCAAGGTCATGATAATATTCATTAATTGATGCAAATTGTACCAAACAAATCTTGAATTATACTTCAACTTATTTTTATTCTCAAAAGAATATAAATTTATTTTTTCATTATGCAAACGAATGACAATAATGTTTGCAGTGTTGTGATTCTTCTCCAAATGTTCAGATAAAAATTTTTTTCTTTTATTTTGACTATACGAGAGGGAAACCTACAATGTCTGAAGAACATCGTATGAGCCAGTGGTGGAATGTTCTAAGATGTTTTAGAGATGAATAGCTCCCTTCTGGTAGAATCCAAGCCTATGTTCTGAGGCCAAGCTCAAAACATTACTCCAGGACAGGTCGAATCTGTACTTTGTCACTTCCAACAGATCGTTGATATGGGACAGAAACAAAGTTGGTGCCACGACAGGTCCCTGTGAACACCAGCATCGATAACCATTGTATCGGAGGATACTACGTCAACCACCATATGGAGTGATCTACCTGAGAGAAACTAAATCATCACTAAATTGTACCAAGGTGCCGGTGGAATGCCCGGTGGTATGCCTGGAGGTATGCCCGGAGGATTCTCAGGTGCTGGTGGTGCCGCTCCAGGTGCTGGTGGCGCTCCTGGTGCAGGTGCTGCAGGACCAACCATTGAAGAAGTTGATTAACTTTAACTTTGTTTATTCATTCCAGTTTGTTTTGTACTCAGTATTATTGCGGATAACACTCAATGCATACTTGTTCCTTTTTTTTTCTATACTACGTCAACCACCATATGGAGTGATCTACCTGAGAGAAACTTGATCATATGACGGAAGTTTCCCAAGAAGGCTTTGGTGCCAAATTATCTCGATGCCACTGGATTATACAAAAGTGCCTTAAGAATATAAAAGTCACTGTGTCTAAACTAAAAGTCGAAAAATCGAACTTTTGTTTAAAGCTCTAAAACAAAAACGATAGCAATTTTTGTTTCCAGTGAATTTGTATCAAAAATAGAGGTCGAAAATGTGTATCTCCCATAGTTACACTTACAAATGACAAATGTGGAAGATATCAGTTTGGGAATATTAATTGAGAAAATCAATTGAAAGGAATTCGATATGAGGTATCATTAATTATCACATGAGACATGTGAACGCATCCAAAATATTTGCAGAGTTCAACTTCTCAACCTTCACACTGGACGGATAAGAACTGCTTGACGAAATGCAAATACGCACTTTTTCTTCACGTGTTTGTGCATATAGGAAAGTAAACTGAATGCGAACGTTCTCAATCGACGTTATTTGTGGTAGGTTAGTGACACTTCTTATCTTTTTATAGCGTTCATAGTTATGAAAGTCTATTTTTATCCTTTGTAAGAAAATATTTATACCTAGACACTTTAATAGTGTGTCGTAAAAACTATATTCTTTCCAGGCGGTATATAATATGTGCGTTATATGCTTTTTAATAGACCATTACGTTTACCGAGAATATGTCGAGTTCATTTTTATGAGGATTTTCGAGTGATTTTAAATTGCGGGCATCTCTTTACGAAACCACGTGAAATAGCACTTTACAATAGGAATTTTCGTTCGATTCTTCCAGGTATCTAGAATATTTCGAAAAGTAATTGAGTTGAAAACTAGGACGGTAAAGTTATTTAACAATGGTAACTCAAATATCAAAAGGTTGTTAACACAGCTGCTGAGAGTTGACAGTAGAGCTTTGGAAATCGCTTTGAGCCAGTTATATAATTCTCCATTGTTCTTTTTTGGACTTACTTGGATTCTACAAGTATCACAACAGCAGGTCACTCTCAACAGATCGTTGATATGGAGGAGAAACAATTTTGGTGCCAAGACAGGTCCGTGTGGAACACCTTTGTACCGGAGGAGCCTCCGTCAACCACTAAAGTAGTGAATGAAAAGTTTTGCGTTGCAAACCATATGACGGAAATTCCACAAGAAGGCTTTGATGTCAAACTTTGTCGGTAGTACACGATTTTGGAGCTATCTATAGCTTTTGTCATCACTTTGGAGATCTTAGATAGTGGTGCAATATGTCTATAATTATTTGTAATTGGTTGAACTCTAGATGTATTTCCGCTGGAAGGAAACATGCCAGCCTGCGAAGAGCTGGTGTTAATTCTGGGACACAATTTTTGAGAACAGTAGATGGCCGCGATATTAGGATAGAAGATGAGATGCTTTTTTGTTAGTTAGCAAAGTTTGTTAGTAAACAACTAGAATGTATCGGGAAATACGTAGATGATTTTTGGTATCGCTGATCACAAAGCCGAGGCCAAAAATATTAGTAAACCTCATGATCGCTGGAAAATCTAGTAAAACTATTGAAATACCGTGTTAACTCTCTTAGGAAAGCTAAAGTTTCTCCCGCCTCCAGTGACAAAACTTACTCGATGGTTGTGTATATTCAGGAGAGTCTACTCCTGCGGAGCAGGATGTATCAGTGTTCTGTCATGAATCCTGTTATGATTCTCAGGTTTTTACTGCTTAGCCTTATACTTTCCAAAACGACCGTTTTCCTTTATTTGTTCAGGAGAATTTTGGATAGTCTGTGACCTGGAAGAGAACTTCAGTACTTTGTACTGTTGTCCTGTATAGTCTGCTTGCCTATACCGCAGGAGGGTTCCGGTCCTATCCCCCTATCAACCCCCCTTGCTTGCAAAGACGCCAGCCTGTTATTTCCCTCAATTCCTGTATGTCCTGTAACCCAGTGGACGGTGACTCTGTTCTGCACTCCTATGTTTGCAGTTGAGAATCATCTTTGAGCTGATGAAATTTGAGCTCGGCGCTCTTATAGCTGCTTGACTATCGGACATGATGACTATGTCCTTTTTGTATTCTTTGCCCATATTGAGCTGTAGACATATGTCAATTGCATGGACTTCCTCTAAAAAATTACTGGCGTATTTATTCATGGTTTCGGGCCCAAAGACTTCGGCCCCCGTATCCTTGGGGGTACCAACAGATTGCTCCTTTCCCAAGAGGATGAGTGTTTCACTTTCTTCACTCTTCTTCATTTTCAAGGTACCTTACCCATGTCATCTCTTGGTGCCATGAGTATTGGGTGTTTCTTCTTCAAAGAGACATCATCATTCCACCGAAGTTTAATACCTCCTTGAGATTCTTCTTTCCTCATGATAAACATAGTATTTTTCGCTCTCCTACGTATAGCTATATGAAAGGGGCTTTGGTTCCAGTATTTTCTTCAAGCTAACCGTAAGGCAAGATCTTAGGGCCCCAGTTATGCATATACATGTGCATAGGTATTTTGGGGGACCAAGTTCATTTTTCACCTGCCATCCTTCTCCACACCATTAGGGCAGATATCGCCTTCTTATTGTCCAAGTGCTTCCTGTAGGTGAGAGTATTGTCTAGTGTAATGTCTAGATATTTCACCTCATCTATCAGGACTATGGTGATTCCATTCAGCTCAATTTGCTTCATGTGATCCATCTTCCTGTCCCTGAACGAGGCCACTGTTGTAGTTTTACTAGGGTTGATTCCTAGTCCTAATGCAACCTTTTGCGTCCTATTGGCTGAGACAGCTTATAAAAATCGTTGGGAAGCCTAAAATGAACAATAATTTTTCAAAAAGTAAGAGAGTTTGACCAAGCTATCGACCAATCAGGGGAAAAACTTAGGGAAAACTGCTCACTAGCAGTAACTTTAATGTTAGAGCCTGACTATCACTTGTTACTATCAATATATATTTGTCAATTAAAGATTTCTCGAATTTAAACCAACAGGATTTAAATTTGTTCCTAAAACTGATGTAACAGGTGTTACATAATATATACACGAGTTTTATATTGACTCTATTTTGAGCTCGAAAAGTTAATCATTATCCGACTTATGCTATTCGCTAACAAACATTAAATGTTAATTAAAAATCATCTCAGCGTCTGGAAAAGTGCTGGCTTTGTCCTCGTGGCAAAACCAAGGTGAAGGTTTCATCCAGAAAACTCGGCGATCTTGTAATTTCGATAGCTATTTTCCACCTTTATACTACCGTTGCGTGAAAGTAAGGTTGGAACATTTTGAACGTGTGAAGAATAATACTGTTAAAAATGCAAAGTAAACATTTTCAATACCGCTTATAAAAATGCGTATAAACATACCGATAAAAGTATCATTGATAAAAGGTTCCTGACCTACCCCACAAAGCAGTAGTAATCTAAATAATGCATGATATAAGTCATTGGTATATATTAACAGAAAGCGTGAAGTTTTTCTATTGTTCATTGATTTCGCAATATTTGAATATTCATTTTAGGGTTCACTATACTTTTCACCATCGAAGGCCTTACTAAGAAGTAAGTAATTGATAATTGATTATCAATTCGTATTGGTTGGGATCATTTGTCGATCATAAATTAATTTCCCTAATATAGTCCAGCCAAAAACGGTAGAAATGGGGTATTAGCCTCAAAGTTTTGAGAACCGTCATCGAGTTCTATGAAAATTTGGAATTAGACTTAGGTTGTAGAGGGTATATAACATTTTTGACCTTGTCCCAATGTGGGCCTTCAGTTTTTTAGGTGTGGGCCAATTGCAGGACGGCCCTGGTAGTGGCGAGAATAGGGCCTTAGTGTCTTTCAGGTTCGATGGGGATCGCTAGGTTAGAATTTATATAATGTTTCTATAACAACATCTTCATTAAATTCAACGTTGCACACTAGTTAACACTTAAAAACTAATTAATCAACTCAATTGGGTGTCACATTTCGAATTACCCAAAGTTACTTCTTTACCTCTGTTTTTGAATGAAAATTAAAAAGAAAAACTGATAATATGGTATCAGATCATTTCCAACCAAATCATGATGTATTTCTGCATTTCAACCCATGATTACCACACCTTGTGCTGCAAATTGTAAGTCGAATAAAAATTTTTAAGCCCCAAAATCGAATTGTTAGGTTGACGGAAGTATCCTCCAATGCAATGGCTACCAACGCTAGAGTTCCACAGGGATATGTCTTGGCACCAACTTTGTTTCTGCTCCATATTAACGATCTGATGGAAGTGACCACCCATCCCGTTCGCAACTTTGCAGATGATGGTACACTTCATACCGCTTTCTCATCTGGAGCCCCTATACCATCCAATGAGGTCATACGAGCGAGACAGAGACAGGTTGAGGCAATTAATGGAGATCTTAGCATATCTGACTAATAATCTGTAATTGTTTGGGTAGCCCAAAAAACTAATTAGTAGATAATTTCGAGAAGTACATGTCATGTGGTAAGGTTGAACTTCGTTGGAAGCTTATTTTGAAGATATTCAAGCTCAAAGACCTCGAAAGAAGTGGTTCTCGCACCCTAACGATATAGTACAAATGGCAAGAGGAATACTTGAGAGCACTCTAATCGACATCGTCCAAGAAGCGATAGAACCAATCAAATTACCGAACAAGGGGAATTAAGTAAGACCAAAGGCTCGCGTGCATTTGCATAACTGGAGTCCCAAGATTTTGCCCTACAGCTAGTAGGGATGCCTCTCACCTGTGGGTCGTTCCGTGTTCATTTGATCTACTGGTAGATCTACCTATGAACTCTTCCATAACAATGCTCGGGTCCCTACCAATAGCATCCTCTCACGGGACGATCATGTGAGGTCTATTGCGAAAGCCGCTTCACAAAAACTACTTTACATCCCAGCATAATCTCCTCATAATATACAAAGGACAGATTCGCCCTGTCCTGCATGTTCGGACTTCGGCTCCCAAACATACGCTCTTGGATTCTATCCATAAGAGAGCCATTCGTCTGGTTGATGATGTCCCAATTACGAGTTCATTGACCTCTCTAGAACATCATAGAAAATTGGAAGATTTCTCCCTTTCCTATAGATATTTCCATGGTTGGTGTTCATCAGACATCTCGTCTGTTGTTACAACACGAGAGATTCCAGATAGGCGGACTAGACGAGCTCAAACTAGTCACCCCTTCACTGTCAAGCTCTAGACCTGCAGAACTGCTTCTTACCAAATTCCATTTTTTCTTGTACAGCAAAGTTGTGGAACGCTTTACCTAGTGAAGTCCAAACCCATTGTCATCAGAATATATTTTTGAACATGTTATTTATAAAGAAAAGGTACACAAAATATGTAAAGAGGCATCGTTGGGCAGTCTGTGGGTTACGCACCTACAATTCCAGAAGTAATCTGATTCCTAGTCAGATCACTCGACCGCAAGGTTACCACCGCTGATGATAAGGCAATACTACATTCGAAGAATAAACTCTCAAATCAAATTTACGTCCATAATTCTAGAAGTAATTGATCGAAGGTAGCTAGAAAATTATTTTAAATACTACATTGTCATCAGAATATATTTTTGAACATAACACTGCTGGCTCAAACAATGTTCTTCGAACATTATAGGTTTCACTATCGTGTAGTCAAAGTATGAAAAAAAATTACAGAGAACCTTTTCTTCATATAATAGCAAAAATAAGATTTCTATTAGCTCTTGCTAGGTAACAAGAGGTTTTTGTTGCTATTACCATGTATTGTTATTAATGTGTGAATGTTACTACTCAATTGGTTGAAAGACAGTTTTCTTTACTTGGGAACCTCAAATCCACCTTCAGGAATAAACATTTTGATACTAACACGAAAACGAATGGAGTAAATTAAACGAGGCGTTACAAGACTCTATTTTGGGCCCAATATATTTTTTTACGAGAACGAATCAGTCGGAAATGAGTAGCGAGTAATAATTCAAGATATGTTCGAAATCTTTCCAACTAATTGCAAGACAATATTTCAACAAGGAAGCGCGGATTATTTTATAATTCACATGATTAATATGTAAAACGTGAAATAGCCCAGGAGCGATGTCGTCGTCGCAAGAAGAAGTCGATAATCGATTCTGTGTATCCGACAATTTCTCACAGTATTTTATAAACGATGGAAAACCTGCTGGCGTGGTCGAGAATATACGACGTGCCGAGGTGGAATCAGAAATGATACACGTATGAGTTGTTTGGCACCTTTTTATATTGTCCCATGTAGGTTACTGAACAAACATGTTTCCCATTAAAACGTCTTCAATGACCATTACAATTATCTTAATTATAATTGCCTGTAGGAACGGGTTGACTTTGCTCGGCGAACAACCGCGTTTCGTCTTGTTAAGAATGTCTTCCAATAGGGATGACGTTTCCATTTAAATCACGATGGCATTTTGTTTATTTATTTATCGATTCGCCGTCTTAGTTTTTGCACGAATAAATCGTCTCGTTTTGGTATTCAATGCATCGTGAAATAATCGAACGTTTTGAACTTGAACAGAAAAACGTTTACAGTCTTGCTTTTTGCAAACGTTCTTCGAAATTATGTCCAAATGTAACGTACCTCTTATAAATTGGCATATTCCCTATGGTAATTGATACGTTTTGTAATAAATTATGCTTTCAAAATCCATATGGATACCAACAGGGAATGTAACATTTGAATGCAGTCAAAAACATTCAATTCATTCTCAAGGAATGAGCCCCAGAGATAACACCAATTCTTCGCAGATTGTTTACCCTTTCATACAAACTTGGTATGTATCCTTCCAGCTGGAATACAGCTAGAGTCCAACCAGTCAGTGATTATGTACATGGCAATTTTGTGGTTGTACCTTGTCCAATAATTGTACAAACATTGGCAAAATTGTCTTTTCTTAACTGGGTACATACCTCTAAGGACATATCACTGTTAACAAGAATTGTGTGTCTCCACAATGAGCAAAAAGAACACCGGAAGAAGTGTGGCACATCGCCAAAATATTTGGTATTCTAAATTCTTTTTTTAGGGCAAGTCAATCTTCCATCAAAAGTTCCTTAGTATAATTATCTGATTTCAGGTGTCTTTCACAATGTGCATTCTGTTGTTGTGATGTTGATAAGTTTTGCATGTCTTCTTCAACCTTTATTTCAAGAGGAGTATTTTCCAATTTTGTTGTAGTTGTTGGATGTTGAATTGCATTTGGTTGTGGTGGTATTGATACACTATTATCTGTAATCTCAAAAATAATGCAGATAGCAATGAAGATCTCGCTTATCCAATACCTAGAGAGCTCCAAAATCGTGAATGACCTGCAATATAGCTTTCGTCAGCAGATATCAAAAGGAGACGTGCTTGTCTCTAGCTGTAGCATTGGATATCTCCAAAGCATTTGACTGAGTCTGGCACCAAAGCCTTCTTGAGAAACTTTCGATACAATAGCTATCAACGCTGGTGCTTCACAGGGATCTGTCTTGCGACCAACTTAGTGTCTGCTCCATATCAAGGATCTGTTAGAAGTGACTAACATGCGCGATGAAATGTTTTTACAAAAATGGGGTGATAATAAATACTTTGCCTGCTACACTGTTTGGTAAGAGAAGGAGATTTCAGAATGTCTCCTAAAACACAAAAACCAAGAAACTTTCACATTTCTGGAATAGCGACTTCCTTCCATACACAGAGGCTGCTACGTTTCCGTTGAGAGCGATCAGGAATCTATTCGCTACCCCTCCTGTTTGGTTCACATAGAATTGTTTTGATAATGTCATTATCAAAATATTGGTCAAGATAATCTATCGGTTTCGCATCAGCTGGAAGATTAATATTGACAGAAGTTATTCCTGCTTCTCTTTCTTCCTCATCCCAGCTATAATGCTCATTCGCATTGTTAGGTTGTTAGGTTTTCCATATCTCGAATAAGCGTGTGCTGCTTGTTCAGATTGAAACTGCTGTTCATCTGGATCAACCTGCTGTTCTACCCTGGGTCAAACTGGGACTTGCTATCTTCACTTCACACTTCCACAGTCTTCTGGATGATGGTAAACTTCATACCGCTTTCTCATCTAGAGCCCCTATACCATCCAATAAAGCCAGGTTGGCGTAACTAATTAAGATCTGGCAACGATTTTGCAATATAGATCTGATAATCTAACAGAGTTTAATGCAACCAAAACTCAAGGTTGCATCTTCTCCAGGAGGGCGGATCCCACAATCCCTAATATGATGATGACTGGTGCAACTATTCCTATGAAGTGTTCCATATCCAAGCTCGGGACCACCACCAACACCACCCTCTCATGGGATGATCATGTGAGGTCCATTGCAACTTGATTTTCTATTCCGTGCCCAGAGCCACATCACAGCAGCTCCTCATAATCTCCAAAGCACAGATTCGACCTGTTCTAGAGTACTGTTCGCAGGTTTGGAGTTCGGCTCCCAAATATACTCTGAAGCTATTGGATTCTATCCAGAAGAGACCTATTCTTCTGATTGATGACCTCTCTAGAACATGGTATGAAGGTGGGCTGACTCTCCTTCCTCTATAGATATTTCCATGGTCTGTGTTGATGTGAAATCTCGTCTGTTATTCTACCATGAGAAATTCCAGATAGGCGGACTAGACGAGCTCTAGCTAGTCACCCCTTCATTGTCCAGCTCGAGATCTGCCGAACTTCTTCCTCCCAGTTTTCATTTTCTATCGAACGGCGAAGTTGAGGAACTCTTTATCTAGTGAGGTCTTTCCTTATGCCTATAACATTCAAACCTTCAAGAACACTATAGGGTTTCCACTCGTGCAGTCGAAGCATAGAAATAAAAACCAAAAAAATATCAATGCCTCATATGTTGGTCAAACAGGTAGAACATTTGAAGACTGATATAAACAATATTTAAAGACTGATATAAAGAATATTTTAATTAAGAAACTATCAAAAACTATTTGAATCTAAAATTCAAAAAGTATTTGAATAGAATTCATAAAAAGCATTAAAAAACGTATATAACTGTTATAAATAAAAGAAATCACGAAAATACCTTGCAAATTAGTATCCAGTGATTTTTTCTGTCGCTGATCCCAAAAAAAAAAGTTTTTAATTTACTTAAAACGTATAACATATTAGAACTTTTGCATGCAATTCTAAACAAATTCGATTCGATTCGACGAAAAAATATATTAAATGTCTGAATAATATTCTCAGAAAATTTCTAGTCTCGCTGATTCCGAAAAAGTAGTTTGAATATTTGTAAGCTTTCCACCTTTCTTAAAAATGCTTTGAGTAATAATTCTCACGTCTTAATTTTTTTTAATACTGCATCTGAAACCTTCTCTCTATGAGCAAAAGACGCTCAAAACTGGACAGAACTCCTCAGAGGACACTGTCATTTGAATGAACATTTACACTTAATGGACATTGTTGATGACCCTGATTGTAGTAGATGCGGAAAGGCGAACGAAACTGCCTCTCATATCTTCGTGGAATGTCCAGCACTGGCTGCTTAGGCTACAACAACTCGGCAGCGCATATATGCCTCCTCAGACCATGCAGAATCCTATAGTTTTCGGCGCTGCCTTAGACCTGCTGGACTGAGTCTTGTATCAAGGTGCGCACAATGGACCCAATCAAGCGGTCTAGGTGCTCTTCTAAACACTTTTTCATTCTACTAGTAGATGTTAAGAACCTATGGATGCATTGCCATGTCCATAATAGAGCCTTGAAATTCCAAGAGTAATTTCCTATCTGTAAGCGCTATACTGGAGCAGTTTGAAGGCTCCATTGGTCTTTTTTCAGAATGTTATGCGCCTTATTCATCTTAAAATAGTTTTTCCATCTTCACCTAAGTATCTAATATCTATAACATCAATATTGGTTTTGTTCTCGCACTAATTTGCGCCCTAAATGTGTTCACAAATGATATACATTGGCCGCCGGCGCCGTCCAACTTCATCTTGATTGCAACCCAGATCGTGTTCAAATGAACCAATCATATTTGTGCGCCCGTTTTCATTTTATTTTCCCCAAAATTTAATCTGAAAGTTGCAGCATGAGAGCATGCATTTTATATTATTATTATATATCTTTGTCCGCATTTTTACTCCGGGTTTGTGGTCATCCTACATTAATTTGCGCCTCAATTATCATATTTTCCGCCCAAGATAAGAGCATTCACTTGCCAATTACTTCTCGATTACCATAGATAATGACGATATTTTCCAGTATACTGAGGCACACATATTTGATCGTACTTATGACGATTCAAAACCAAAAGTATTTCAATTTTCCGTTGTTTTTCGAAATGTCATTCACCGCTTGTTCCCGCCCATTATGCAAAATAATCATTCAATTACGCTGATCAGAACCAGAAATCACCTATATCTGATAACGAATGTTATGAAAACTATTATCCTGAAAAAGTCATATTTCTAAAGGTGTCGATGATAAAGTAAATAGTACATTTTTAATACCTCTTATCAAAATGTCTACAAACAGTTGATGACCGACAAAAATAACATTGATAAAATGTTATTGACCTCAGCGAATATGTGATGATAATCAGGATATAATGCATTATCCAAGTCCTTAGTTTAGACTTCTACAGCTGTTGATGATGTTATGCTGATAGTACAATAATTTACGCCCAGTGAAGATTCTCCAACTATTTTGCGCCCTATTATACCTCCGGCTATATATCTCTTCTGTCTTCGATATAAAGTGTTCTGTCTTTTGCTGATGACACTCAACTGTATCTTCCATATGACCCATGAAAATCTGAGGATGCATCTAATCTTATTAATGACGCTTTCATGTCCTTAAAAAGTACTCAAACGCTCACAATCTGACTTTGAACCCGAGCAAATGCTGTCGCCATATTATCTTCAATTCTGGCTGATATGCGGCTTGAGATTCGGAGTCAGGTTCTGAAAGCTTCAAATAGCGCTAGGAATCTTGGAGTGATATTTGACTGCAAACTACGCTTCGAGGAGTATATAACATTATTGGTTAAAAAGTCCAACCTGGTCGTACGACAGTTATATAGGCAAAGGAAATTAATAAGTTTTAACCTGAGGAAAAAACGTTGTGAATGCTTAGTGTTATCTATCCTTAATTCGGGCTTAGTTTTGTATTTCCCCTGCTTGCTCCAAACTACTCAATATCGCCTTCAAAAATCCAGGATCACTGTTGTAGATTTGTTTTTGGTCTCCGTAAAGGACCCCCCGCAAATTCCTTACGGGAATTGTGTCTCGATGGATATTTCTGAATTTTTAATATGATGTAGACCATGTGATTCTGAGCAAATGTTATCTCTGCTAGGGGGGGTTATATTCACATTTTACTCTTAATAGACTATTTATTTCTGAAGACGGGAACAATATTTCAACATGCTTCATTCTAGTTTATGTTGCATAATATGGTTCTTCTCCCATAAAAATTTTTGAAGCCCACCTAACCCTTAAACCCCCCTTAAATAAAAAAATATACCTTTTTCTGGATCACTTCAAAAACTCATTGTAAAATGTTTTAATAAGCTCAAATACGGAATCCGCACTTGCATTTCAAAAATCAACTCCCCCCCGAAATGGGGGATGCACAAAAAATTCCGATGGATTTTTCTGAATTTTTGATATGATGTAGTCCATGTAATTCTGAACAAATTTTATCCATGCGCAAACGCCGAGAAATAAACAGTTTTTCCGCTAGGGGGGGTTATATTTACATTTTACTCATAACAGACTTATTCATTTCTGAAGGCGAGTACAAAATCCTTACATGCTTTACTCCAGCTTATGTTGCATAATATTAGTCTTCTTCCATGAAGGAATGTTGAAGCCTCCCCTATCCCCCCAATCCCCACTTTTGAGAAAATAAAAAATACTAATTCCTGGGTCACTTCGAAAACCATTGGAAAATGTTTAAATAAGCTCAGATACGGAAACCGCACTTCTGTATCATAATTGTATCTGTTATCCACATTTTGCCGGATAACTATTTATATAGCTATTTGACGTTTATTTGCATTTTTGTACGGCGGGAAGATGGCTTCAAATGATCTCGATTGAAATGGACGCATACGGCACTTCTTATGAGTCCTTCAATTTCTACGCTTGCTTGAACTACATTCGCTTCTTCATTCTAATGAACGCACGTTTATCAATTGCAATTAATTTAGAGGCGGCTATGAGCAATCTTTTATCTTGCCCTAAGAACTGTCAAACTTATGCACTGCGTCTTGTCATCTTGTTTATTAGAAGTAATTATTGTTGTGATTTTCAGCATTATTGTAGTTTTATTTACTGGTTGTGGTTACTTAAATTAATGACGTACCTAAATCGTGGGGATTGTTATCTATGCGAGAGATCTTTTCGGCCAGCGCAACTATCAAGAATTGATGGAGTATTAAACGCAAATAAACGTGAAATAGCAGTTATCTGGCGAAATGTGGAAAACAGACCTCCTCTAAATGTTGATAACGGACGCAATTATGATACAGAAGTCTGTTATGAGTAAAATGTAAATATAACCCCCCTAGCGGAAAAACTGTTCATTTCTCGGGGTTTGCGCATGGATAAAATTTGTTCAGAATTACATGGACTACATCATATCAAAAATTCAGAAAAATCCACCGAAATTTTTTGTGCATCCCCCATTTGGGGGGGAGTTGATTTTTGGAATTCAAGTGCGGATTCCGTATTTAAGCTTATTAAAACATTTTACAATGATTTTTGAAGTGATCCAGAAAAAGGTATATTTTTTTTATTTAAGGGGGGTTTAGGGGTTAGGGGGGGGCTCCAAAAAATGTTTATGGGAGAAGAACCATATTATGCAACATAAACTAAAATGAAGCATGTTAAAATATTGTTCCCGTCTTCAGAAATAAATAGTCTATTAAGAGTAAAATGTAAATATAACTCCCCCTAGCAGGGAATCTGTTCATTTTTGGGGGTTGGCGCAATGATAACATTTGTTCAGAATCACATGGACTACATCATATCAAAAATTCAGAAAAATCCACCAAAATTTTTTGTGCATCCCCCATTTGGGGGGGAGTTGATTTTTGGAATTCAAGTGCGGATTCCGTATTTTAACTTATTAAAACATTTTACAATGATTTTGGAAGTGATCCAGAAAAAGGTATATTTTTTTATTTAAGGGGGGTTTAGGGGTTAGGGGGGGGCTTCAAAAAAATTTTATGGGAGAAGAACCATATTATGCAACATAAACTAGAATGAAGCATGTTAAAATATTGTTCCCGTCTTCAGAAATAAATAGTCTATTAAGAGTAAAATGTAAATATAACTCCCCCTAGCAGGGAATCTGTTTATTTTTGGGGGTTGGCGCAATGATAACATTTGTTCAGAATCACATGGACTACATCATATCAAAAATTCAGAAAAATCCACCAACATTTTTTGTGTATCCCCCATTTGGGGGGTTGATTTTTGAAATACAAGTGCGGATTCCGTATTTAAGCTTATTAAAACATTTTACAATGATTTTTGAAGTGATCCAGCAAAAGATATATTTTTTTATTTAAGGGGTGTTTAGGGGTTAGGGGGGGGGGCTTCAAAAAATTTTGTGGGAGAAGAACCATATTATGCAACATAAACTAGAATGAAGCATGTTAAAATATTGTTCCCGTCTTCAGAAATAAATAGTCTATTAAGAGTAAAATGTAAATATAACTCCCCCTAGCAGGGAATCTGTTCATTTTTGGGGGTTGGCGCAATGATAACATTTGTTCAGAATCACATGGACTACATCATTTCAAAAATTCAGAAATATCCACCGAGACCCAATTCCCGTAAGGAATTTGCGGGGTCCTTTGACAGAGTATCAGCTAAAATCAACAATCTAGGCTAGCTTATCATCGAAAATTTGTTTAAATCACATATGAGCTCGTTGGTCTTTCGTGTATTTCCCACCTCCACTCCCCATCCCTTAAAAGTAGACTAATATATAGAGGAAGTTTGCATGACCACTGCATACGTCATACTTACAATTTAGACTTGCCTAAATTTCGTTCTGCTTGGTCAACAGTTTGTGAAGTATTTTATTTACTATTGCATAAATCTATTTCTTTTCTCTGTAACAAACTTTACATTATTATTTTTCCCCTTTTTCTTGGCAGTTTGAAATTCGATAAGTAAGTTTATACTTTCTTTTAAGTCTTTCTCATTATTTTTTTATTTTTGTTAGAGGTTAAGTATGAGTAGCATAAGCTAAACTTCGCCTCTTTTTTTTTACATTGTATTTTTTTTACTTTGTACAAAATAAAGGCTATTTATTATTATTATTATTATAATAGAGGATTCCGTGTCGAAGGACCAAATTTAGACGATCGTGTGACCGTGTATTACAGAGGCATATTTTCGCAGCGGAACGCAACTAATTCGCAATTTCCTAACAACAAAGATATTGAAAAAGTACATGTGCCGCGCAAAAATGCAAAAATTGTATGAAGTCTTCGATCTTGGCTTAATTCACCTCAAGCTTACGATAGTAAATTACTTCTATAATCGATTGAAATTCTTCGTAAAGCAGGGTAATTTTTATCAAACTGTTATGTACGGCAATATTTTAAAACCGTTTTAAGTTATAATAATGATCTATTTGTGGTTCAAGTAACGGTTATTAATTCTATGCCGCGCGCCGCATACATACATCGCGGCTAACATGATGTAAGGATTATTATCTAACTTATAATAAATTTTAATTGAATTTTTACAAAAGTGCCAACATAACGAGTACAACTTCTCCACCCGCGGCGTCTGTTTATTATAATAAATTTATTTATTATTTATGCATTGGTCGAATGTGTATAATGATAGTACAAAGAGTAAATGGAGGATAAATTATTTATCAACTTATTAAGTTTTTATAGAAAAATCTTGATTTATATGTTCAATTACTGTTGGTAATTACAAGGGAACCGATCGGATGAAGACTGTTAATTAAACGCCAATTTCTACTGTTCGCTTACTTTTAATTTAAAAAAATTGGTCTTCACGCACCTTTCTCTGCTTCAATTTCTTCGTTCAATGTATCGATAAACGTAATATACAAAGAACAGTGAATAATTGATTAGTGTATAGATCAGCGTCAAATATCCGAGTATTGAGGTTTCAATCAAAGCGTCCTCGATTCCCAATTGGTCAGTTTTTTTTATTCTCGATGCCAACTATCAACGGTTTGACTATCTGTCATTCGTGTGTGAAATCACAACTCACCTATTATTGATTCAAATTAATTTTTTTAATCTTTATCAAATTAGTCTTTATTTAATAGGAGGGCAAAGTCGAAAGTCCCTGAAACATAAAAACAGATGGCGCCACAATCGAGAATCCCATGTGACATTTGTGATGTACCATCTTTAACTAAAACGCATTAAATTTATCAGACTGATGAGTCATTTATTTCTGTTTTGACACCCATCGAAAGCAAGGAGTCTTGAAGATTTTTGTAAAGATGGAAAAAATGAGGTTGGAATCTTGATTAAAGATTATTTATTGCGTGGTTACAACGTACGCAAACTTAAGCATTGCTTGTTAAAGATTATGGGGACTCTTCACCATCCATTGGAACGATTCTCAAGTGGTTTATTGCAATGTTCTCCAGATTTGACCCCATGCTATTTTTATCTATTTCCAAACTTGAACAAATGGCTCGGCGGAAAGAGATATGGTTCCAACGATGAGGTCATCGCTGGAACAAACGCCTAAACGTATTATTTGGAAGGGATTCTTGTTAAATTACATAGTTCATTAACTTCCCTCGCTGGATCTTCAACTATCTGCTTCCCAGATGTTTCTTTTGTTCCAGTTCTTCTAGCGAAATTTACACTTGAATCACCAAGAAAGATTTCAGTCATAATTTAGACAGTTGCATTTACGTATTGAAGTAAACAAAAACACAAACGATAATGATCACTCTCAAAATGATATCTTTGAAAGCCTTAATGCATTCAATTTACTCATATTTGGGTCATTCTCAGAATAAACATACTATTATATATAAATTTTTGAAACATACATTACTATTTTCATCTTTACGTACGTTTCGGTCTCACGACCATCATCATAAATGATCACTGTCTTAAACGGGATATCTTAAAACCAATTGTACGAGCTCAAAGCGTCCTTATCGCATTAATTTCTATTAAAATTAATTCGTTCCGGCAAAGTAGACGTTTTTAATTGATAATGATGCTTTGTGCTCAATACAATTAGTTTCAACAAATCTCATTCTATTAGACAGTGATTATTCCTGATAAGTGTTCTGATGATGATCGTGAGACCGAAACGTACGTGAAGATAAAAATAGTAAATATATGTGATAGTGTGACTTATCTCCACATCTCCAAAATCGTGGACGTTAATTCAACAAAAATAGCCTCGCACATAAGGATTATCATATAACACCTTAAAATATAGGTACATTGAATCGTATGTAACTCTAAGTAAATATTTATTCAAGAACTTTGATCACTGTTATTTTAGAACTGACTAACGTTATTAAGTTTTACTTTATAATTTATATTTAATTTCAATTTTTCAAAAGTAATGAAGCAAATCTATCTCTTGGCATTCCCAGTTGTTCCAAGTATACCATCTTTACATTAGAAGTTCTTAAATATTTGTTATAGATGGAGATATTGAATAAAACGTATAAAGGGGTAGAAATGAACTTATTCAAACACTTATTTCCTAGTGCTATAGCCTTCAAATTTACTGAAATTCTTATGGCAGTAAGTGGTGGGGATTTGGCTATACCACTATCGGCGTCCATCAATTGACTTCGGAGTGAAAGGTGTTCCAATAAGAATTGTTTTGTAATTTCAATAAAATGAAAATGATGTTATGTAAGGAGTATAACATCATTTGAATGTCCACCTCGACCATTTAACCATATTTTCCTTGACTTCCACACACAAAGCTGTATTTCGCCGATTCATTGCAGGCTCCTCAGCGTAGGCTTAACTTATGATGAAACCCCAAAGAAAGTTCACAGGTGTCAGATCGGTCGATCTTGATGGCAAATCTATGTCGCCAAAACGCGAAATTACTCGAGCAGGAAATATAGTTTGCATTGAATCACGAATTTCAACTTCCTAAATCATTATATTTTCTTTACAGTTGAGGGTAGATCTTTTTTCAATGCTAGCACCAAAGAAGACGATGATATGTAGAGTTGCTGGGAACGCATAAGCTACATAGTCCATAAATGTCTCCCCTAATTTCTGTGACCCCTATTATCCATTTTCGGGAATGAGTTTACATGAAAGAATGTAGTGTTTGGATGTACCGGGATATCAAAAATTATCTTGGTCAAGGGTGGTTGTGGAATCTAAAACGTGTGTCTTACTTTACGTTTGAAATAATTATGTCATAATTAATTTGAAGATTCTGAAAGTGCGAAATTTCGCAATTTTATACGAATATTGTAACACTCAGAAGTCTTTAGCGCTTTGGACTCCGGGATTTTCACGTGGCCTATCGAAATTAGAAGGTTCGAATTATCTAAAAACATAATTGCATGAACGCCAGACGTCCTATGTGATTAGCTACGAACGAAATCATTTTGACATATGCCTCGAGGAGCTCGCTGCGCGTAAGTTAGAGTTTATACATTTTACCTCGGTCTTGTTAATTTGGGGCCGTTAGACGCGCGTAGCTGAGATTTGAGAATAGCTCAAACTGTTTTAATTGAATTTTCCTATTTAATGGAGATTTATCGGAAAAAGAAGGGCACGGTCCCATACTAAATCTAACTACATGGAGCGAAAACGGCACGCGAAAAGTCGTCGTAAAGCCGTATTAGGTACAACCAGTTTGCACTTCTCTAACTCGCGTGCTACGGGCTTCTCACGTAAACGTCATTCGATTTACGGAAAATTAACTATTTCAAAACAGTTTTTGACCCGGATTGTGGCTATCACGACCTCTGAAAATGTTCAAAGTTCACATAATTAAATCATAATTTGTAGTTCATTATTGTTTTACAACTGAAAGAAATAGGTATGAAATTTGTAGTTATTGATGATGTCAGTGTGACAGTGACATAATTATTTCAAACGTAAAATAAGACACACGTTTTAGATTCCACAACCACCCTTGACCAAAATAATTTTTGATATCACGATACTATCATCAGCCTTATAATGTAAGACACTTTTGGACCAACGTGTATATTCAAACAACGATTCTCATAATAATTTTCTACGATTGTCACTTGTTGTACTTACCTGTAACCTGAAACATCAATGTCAATTGTATTATTGTCAATTTCAGTATAAATTGGTCAGTTCATATTAAAACATCCTTTATGCTCTAAGAAGAAAGTATTGAATATGAATATTTGATAACAATGTGTAATTGAGGAAACGATAGAAAAGAGGCGTATCTCATAAAGAACATACTAGAATAGTACCTGACCCTATAAAATGCTCCCCCCAATGCTATAATTTAGAAAAATACAACTTTGTTAAATTCAACGCTAATAACCAGATATTATTTCTACAATTGGTTCGGGTCAAAAATAGACATTCGTATTTCACTTTTTAATATCTTTTATAAATTATAGGTGGAAAGTTTTATTGTAAAATTACATGTTACGTCGGTTTTATCTTGTTGTCTTCCACCTATTGGTTTGGACGTAGTTAGAAACAGGTCCGTCTTTAGAATATGTGGCTTTGACTCATAGACTTGTGGCACTGTCATTTATCCTTCCATATTTAATTTAATTCAAAGGGAAGAACACATTTGTTCAACATTACTTGCTTTGAAAAGCTTATTTATTGATTGACATTCCGCATTATTACCAATAAGATGTTTCATAAATAGGAATACAGTTAAACAATGTAACTTATACTGAGTCTGTACCTGAAGACGACCCTGGAATTAAAATCTGTGATCGTTTTAATATTTTAAACTTATTATCAACGTGCTTTCCTTAGAATCCAGTCCAGGATATAACAATACTGTCGACGGCAATGGCAGATATAATAAACAATATTAGACATTCATAGAACATACAACACAACATTCAAGCAACTCATTGTCATGCGATTATCATATACATTTATTATTAAACTCTATCAGAACTGTCTCGATCGATGCTATATATACAATCTTATTAATTCATGTAAATCGTAGCAAAATTATACAGCGTTCGCTGAAAGTAAGGAGAAATTTATATATCCTTTTACCACTTTGATTCTGGGTAAACTTATTGTTTTAAGTAAATTGCATTGAGTTATGTTTACATTTGTTTCGTGACACATTGAAATTAAGTTATCAACCAGCAGTATTTGAATTGATCTTCGAAATGATCTTTAAATCTGACTTCAAATGATCTGCCTGTTTGGCTGGTATATGAGGCATTACCTCCTTCACACATTAACCTATGGTCAAGCTTCCGATTTCCTGAATTTGGTTTTTGTTTTCTCTTCATGGGATATTCAGTGCCCTTTAAAAAGTTGGCATCGTATGGGAAAAAGTTTAATAATAATTTAATTTAAAATTTGCCCTGGGCCTTTAGTTTTGCTTTAAAAAAGATAAAAATGCCCTACTCAGGAGCTAACTTTCGCTACCTGATAAAATTTACGTTTTTTTCATATAATTGCTTAAAATAAGCTTATTTGTTTTAATTTCGAAAATGTTTATATAGAAAGGTTGTTTCTATCCCGATTTTACACATGCGTCTCAAATAAAATTAGTGAATCATAGAATTACTCAAGTAAATATGATAAAATTACCAGTGAATTCAATCAAAGTTTGAACATTTTCCTAATTTCCTTCCAACTTTAATAACTTTTGAGAATCATCAAACGTTGGAATTACTTAAGTTCAACATTTTATTGTCAACGAATTTTTTTAATTGGTATTTGTTCTAAAAGTTAGTGTAAGACAAAATTATTTTATCAAATATCTTTTCTGTAATCGAAAAATTTTTTAACTAGTTTGAGCTGAAATTGTATTTTTCTGTCAACGAATTTTTTTAACTGGTATTTTTTCTGAAAATTAGTGTGAGACAAAATCACTTGGTTCAAATATTAATGCGAAATGCTGTAAAATTATTATAATATGAAATTACTTCGATTCGAATATTTTTCTACCAATAATTTCCAAAAATTATTGTAAAAGGAAACTACGTGAGCTCGTTATTTTCTCTGCGATTGCGAAATTTCAAGAATTAGTATAAGACGGAATTACTCCTCATCAACTATTTTTTTCTTCAAATATTTGCAAAAAATAGTGTAAGATGACATGGCATTTGTTTAAATATCTTTTCCGTAATCGAACAATTTTTTAACTAGTTTGAGGTGAAATTACTTAGGTTTCATCTTTTTTTTTTTAATTATTATAATATGAAATTACTTCGATTCGAATGTTTTTCTACCATTAAAAGTTTTCAAAAATTAGTGCAAAATGAAATTACTCAAGCTATGTATTTTCTCTGCGATCGCAAAATTTCAAGAATTAGTATAAGACGAAAATACTCCTCATCAAATATTTTTTTCTTCAAATACTTGCAAATAGTGTAAGATGACATGACTTAATTTTTTTTTAAACTAGTTTGAGCTGAAATAACTTAGGTTTCATCATTTTTTTGTCAATGAATTTTTTCAATTGGTATTTGTTCTAAAAATTAGTATAGGACAAAATTACTGGACTTAAATATTAATACGAAATTTGTTAAAATTATTATAATATGAAATTACTTCGATTCGAGTATTTTTCTACCGTCAAAAATTTCCAAAGATTAGTGCAAAATGAAATTACTTGAGCTCATATATTTCTGCGATAGCAAAATTTCAAGAATTAGTATAAGACGAAATTACTCCTCATCGATATTTTTTTCTTCAAATATTTGCAAAAAATAGTGTAAGATGACATGGCTTAAATTTTTTTAAACTAGTTTGAGCTGAAATAACTTAGGTTTCAACATTTTTCTGTCAACGAATTTTTTTATTTGGTATTTGTTCTAACAATTAGTGTGAGACGAATTTACTTGGCTTAAATATTAATACGAAATGTTTTAAAATTATTATAATATGAAATAACTTCGATTTGAATATTTTTCTACCATCAAAAATTCCCAAAAATTAGTGTAAAATGAAATTACTTGAGCTCATATATTTTCTCTGTGATCGCAAAATCTCAAGAATTAGTATGAGACGAAATTACTCCTCATCAAATATTTTTTTCTTCAAATAGCAAAAAATAGGTTAGGATGACATGACTTGTGTTTAAATATCTTTTCCGTAATCGAAAGTTTTTTTAAACTAGTTTGAGCTGAAATTACTTCGATTCAAATATTTTCCTACCATTAGAAATATTTAAAAACTAGTGTAAAATAAAATTAATTGATTTTGCCCGTTTTCATAGCTACAAAATTTTTTTAAATCGTTATGAGATGAAATTACTTGAAAACAAATATTTTCGTCCCATTGAAAATCTTCAAGAATTAGTGTTTTAGTGTTATGTGATTTTAAACATTTATTCACAATCGATTTTTTTTAACTAGTATGCCATGAAAATACTTTGTTCCGAATATATTCTTACAAATACAAATCATCAATAGTTGTAAAATTATATTTCTCGAGTTGAAATATTATTTATCATCAATTATTAAAAATATCAGAATAAAATCAAATTAATTCACGACAATATTTTCATACAATTAGAATTGTTAAATAACTGATGTAAAATAGAATTATTCGTTAAAATAATGTTTCTACCGTTAGAATTATTGAGTTATTAACTATGAGAAGGTATTATTGCTTGCTCGGTATCAAATTCGTAGGCATGTAATCGAAACTGAATATCACTAGACGACACTGAATTAAGTTTCTGCATTGTTCCAACTGGAAGGTGTGTTGTACCGTAGGTGTTTAGAAAAGACGAGGTCGTTTTATATTATAAGGATACATCATTTCTCCTTATCACTGTAAATGTTCATTCCAAGTTCACCAACATTTCTATTATAATGAAAACGTGAACAAAAAGTGTAGCTTTCAACGTCATTCACACGACAATATTCTTTTAATAACACACAATCAGTTACATTGTATTTCGATTAAATTGATTCTTGTTATTAAAAAACGCAAGGATTTTCAATCGATAAGAATGTTAAACAACAATACACAATATATTTAAACTATTAAAAAAAGAGTGCATAAATAAACTTACAAGTGTTCACGCCTGAGAGAGCGGTGATAAAGCTGTTATTCTTGTCATACAAGTAATATTACGGTTGTTTCAGAGATGCAAACGGTGGGAAATTAAAAACGGCTCTGGACTTTTCCGGATTCCAACGATAACGATATAAAAATTTGCGTTAATTTTAGTTGAGATTATAAAGTTCATGTAACTGTTCATAATAATGGCTACGGTACAGAATTAAAATGCAAGTATTAGGTGGTTAATTGTTTCCTCATCTGTTTTCAAACTCACCGGTATCTAGATTTATAGAGACTATCGTAACTGGACGAATTACAGATAAAAGATGATCAATTTAAGATAACAATAATGGGGAGTTTATTGACATAAGCTCGTTCCTCCAAATAGCTTCACAAAAAAATCTGATGGGGTTAGATCGGAAGACCTCGGTGGTCAATTGATGTCACGACTAGGAAATTTGGTTTCACCTGATGTGTCACTTGAAATTGTTGGTTCCTTTTAAGGAAAAATCGCTTAGACTCTCCCGATAAGGCGTTGGTGCGATAAGAACGCTTTGTGATGATCGTGAGAGCGAAACGTACGTATTTCCCGAGAATTTATATATAATACAAAATAAACTAAACCCAAAAACATGGACATATATAAAATTGACAACTTTCGTTCAACGTGAAGCGATGGGAATTAAATACTTAGTATAATACATATGAATTTTTCAACAAGTATATAATTTACAAATCTGACTTCAATATATCTTATGATTCATTTTAAATATTATCTATAACTCTACTATACAGTCTTCCTCTAATTTTTATAGTTCAAAACTCATACCTTTTTTTATTAACGATATAATTGAAATATTATTTTGGTTATTGTAATTTAGTGTATAGATAAATAAATTAATTGACAATCATTCATTTAAATAATTAAAATTAAGGTTTAATCAAATTCTTTAAAGTGTCCACGTCATAGAGATCTTGTGTATAGGATCTCTATGGTACACGTACGCAGCATCATCATTGATGCTTCAAAAACGTTTGCCCTTTTGACCTGCTTTGAAAGAGGTACTGTACATATCATAATAAAAGATGCTTGAAATTCTTTACCATAATAATTGATTAAAATTTGTCATTATATATAAAAATTCTCGGGAAATAGGTCATATTAACACATTATTTTAAATTTTCGTCTTTACGTACGTTTCGGTCTCACGACCATCATCAGAAGACTTATTATGTCAAAAAGGGTTTAATAAAAAAGCCCACGTCGTCGAAACGAACAAACCCACGAATAATCGAAATTGTATCGTCAATATTAAAGTATAAAATTTTTTTTTGTGGCTAGAATCCACTATTCAGTAATATTCTTATAATATACAAGCGCATGTTGGTATAGTCTCATAACAACTGAGATCGGAGTTATTTGTTGAGTAGCTACTTTCGAACCAGATGTAAGATTTATGAGGTACTTGAGAAAGGTTTCAGACCTGTATTGGAATATTACTTTTAAGCATTCTTCTTAAAATATATTTTTAACATTATAGAGACGCATGTAGGAATTTGCAAGAGATTTTATTTAATCAAATTAGTATAAATATGACTTAGATTTTGAGTATCTGTCCTATGATTTACAGATTTGGAGTCACGTTTTATGTGAATCAGCCCCAGGATAGATCTTTTATAATAATTGGTTTCCTTAGTTAAAACATTAACATTTTTGTAATCAAATTGATGGTTATAATCAAAGCAGTGCTTAGCAAGGGCGGTGGCATTTTCTAAGTTATTATTTCTTGTGCTATACTTATGGCCATACATTCTTTTTTGTAAATCTTGCTTAGAGATTCCAGTATAAGTCCCATCACAATCTAAACAATTCAATTTATGTACTGTGTGGGTTTGTTTATCTTTAGGTATTACAGGTTTTAGATTTGAGAAATATTTCCCAACACAGTTAGTAGGTTTATGCGCAACATTTATATCGTACTTTTTCAAACATTTCTTGATTTTCTCTGAGGTCTCCGGAATGTATGGTAAAGTTATATAATTGTTTGTATTACCTTTTTTGTTATTTTTATACGACGAACCAATATAGATTTTGTTTATTCTCTCTTTAATGAGATAGGATTGAGAATCTTTATTACTAAAATTTGTCGAAAAACAAAATAACAAGATTCTCGTGTAAATATGGCAAATATTCATTTTTCGGAGTTTTTCAGAAAACTGTATTGAGTTGCTTTTGATTTTATAACCATAAAATAATACTCAGTGACCACAAAAACTTATAACGTTGGACGAGAACCGAGACAGAAATATGAAGGAGAATGACACAATTTTCCACCAGTTTTCCAGAAAATTGTACCGAGACACATCACGGCATCTTATTATTTTAATACCACTCAAGTTTTAGAAAAAATTTTGGTTGTTGCCATTTTAATAATTAATATGAAACTTGATTCAAGTTTTCATTGTTCATGTATTCATTTATTTTATCAATTTTCTCAACCATAAGTTCATTCTCTCATTTTTTAGCATCATTTCATTCATAATATTTCTTCAACTACCCGATATTCTCTAGAGTTACCTTTTGTAATCCAGAAAGAATATGCGACAGTTACTAAAATCCCATTTAATCTCGTTTTTTCGTTTTAATTTTACTAAAAATGACAACTATTTGCTTATTGAAATATATGTTCAGTTTTCTAAATATTATGTTTCTTGAGATATTTAATACGTAAATTTACATTTTTTTGCATCAGCCAATCTCCATTAGGAGATAAGAGTTACATATTTATAACCTAAATTCTATAATAAATTTATGAATAAACATACAGCCAGTGGAATTGTTAATTCTTCAGCTATATTAAACGCTATATACAACGTACAATTATAAATAATTAAATGATCACAACAAATATTACGAAACGAAATTAAACAATCGCGTCTTCGGATGCATCGAAACAATCTACGTTTTTTCAGTCGTTAGTATCAGATTAAACGCTATTTTTAAATCTACAAACAACATTTTCAAAGTTAAGATAGGTTATGGTTGTGCAAGACATTGCTAGAGTGGCACGCAACACGCTTACATATTATGTGGAATAACGACATGGTCTACAGCAGGTTAATACACTTTGAAAAAGCAACACACAACTCTTGTTTAAAAACAAATAAAAATACGCGAGAGAGAAAAAGGCACGTCGGTTGTTTCGCCTGGCATGTAGAGGGCGTTATTGCTATTATAAGATTCATGGCTAGCTTGATATATTATAAGTTATTTCTTATTTTACGTTTGGATATATTGCATCTAATCTTCCTTGTTTTATTACCGAGTACCGTTTTTAAATTGTAGGAACGTCGGATGTTAATCACGTATACTTATTGCTATCTCTGGCTAAAATTTTAATTAAATTATAATAACATAAAGCCACATATTTTAACTCGGGATAGTTTATAAATTATTAAGTTGCTAATTAAAATTAATATTAATTAAAACTGATTGGTTCTAGTGTACATGAATTTGTTTCGTAATGAATACTAATGCCATCTGCGTTTTACACAAAAAAAATTGATTTTAAGTTTTAGATAATTATAAGAAAAGCGTCAGAATTCTGCATGCTGTCGCTGGAACTTTTAACTGTATTATAATTATTTAGGAAAAAAATGTAATTTCAGCTATTGAATAAATTAGTTGGAAACCTATTTTTTTCGATGGAAAATATGAATATTTAAAATTGCCAATGATGTATTATCGATTTTATTGTTTAATGTTCGCATTTTCCATTTTATTATCATCGTTAGAAATTAATATTTTTCAATACCACATTTGAAGCAAATTATTCAATCTGCAGAAGAAGCTCACGCGTATTTATTGTATGTAAATTAAATTACGAATATCACACAATAACATTTGAAAAATTATTCATTCAGCTCATTAGAAGTTGATCAAGTATTCTTGTTTCCATGAAATGGTTTGCTATTTGAATTGCATCAAATTATAACCAATTTTAGTCAAATGTACAGGGAATTCGTTTGACTATCCTGAATTTTCCTTGAGGATGATACGAACATTGATGTAATTAGAAACGGTATATTCCTATCCACATATTATTTTTTAAATCAACAAAGCATAGTTAAGCAATTAACGCCTTTAATAGAAATGAACTAACTAGATTAAAATTACAAGCAATTTTATTCCCGATAATAATAAATCAAAATTACTTATTTGTTTCCAAATTAATTCAATAACTGTGTGTGGAGTTCACTGTTGGGTTTAAACAAATCAGTAAATTGTTATTAAATTTGAATTGGTGCTTCGTCCACATTTAATTGGAATCAATAATTAATAATTATAAGCAATAAGGAAAGTACCTACAACCAAATTCTCCATATGAAGTGAAATTAAAAATTGAGTGAAGCTTGAAATATTGCATCTATTTAAATGGAGAATATTTAGAATGAACTAAATACTACTGAATTGAATACATTCAAGAGTTAATAGTATTTCCACAATTAATTATGGGAGGAACAAATATTTTGGGTGTAATTGTAAATGAGGATGCAATTTAACAATAGAAACAGTCTGAAGTTTGTTAAATCGAATCGGTCATTGGGTAGATCATTTTTTTGTGCTTGAATTTTTCTATTGATTCCAAAATATTGAGAATTGTAATAAATATAGAGAATTCTTGGCTGATGGATGAATTCCGCGTCACAATAGCACGATTTGATGCCGACGTTCCGCCAACCATTACAGGCGGCATCTTCAGGGCTTCAGGATTGGGGTTGGGATAAGTTGACAGCTCAAACAAGGAACTTATGACAGATTGCTTGGGCAGGGTGGTGGTGGGAAAGGCTATTGAGGTATCAATCGCTGTGAGTGAGCTTTCAATAGACAGAATGTCCTAAAGTACCGTCAGTCTGCTGACTAACTAATACATCTAGAACCGGGAGTGAACCTATCGATTCAACTTCCATGGTGAAATGGATATTTAAATGATTGATGAGGAAGGGAAGAAGATTTTCGCGACCATGTTGCCAAATAACGAAAGTGTCGTCGAAATATCTAAGCCAACATTTTGGCTTGAGAACAGATAAATCAATAGCATCTTGCTCAAAAGTTTCCATGAAGCTATTAGCTAAGACCGGAGAAGGAGGGGAACTCATGGCAGAACCCGAGGACTGCTCGTGAAACTTGCCATCGTATAGAAAATATGTGGAAGATAGGCAAAAATCAATTAAGGGTAGTAAGTTCATTGAAATGTTTCTGGCAGGTAACAGCTGAGAAATTATGGAAAGTGTCTGGAATGGGAACATTGGTAAAAAGTGATTCAACGTCGAAGCTGTCGAGCAAATCGTGCTATTGTGAATATTGACTTATTGTTTTTGAATGAAATAAAATGTTTTTTGTGTCTAACTTCAAATGATCTACCAATTTTACCAACTTATATGCGATTACATTCTTCATATGTCAACTTACACGTGTACGGTTATACTCGCCAGGGTTGGACTTAGGCAGTGGGTATACTATTAAATGTTTATTAAGAGAATAAGATGATACATTCAAAATCCATTACCTCCGATTCTATGTGGTCAATTTTTTCTCTTATTCCTACCATTGCTATCAGAAAGGTTACAATTTTATTTTGCTAAACAATTTTGTAGCAAAAGCTCTCCCAGTGTTGCCAATCTTAGAACAAGGCTATAAATCTATTTGGTTATAAACGGTATAGTAACGAGTGTTCAATTCCAAAATACATCAGCAATCCCAAATTAAACTTTAAAGTTTAGTTCTAATTTTAGTATATCCTAGATTCTAGAGTCACGTAATTGTTTTTGTTACTATTTACAGCCAATGGCAGTTATTTTTTGAAGATTCCTTTTTGTATGTTAGAGTCCTGATATTTGTTGTTTTAACCACTTTTTTAGCATTTTCCACCATAATGATTAAAATATACTTTAAATTAAATTATAAGTTTTTTTTTCATACGTTCCTGATTCGGTGCCTTCTTATGCGAGTTTCAACCACGTTACTGAAGGACGTTTTTAAAAAATATTACTATTTTGAAAGCGTTCGATGCACAATGTCTTATTATTGAAGGCAAGGAGAAAAGTACCTGAAAAATAAAACAGATGGCACCACAATCTAAAATCCCATGTGACATTTGTGATGTATCGTCTTCAACTGGAACGCATTAAAATTTCCAGTTCTGTTTTGACACCCATCGAAAGCAATAAACTTTGAAGATTTTTGTAAACATGGAAAAAAAGTGAATTTCGGGTCTTTTGATTAAACATTACTTCTTGCATAGAAAAAACATTACGCAAACCAAAGCATTGCTTGTTAAACATTATGGTGACTCTTCACCATCGATTGACACGATTCACAAGTGGTTTACAAAGGACACCGAACGTTCTGTGGTCGTCCAATTGAGGTAACAACGCTAGAAATCGTCGATAAAATCCATTGTATGGTATTGGGCGATCGGCGAGTTAAAGTGCACGCGATTGCTGAAGCTATGGGCATCTCAATCGACGCTCCGGGACATTTTGCATAAATTTTTGAATATGAGAAAGCTATCTGACAGATGAATGTCGCATTTGCTTCCTGTTGACAACTTCAAAGGAGTGTTTGGCGATGTTCAAGCGCGATGAAAAGGACTTTTCGCGTCGTTTCGTAACCGTGGAAGAAACATATCACAACACACTAGAGACCAAAGAACAGTCGAAACCATGGACTTGTCCTGGCGAATCGAAGCCGAAAAAGGTTGAAGTGGGTTTTTCGGCCAACAAAGTCATGACTTTGTTGTGTATCGTCCATATCTTGTAAAGATCAAAACGATCAACGTGCGTATATTTCGCAGAGCTGTTAGATCGATTCGACGCTGATTTGAAACGAAAGTGGCAGCATTTGGCAAAGAAAAAAGTGCTCTTCCACCAGGACAACGCATGGGCGCACAGGTTCGCAGTCACAATGGCAAAATTCCATATTCTCCAGATTTAGTCCCCTGCGATTTTTATCTATTTCCAAAGAGGTTTGGCATCAATGATGAGGTCATCGCTGAAACTAACGCCTATTTTGAAGGATTGTCGAAATCGTATTATTTGGAAGAAATCGAAAACTAGAAAAAAAATTTTCTTTAAAAAATGGGTAAAATTATCTAGACCTCTGAAGAAATTCATGTTCCGAAGTTTGTGTTTGTGAGGTTGAAAATATATTTAAAGTCCCCTTCTTATGCAGGGGCTCAATACCCCCAGATATAATAGGCTTGCTACGCCTATGAATATGATGAATATTCATCAATGTCCTGGTATATAATGATACTAAATCATATCGGTTATTCTTGCCCTGGATGAGAGAATATGTAACCAGATATTACTGGAAACTACTATTAAAACATCGTTAAAATTGTTGCGCATTTTTTTCCCGTCCTTAAAAATTTATAATACCGATAAGTCGCACATAACCATACGTGCCACGACGAGTATGTGATACAAGTTGTCATTCTTGTCCCGCCATTATCGACAAACGGGACAGAAAGAAACGACGACAACTGCCCTAGCTACGAATCGTTCCAAGTTATGTACTTTAATACGTCGATTTCTATTCTCGACAACGAATTAAAGCTATTCAATTAGTACATTTGTAATTTCTTGTGTTTTCTACGATATTTATGTCTTTATTTTCACCTCGTTTTTATGGTCGAGATTTCCACCACACAAATGTCAATACAATTACAATAATTGCGTGAGCCTGATTTAATATTACTGAATTTTGATACACTCCCATTTGTGATTCGTCATTTTGTCGAGACAGGGTTATTAGATTTCTTGTCACTGACAATTCAATTGAATATTAAATGTGTGAGAGAACTAGAAACAAATGAATACATGAATATACTCGTTCATATCATGTTGGATTTTTCAGATGAAAATGATATAAGGTCTTTCTAATCCAGAACGATCAGGAACATCACAAACTTATAGTTCCAGGCAGCTGTTTCGCTCTTATCATACTCATCAGTGTAACGAGCAAATTTGCAACGTTACCGAACGATCCCTGTTGAAGGTAGTCATAACTAGCCTACAGCCTGGTAAAAACAACAAAATATCACTTTTTTATTGTTATCTTTGTTGTTTTTAATAGATTTGCCTCAATAGCTTGTGAAATTTTACTGCAAGTGTATTTTTTAATAAAACACTAGAAATAGTTTACGTCATCAACAAATACATGCCCCACAAACGCTGGAAATATCCACCATTCATGTCAATGCAACTTTCTAGCCGATTCCTATGTGTGTTCATGGGTGTTCGTACTCGTTCAAATAAACCTACCTCATTAAGAAATATCTCGCATTGCTCTATTATTCTTTGTTCAAGATAACCCTCGTTTTCAATTAGAATCGAGTAGACCGTCTATTTCAAATAGCCCAAAAGAGAAAATCTAAGGGGTTTGAGTCGGGTGAACGGTGGGGCCACTCAACTGAACCGTTGCGGCCTATCCACTTCAGAGACTAAACTAAATTCAAATGATTTCGAACTGGAAGATGGGAAGGTGCTCCATTTTGCATAAGCCAACTTGCTAATAATCTAATTGCGTATGGCACATTATCTAGAATATCGGTAAGGTCATTCAAAAAATTCAAATATGTTTCACCATTTAAGCGACTAGGCATTATAAAAGGTCCAGTGAAATGATTCTCGATTAGCCTTGCCAATACATTTATCGAAAATCTTTAAATGTGCATGGGGAGTTTTGCCCAAACTTGACTGTTGTGGAAATTCACAATTCCTTCTCGCGTGAAGCCGGCTTCATCAGTGAACAAAAGTTTTTCAGAAGGAAATGGCAGTTTTTCTGGATTTTGAATTGCATACATCAACCAAAATCTAATTGCAGTTGGAAATCTTACGAAATCATTCCAATCGATGGCGAAGAATCCCCATAATGTTTAACAAGCGATGCTTAAGTTTGCGTAATATATTTCAACGCAAAAAATAATGTTCAATAAAAACGCGAATTTCACTTTTTTCAGAACTGAATGAAAATTTAATTCGTTCTAGTTAGTTAAAAATGGTACATCACAAATGTCACATGGGATTCTCGATTGTGGCACCATCTGTTTCATTTTTCTGGGGCATATGAAGATGCCGAGATAAAACACGAAAAACGTATCTTAGCTTCCATTTTTAAATCGCCATAGCGCTTCATTGAAGTATTTCCAAACACATGTTGATATGACATTATTCTCTTATTTTTTCCGTAATTTGGCTTTTGAATTTATTCCAGGACATCGTGTATTGTATTTTTGCAGTTAGTTTGTTTTCATAAAAAAAAAACTAAAACAAATATCAGGTCCTCTGAATCCCCACGGTTTCCCACAATACTGCATAAGCTGTTCCATTACTACGAAGTTAAATACACTAAAATATATTTTAAATTACATTCGAAATGAAATATTTACTCCGCATAACAAATTATGCTCTAGACGGTTTTATATTTTGCGTAACTACTCAAAGTGGATGTAATACCCGTATTTTATTAATATCCTCTCTAAATTATAATAAATTTGATGATCTGTGGTTGTACATATAAAATTCACAAAACGAGAGGCCGAAGTAACATGTAATTTCTACAAAAGTAAATTGAATTATATGCTAAACTCTTTAATGCAAATACAGGAAACGCAAACCGTTACTAATAATATAGGTACTCATAACTATATTTCACTTAATTTCTAACCTTCAAGTTACTCATATAATTACTTTCGCCCACGTTAATTTTTTTAAATTGAAACCAGTTATTTCAACTCAATTTTCAACTTTACTGTAATTTCAAACGTATGCTTATATTTTGTCGTTGTGAGACCACAACGCCTTTGCATATGTTTCGATAGTTCTGTACACCATCAGACAAATTGTATCATGATTTAACTGATACCTCGAAGTGATCGCCGTTAGGTAATCGACGATAAAAGCTACTATCGCAAACAATAAGTTCTCCAATTGGTTGAAAACTGTTCATTCAAATCAAGTGTACCAAGATTGAGCCTTGAAGAACTCCCAAATACACGGCGTTTGGTTGATAGAATAGTGCATCAATGGTCCCAAATGAATCTCACCTCGATATACTCTCAACTTTGTTTTGTAATGATTGTCGAGCTAGATCATCGTTTACGATGATTTGGAGTGGTTCATCAATCAATAAGTGTTTCTTCAATTGGAAACATGATGATTTGGAATTCTTATTCAATGCAATAATCATGAAACTAGCCAACATAGTCAAGCTTGCATGATGCATAGAACGAACCACTGTAAGTTAGAGATGAGCCAAGATAGCACATTTTCAGGTATCTGTCTCGCTACTCCCAAAATCTTCATCCCTGATAGGGGAGATTGGAATAAACTTTCGCCCTATGGCCACCAGGCGGGAGCAAGAGTTGGTGGTTCTAGGCACATACTGCACATCGGAGGTTTACGAATTTTGACTTGCACCTTGGAAAACCATATGTCTAGACGTACATAGACACATAAAAACCTGGACGGGACTGCTGCACGCTCCGACGACATCGCAGCAATCGCGCCAATAAACCTAATCCGTTCACAGAACGACTGCCTTTTGCATCCGTTCTATCAAAATCTGTGCAGGCCGGAATGATCTTTATGTTGTAACGCAGCGAAGACCGAATTGAGCTCAAAACACCGATAATCAGAACAACTAATACGACCTTGTGGCCTGGAAATAGCGTGCAAAGCTCGAACAGGAGATTTTCATACTTTGTCCATTTTTCCTCCTCTTTCAACACTATGTTCTCGTCTGTCGGAGTAGAAAATTCGATGACATACATAGTCTTGGTTTGTTTATGTAGTAGGATGTCAGGCCTATTTGCTCGTATGGGAGCTAACGGTCGGAAACGGGTAATTTCAGTAGATCTGGGGTTTTGGTAATACAGCAACCTTAGGGCCACATCATGGCGATGGGTGTACGCCGAGGCCGGTTCTGACGGACATGCCGACAGCTGGTGGAAAATAGTCTCAGGCGCCTTTCGACAGGCCCTGCAGCTGACATCGGGAACCTGCATACCCATCACGTTGCGATGATAGACCAATGTGTTGATTACACCATCTTGGCAAGCTGCGGTAAATTCCTCAGTTTCGGATGTAAGCGCGGCTGACCTTAGGTAGCCTGGTTGACATGCTGAGCGTTCCAATGTTTCTGTAGAAAACACCGTGTATCGGCTTGTCAATATCTTGCTCCGGTGCATTTACCTGGGCTTTCAGGCGAGAAGGTAGCAACCCGAGGTCACCCTCTAGTTGGCCTTCTCGATGTAAAATTCGAGACCAAGTTCTTCCGCAGCTTTTTGTGCTTCCTTAACGATAAATGCCCCCAATCAGGCCAATTCGTGACAGGCACAGAAAGGAGTCCGAACTGTACAAGCTATACTCAGAACCACACTTCGATGCAGACCTTCCAGACTGAGGAGTCCCCCACCTTCCCGATGACGTGGGAGATAAATTTTAGAAACGGACGACCTAGGATGCAAACTGTGAAGGATATGCATCATTCTCCTGGTGTCTTTGTCGAGTCTACGCAGCTCATCGACCGTCCATTTCACCACTCCAAAAGAGTAGATCAGTACTGGAACGGCAAGCATATTTTTTCCAGACACCTTTTTCTCACTCAAAAATTCTGACTACCAAATCTTTCGAATAAGATTTCTGTACTTGCCTCGAAGAGCCACCTTTACCTGAGAAGCGTCATAATTGGGACGCTGTTCAATTCCCAGCTATCAATAGGTCTCTCTAGCATCAAAGTGTTTAAAGATGCTTCCGTCGGCAAGTTACATATTATCCTGGACTTCGGGAGATCGTACTCTCCTCAAATGCAACACTGCGCACTTGTCCAATCCCAACTCCATTTCTAAGGCTGGTGTATATTCCTGAACCAGGTTGAGAGCCTGGGCATGCAGTTTCATATCATCCATGTAAAATAAATAGGTGATCTGATGCCTCCGGTCGTTCAGTGAGCATTGATAGTCGCATCAAGGCTAGTCAAAGAATGCAGACATGCACTGGCTGAACTAGCCAGGACAAACAAAGTTCAACTGATTTCGGTCCCAGAACACAGTGAATTTAAAGCCAAGTGAAATGGCCGACTACCTGTCCACACCGGAGTCACCTGTTGCCCCTGTTGGGACGCCAGAGCTGATGGTTGCATCATCAAACTGCATGGGGGAACTCGCAGGGCCAGCTAAACACTCTAAAATAAATTCCTTCCATTAGATGAGATGACTGGAACCCTCAAGGGTCATTGTCATATAACAAACACCTTCATATTAAAATGACCCTATATGAAGGAAATGCAGAGATGGAAGAAACTGCCTCGCACGTCCTGTTGGACGTCAGCGTAACCAATATACTGGTTTTCTGGCGGCCAAAAACCGACCAGAATAGAATAAGCTACTGATGATGGAGCGCACAATGGGCTCATGATGATGCAGTTGGAGGTTTTGAAATTTCTAATAGGATCACTGAGTGACCAATACAAATAGAAGGCTTTTCAATTCTGGTACCTAAAAGATGGTTCGAATTAAAGTTTCCAGACCGCCAAAAAGGTCACTCAGATGTACGATCTCTTCACAAAGACACATTCCTCTGGGAAATAGACTATCTCTAAGAAGAGAATGCATTTATTAACCAAAATTTGCTAATCTCTATTCACCATCTTTTATGCACGTGCTATCGAATTGTGTGCACAAAAGAAAGGTTTTCGAGGAGGAAAAATGCGAACCAGTGAAGTAGATGTGAAACCACCATATGTCTTTACACATGAAAATAAACACTCCATGCAGTCGATTAGACCAATTCAGCTTACCCAAAAACCGTTTCGAACTATCTTCTTCAGCTCATTCTCATTTGCCGAGTTGTCAAACGCTCTATAATTTTTGATTTGAAGCTATTGTACTGGAAACCTTGTTGTAAAGCATATATCGCACATCCTTCCATCGGGAAATTAAACTACATCCACTTTATTTCTCCGGCAGATAACAAATGTTTCTGTCAAATCTGTCAAATTGCTATAATTGCTACTCCCTAACCAATTTTCATTAAATGCTAGCCTAACCATAATTATTATCAGCTTCGTATCATTGTATTTCTGTGTTTGAAACTAACACATTCGAGTTGGGATAATATTTCAAGGATTAAGTTTATATTTCATCCGTGTTGGGAGTGATCGTTCGTGAATAATTGATCTAAAATTGAAGAGTTCTGCGTTATGCGTCTGAGTGACAACAGAAATGTTAGAATTTATGTACAACCTAAGGCTGAGAATAAGTCGATGCACAAAGCGAAAGTAATGAGTAATAAACAAGATCTTGAAAAATCCAGACAAGTAAAAATAAATTACATTCAACTATAATAAAGTTAACAAACCAGACTTGACCTTGCGCGTAAAATACTCACCAAGTAATTTAAATCCGCGAAATAATGGCATCGTAAAATAAAAAAAAACGACATCGTGTGTGTACTCTTTTTTCGTTCGGTACAATTGACACGATCATCGATGTGCGGTTAGATTAAGCTGCTTGCTGCTGATTTTCATATGCTCATATCCAACCTTGAATGAAACGTGGTGATATTTCGAAAATAGGCGGAAGAACACTATAAAATAGTAACAATAAAAATACTGTTGCAGAACTGAGGACCTTTCAACTGCCAAGTAGCCATCATCAGAGTAAACTAAATTAAAAAATCAAAATGTGGCTGTTTAATCACTATTTGAGGTTAATAATGCAAACAAGGCTTTGCCCTAGGCTGGAGTTGAATCTGAATTCAATAATAAACGGGTTGTATTGCAAATTTAGAAAACAAATTAAGGAATTTATTAATTACTGAAGGGTGAAACTTTTGAATTTTTTGAAGAATTTGAAGGTAATTTGATTAATTGGTTACGTTCCAATTTCTTTTTTTGATAGAAATTATGGGATTGATCAAAGATTTGTCGTAACTATTGACCAACGCTATTTGCTAAAGTTTCTCAACGTCGTCATTATAATTTTGCTGGCTCTAAGAGACGTTTAATAATTATGAACAAAACAATTGAACTAAATTCGCAGGATGTTTTTCTGTATATATTGAGTTCCAAGTGATTGCCATCTTTCTTAATTTTTTTAAATACTTTGACTACTTTAATTGTGGATCTTCCAACAAGCCAAGACCAAAAATTACAACATTGAAACTGCTGAAGAAACTAGTATATCTGTAATTGGAATAACGGTTATTTTTTCATACTTTTTTATACTGGCTACACTAGAGGCAAACCTAAAATTGCTTGTTTGTTCGAAGCTGCTGAGCATTTCAATCCGCGATGTGAGTGTTCTGTTCACGTGAACGCCGCATGCACTTGTCGACGTATGCTCTACCTTTAGTCCAGGCGTTTAAGGATTTTTTTTTATGTGAATTAACATTGTGCTCGAAAAACTATGTTCTTTTTTTGGACCCAAAATTACCGTTTTGCGATTTTTTGCGTTTCGAGACGCAATCGACTTGAGATGGACCCAAGATTAGTGTGTTATTATTAGCACATTGAAAAATTGAGTTTATGTCAAAGAGTTTTTCCTTTTTTCATATTCTGTTTCGGTGGAAAGATTTTTATTTCTCTTCTTTCGATTCTTGATATTTTGACCTACATAATTTTTTGGTGTCCAAATCGGCCATTGAAAAATCCTTATTTTTCGAATTTCAGAAGATTTCGTTATAAGCATTCATTGAAGAAACTATAATTTCGCGTGCGGAATCTATTGTACCGACGCTCGCTTATTGCCGCTAAGTGAAATTCCGCGCTAGTTTTCTATGACGAAATTCGTTATAATTTCCCCAAAATTAGGCCCTCTAAAAGCCCAAACACATTTATTAGGATAGCTTCATTTATATCCAACCCAAATCGATCTGCTTGGACTTGAAATACTCGTAAGAAGAACCTCTAATAGAACATAGAATTTGAATTCCGTGAAAAATTCATAACCTCAAAAAATGTTGCCAAAGTTATGTCTTTGTACCAAAATGCTTGATTTTTTGGTTATTAGATGCAGAATGATGAAATTTTTCGAATGATTTTGGTTTTAGATCGATAAAATAGGTATTTCGTTTGGAATTCGTGAAATACGGATTTTTCAAAATGGCCGATTTTGACGCCAAAAAATGAGGTAGGTCCAAATACCAGAAACCGAAAGAAGAGAAATAAAAATCTTTCCACCGAAACGGAATATGATAAAAACAAAAACTCTTTGACATATACTCAATTTTTCAATGTGCCAAAAAACCCACTAAATGGGGCCTATAATGAGCCCACCTGAAATCGGCTTAATACAGGAACCAAAAATCGCGTAGTAGTTTTTCCAACAACTTTTGTCTCGAAAATTGTTTCGTATAACCCATAGTTTTGTCTCAAAACGCAAAAAATCGAAAAATGGTCATTTTTGGGTCCAAAAAATGAACATAGTTTTTCGAGCGAAGGGTTAATCCAAATATTAACTACACCAACATGTTCAGCCCGTCAAAATACATAAGAATAGACCAAAATCAGAGCTCGCCGAAATTCGGACAAAAATCGTCGATTTTTCTCTTTAAATGCCTGGACTACTTGGAAGTGGATAGGCTATTATAGTATGCTACAACTCAAACAAATAAAGCGGCTTTGGCACACAAAACTGACAAAGTCCAGAAATCTGGCAAACATAGTTCTCTCAACATCCGCGCGTAAATTGTAGATGGCACTCTGGTGCGTGTACTAATCGCAGATTTTATAAGCACTATTTCTCTCTACAATCGTCCAGATAGTTACCGCTCCGAACAGTGTGCGAAACAAATCGAATAACGTCGAATATTTCAACGGACCGCTCCCATTAATTACTCGAAATACTTTTCGACTACTCTCATCTTTGGTTATAGGACGGCACTGTTAGATGGCGTGACTTCTGATGATCAAGAATCAATAATAATTTGGCGCTTGGACCTTTTTGTCGAGGCGACGTCAAATTGGAATTGTTTCAGCTTGAAGTTCAAGACCTTCCTTCCGCGCAGGATGTACGCTAGACGTCACAATTTTATTAGATCTACGATGTCACAGGAAAGGCGATGGAAATGACATTAAAATTGAACATTCCATTGCGTTCTCTGATACGAATACGCCTAACGTCATTACGAACTATCGGGCTACTGAGCCGCATTATTATAATAATTGCATTTTAAAATTTTTGCAGTTGCACTTGTTATCTGGTAAATAAATTGACCTAATTACAATCTCCCAAGTGTAATAGTCGACAGCTTTAGATTGCATACAGTCGTCCAAACGGACCGGCCAACATTAAAATAGTTAATTCCGAATTTCTGATAGCTCTAAAACTCGATTTCTATAAGTTCTAATTTTGCGCAAAATACCAAATAAAACAAAAGTGATTTATAATACGGTTGGTTTCGATTCATATTATATATTATTAATAATTATTATAAATATGGAACATATTTAAATTGTCGTTTAGTTCGTTTGTTTTCTCGACTTAGGTACACGTTCGTGTTTTGTTTGTCCTTTCTCTCGTCAATCTCGGGTAGATTGCAATTGTCGAAATTTCGGTTTATAGTGTTGGTACGACGAAGTGTTGTATTTTTCTGTAGTTGCGTCGATAAGTTTGTGGTTTCGTAACGTCGACTGAAGTGAACGTAAAATGCCATCGCTTTTTACGGACCTCGAAAAGTGTGTCAGATACAAGACATAGTTTAAAAGGATCAGTTAAACTATAGATATATTGCGTTTCTATTTAACTTATTCTTAAAATCATAAAAGTTTTTATTGTTAGGTAATACACCTGTCATTTGCCGATTGATTGCTGTAAGAAGAGAATTTATATACTGTCTCTTTGATCTGACATATTAGGTCTTCACAGCTCAAGTTTGGTTGACAATGTTGAAAAACTTTCTTAATTGTGACGCCATAAATTATTGGTTTAAATTAGAATGTTTTCAATTAATTCTTACATGAACTAAATGGTATTAGTCATGCTAATCAAAGAAGTATACAGGATGCTCCATAACTTATGCACCATAGAGTAACAGGTGTTATTAGAGATTAAGTCATGTACAGTGTGTCCACGTTAAGCACTTCCCAGCCTTGTAACTTTTGTATGTTTTGACAGATTTTGATAAACTTTTTTTTGTTAGGTTCGTATGCAAAATGTGCATTAAACTAGTAGATAATTATAGTTTTGGGCTGTAATCATGGCCAGCTATGACCACTTCTATTGGTTTCAATTTCATAAAGTATTACTAGGGATTTTCTCAGAGAAAAATAGGATAACGTAAAACTTACCTGTACCGATGTTCAGTGTTCTAAAATACGGGGGTATCCAAAAAAAGAAAATGTAGGCATTATTTGGATTTTAGAACTACGTAATGTAAATTTCTACTAGCATCTCTGAAGCTTGAACATGAATTATCATTGAAATAATCAAGATACATTAATTTGATTTTTTATTACACTTATTATGGCTGAAAGTATTATTAAGACAAATAAAACGTTGACCAATCGAATGATTTCCACTTTTCCCTACATCGTATCATTTGCTTACAGTTCGTTGAAAAAGCTTAGTGTGCTGTGAAAACAAAACATGTCATCTTAGTTGAAAGCTGTCAGTCAATAATAATTCAGTAGTTTGTATTATTGTTATCACTGTTCCGAATAAGCATAAAGAATGTCTTATTCTACAAGAAAAAGTGTAAATAATAAAATTAGTATTAACCATGTGACCATTGGCAAATATTAGCAAATTTTTTGACCAACATCATCATGATCGTAAGCAAAGAGGAAACCAAATGATTCTCAATTATTTCAATGATAACCCACATTCAAGTCTTAGGGATACTAGTACAAATTTAAATACTTATAATAGCCAAATCTGGAAATGTTTGAAGAAAAGCGGTAAGAAACCTTTCAAGCCAAAATTTCTTCATACACTTGAAATTGGAATTCTGTTTATGGCAGCAAGGTATGTACCTAGAAAATCCTGATTCAAAAAAAAATGTTTTGTACATGGATGAGGCCAAATTTACGACCAACGCTATTGTATCATCACAAAATATCAGAATGTGGAGCGAACATAATTCAAATTGGGTAATTGAGACAATACTCCTTAAAGATAAAAGTTTTCTGTAGCATTTTAAACGAAAAGATTATTGGGCCATACTTTTTTATGAAAATTTGAATGCTGCTAGCATCCTTAGATCTCTACGAAATGAGTTTACGGATGCACTTGATGAGCTCTTGATTGCCGCTACAATTTACACTTACAACTTGATGGTGCACCTATCCATAACGCTGTCCATATGAGACAGTGGTTAAATGATAATTTTCCTAATCGTTGGATCGGACGAAGTAGTTTCGTTGGCCGCCGAGATCCACAGACATTACGCCACTTGATTTATTTCTTTGGGGGACAATAAAAATAAAGTGTATGCTACAAGGCCCCAGACGCGAAAAGAACTTTGCGATAGCATCAGAGAAGCTTGTCATAGTAAAACTCAATAGAAATTTGATAAGAAATAATCGACGACGAATTGACAAGTGTATATTTCGGTGGATTAGTGTAAATTACCAAAATTTAACTTTTTTACAAATTTCTGTATTGTTAATGTTACGATAAAATTGTTTAATAATTTGTATTAGTGTCAATGAAATTAAATTTTATTTTCTTGAACATCATGTATTTTAGAACCTTGAAAATAGGTTGAGGTAGGTATTACGTTATCCCATATAAGAATCTGTCATCAGTTCTTCTCTAAAAAAATCCCTAATAATACTTTCTGAAATTGAAACCCATAAAAGTGGTCGTAGCTGGCCATGATTACAGCCCAAAACTGTAGTTGTCCACAAGTTTAATTCACATTTTGCATAACAACGTAACAAAAAAAGTTTATCAAAATCAGTCAAAAAATAAAAAAGTCACAAGGGTAGTAAGTCCTTAACGTAGACACACTGTATGTGTTTGCAAATGTTAGTCATAGAAAAGGTACAGGGTCTTGAAAGAGAGGCTTGGCTTCTCTTTCGAAAAATTACAATATTTTAAAACAGGTGACGATATCAAATTCAAAGATGAAGTGGTTGCGTTTTCTAAGGTAATAAAACCGAATTCGGTGCTAGTTTGAACCTAGTTCCTAAAGGGCGCTTGCTACATACTTCGTGATTGATCAATTTTTGCATATTTTTTTTAACCTGTAAAGCTGAGAATTTTTTGGCTTCATGGTAGAGGCGAGTCATTACTTTCACCATGTTTACTAAAACTTATATCCCTAAAATTACTTCCTCTATCATGTGTTCAATTTTGTGCACTACAATTCTGAATAACCTGTGAAAGAAAAAAATTTGCATAAATGTTGAAGTATTATAACTGATATCTTGGATAGTAGGCATCAAGTCGAGCTATTGTGACGCGGAATCCATCCGGAAGACAAGATTTTTCATTATAACTGATAGAACAAAATCAAATTGTACCATGGCATATATTTGTTTACAAGTTTTTCCAATTATTACTAAACCCGGAACCACTCGCTTTTCATAATCTGTGTTACTTCGTTCTTCTGAATTAACTTCTCATCCGTCAAAAATTGACGTCACTCAAAAGGCTGATCTCGAATTGCTATTAAAATACAGATTGTAATTACCTATATCGCGTATTTGGGCCCAAAGTTCAATAATATGATTCCAACTAATAAAATACAATTATTATGCAAAATTACCGATAGACACGTCGAGTTACAGTGTGTTCCTATAAATGTGGAACAAAACAAATGAGTGTATCTGACAGTTGAAGATGTACACAGATAGAAGCACTACAGGACACTGTAATATCAACACAGATAACCCTATCAACGTAAACGTCAGTTGGAACGATTCGCCTACTACGAATACTACGACCGCCGCGATGCATATGCCGTTCACGACGTTCGATCCCGGAACCAGTACATCTTCAGGAGCTTACCACCAGCCGATGTTTCAGTTTCCACCTTATCATGTTCCTTTCGATTATCAACAGGTATTATATGCAAGATTATTGACACATTTGAGAAATGACTTATCGAATCAAACGGAATTAACCATAAAAATAAAATTATATCTAGCTTCTTGTGAAGTAGGTTATATTTGACATTATGTGTTAATGTGACCCATTTTCCAAGAATTTACATATAATTCATACGTGATGGGTCAAGAATGATTATTATAAAAATGAAGCACATAAGCGAATAATTTGAACAGAGTCAGTCTATTGTACTTATTCTAGGGTCATTCCCAATCAAATTGATGATGAAAAATATTCCACACAGCTGACCATTAGTCTAGTTGATAAGCTTTCAATCCGCAATAATACATTACCACAGGGAATATTAAATTTTAGTCTCCCTTTGCATAGATCAAAATTGCTTTACGGTTAACAATAAATATTACAAACGGAACACCACACTCCACATGGATTCGCCATTATCCCCTTTACTAGCAGAAAAAATTATGAATGACTTGGAAAACAGTAAATTCAAAATTCCATAGGCATATATAATATTCTGGCCACGCTGTATTTTACATTGAATATAATGCGAGAACATTTCAACGTCTTGGCGGCAGTTCATTCCAAAAGTAAATCAATGGCGAACTAGGAAAGAAGGCAGTAAAGCAGAAAGTATTGCCATTACCATTAATTACAAAAACAAAAATTAAAGTAGCTTAAAATTGCAGTGAGACATTTAAAATTTCCTCTATGATATATGAGGACAGCGCGGCGGTTTCGAAATTACTTTTTTCATTTAGTGTGAAACAGAAGTATAATGTCTTTTTTATCTCTGGGGACTAGAAAACAGAAGTAGAACGGGGGAGGGCAATATAAATCAAACTTTTAATTCTCCCGCGCTATCGAAAAAACCATCACTTGTTTCTTCAAGACACACGCTAACGCTATTTTTATTTATGCTCGCATTTTCTGTGATACTTTGTTGATTCGTTCATTAACGGTGTGCCACTCGGACAGGACAGGATCGAGGAAATTTGTAGAAAGTTGCAAAATCAAGACCGAACAAGAAATGTCGTAATTGTCGATTACGGTAAAGTTAGGGTTGGAGAAAACAATGAAAATTTACTGGGCGTTTGTAGATTCACTGCGAAACAGTATCGTGACGGTATTATTTTGGGGGTTAACCAGCGAGGTTCCCCGGTATAAGGCGAGTGTGCTTTCGTCTCCGTTAAGTTTGTTTAGCGTAATAATGCAATCCCACACGAGCTTCGATGTTATTTTTATACTATGTTGCGCAGCAAGAGTTGCTTTACTGCTTGTGCATTATGCTGATATTGTTTTGCGTTCTTTCTTCAAGCGCCGTTTCCACGATTGTACACCACAAGTAAATCAGCCACTCCTAAGTAATCTTTTCCACAGCAGACTCAAACCAACCGCAATACCCTTCTTGTTGAATTTTCCACAACATAGACAAAAAAAGGAACCCTGATATCAGGATATGTTCAAACCTATATTGTTCTATTGTCGTCAGAAGACAGACATGAACAAAATACATAACAATTGTTGAACAATTAGGACTAGCCTATGTTCTGTCAGATACCACCTATGAAGGCAAATTAATTCCTGAAGTCAGTGAATAAATCAAATGGAATTACAAGATATTTACCTCTATCACTATAGGGTTTTCCTTCCAATAAGACAATCTTTACTTCCGTTCACAACCAGTCACGTTGAAACTAAGTTTTGATCCCCGAAGGTGCATTAATTACTCCAATAAATCCAATTATTTCAATACAAATTGGTAATTGATGCCTCCACTTTCAACGGGAGAATATTCCTAGCATTTGGTTCCAAACACAAGCTTGGTATCACCTCCCTGTTGAAATAACCTAGCAAGCGACTTCTCACTTGAACGATTTTACCAGAAGTACGCCATTCTCTCTTTCTTTCCGGCGTCCCGTTGTCTCACAGAACAACCTCGAAATAGAAGCAGTAACTACGGATCTGACACCGAACATCCCTGATCCTTAGAATATACGGTCTAGCATAGCTGACGTCACAGGAGTTAACCGATTGTACTACAGCGGCCATTTCTAAGCCGTTAAGTGGAATTTACACGTTACGCCATGTTTTTTTATAATATCTCAGTATCATTATAAATAATGATTCTTGACTCAGGTATGAATTATATATAAATTCTCGGGAAATAGGCCACACCATTATTCATTATCTTCGTCTTTACGTACGTTTCGGCCTCACGACCATGATCAGAAGACGTCAAGTTTGGGAATAGATAAAAATCGCAAGGAGTCAAATCTGGAGAATATGGTGGATGACGATCCATGTATTAGTATGTGGCCCAATACCCGATAATTTATATATAATATAAAGTATCATTATATATATTTATTGTGCCTTTTTGTCGCGGTTCGTATTAAACGACGCAGGAGGCCTAATGGGCCTGGTTTACATTTTATAAATGAACTTAGGTAACGGATGAGGAAATGGGTCATGACTCACTATACGAAGAGATTAACTGACAGTCTAAGTTAAAACAGAAGGTACGGTGCGGAACACTGCGTGAAAAAGTAATGTTGCCGTTCAACAATATAACAACATCTGCTGTACAGCTTTTTTTTATTAGGATCAAACAATTAAAGAGAAAACACATAGCATATTGATCATTGCATCCACCTACGCCAACTTACACCGCGTTCAGATAGTACCCAATTATTATACTTCCTGTTACGTTACTCACACTAAACTTTTTAATCGAACAGTACAACAATCTAATTGCTGTCGGCGGGAATAAAGTTTTCACTTTTTAGATAAATGAGGCTCGATTGAAGCAATTGCGAATAACATCTTTCTTCAATACTTGGTACATTTACATTACATATGCAAGAAACAGGAAGTTTTGGGATAGCAAGATTCTCCAGGTATATAGAATTCTTCGAATTCGAAATGTATTTTCAGAAGATAAAGCTTAAAAAACCTGTATAATATTAACATCATAATAACTTCCGGAGGTTGAAGAATGACACTCAAATTTACACACTATTTAGAATTAATACTAACAAATTGTTTCCCCACACTGTGGCATTCTCAAAGCTAAATCTGAAATTATGTATTTAAATATTAAAAATCAATCTAAATGTGGTTAAAATGGATGGGGTAGACAATGGTTTGGGTGTGGGTTTACTTACGAAATTGTTGACAGTTGGTGAATTATAGGTATCAAATTACGTTCAATTGCATATCCTTCGTCTTTTTGGTGTCTTGGAAGTTGGGCATTCGATAAGCTTTGATCTTATCTCTCATTGGCATGATCTCCTTTGAATCTGAAACGAATATAGTACTCGTAGTCAGGGCAGAGCATTTCGTACGTGTTGGTGGTTGGTCAGTTAAAGCCATTATGTCTGGTTTATCTGTCTGCAGGTGGTATTGAACATCGCTCATGTCTTGGCTCTTCAAGCTCATATTTTTCAATGTTGAACCCCCTCGAGCACTCCTCGCCCGGAACTCCGAATTGAGTTCTGGAGTAGTTTACTCTAGTAGGCTTCATCATTACTATTTTCATAATAAACCTGAAATGGATAAAATGTCGGTTTGGGTGGGGAGACAAGAAATTGGGTATGTGGGTGAGACCAGAAGCATCGACCCAACACTGAAACATGGGGTTACCCAGTTCACAGCATCTTTGTCGAGGTGGTGCTGTTGCACCGGGCGATGAGGAAAACATCTACAACCTATGTTTATCCTTTTAGTCGCCTTCCACGACAGGCAGGATTTACGATGGGGAAATTCTTAGTCCGTCCCGCACGGATAACCCAGTCCCATATGCGAGGATGCATATAGGATATAGTGATTTCTGTCATTTCGATGATTGAATATTTCATGGTTTCATATTTCACACGAAGTTTGCTGTCATTTATTTACAGAAGGATAATGAGAGGTCCTATAATATATACTTGTGGAACCCCAAATTTATTAATGATGCATTTGATGGAGAATCATTCAACAGAGCCCTTTTGTTTATCGGATGCCTTGATGGCAATAGATCATTCCACCATATTATTAAATTCAATTCAATATTTTTTTTTTACATTAGGTGCTCTCCACATCGATCCACGAATTTTTTGAAATAGCTATTTCGACATGCTAAGTCAGAACTGAAGGCTTTTCTACATTCGCTCATTCAGACAGGAATCGAAGTTAGTAATAAAAAAATGTTTCGCCCTGGGAAACACCTGCAGGACATATTTGATTTATTCCATATAAAATGCCATCGATGATCCGTATAGAATTTAATATTCGATTGATTGGGTTCGGTGATTCTAAATATATTCTTCTTATTGCGAGTAGAAACTCGATAGCACTTCTAGTCCAGGCAATAAGCCGGGAGAAAGGCCATAATAAAAAAAAAATATATAGTAAGCTAGAAATTCAAAATTTTTTTTGCATTCTGTTCCTAATACCCCATAGATCAATCATGACTATGCAGACCGCAGGGGTCTATCTTTCTACCCCCCAAAACAAGGTTTCAACCCTACAGAGGAGCAATCTTATAAAAAGAATCCAAAAGCTTAGAAAATTAATGAATTAAGAGCCGAAAATGACATCTAGTATGTTTTTTGGGTCGCTGATCACGATTCCGCAGTCAATTTTCTCGGAAAACTCCCTCCAGATAGGAAATTTGGAAAATTTATATATAGTATATAATTTATAATTTTGTTGCAAAAATGACCTCTAGTAGATTTTTTGGATCGCTGATTACGATTCCGCTGTTATTTTTCCCAAAAAACTCTCCAGATGGAAAATTCGGGAAATTTGAGATTTTCCAGCGACGATTAGGAATATTAAAGTATATTTTTGTTAAAAAAATGACCCTTAGTATGTTTTTCGGGTCGCTGATCACGATTCCACTGTTAGTTTTCTCGGAAAACTTCCTCCAGATGGGAAATTTAGGATTTTTCTGGGGTTTGGGAATAATATAGGGAAGATTATAATTCTATAATAAAAGTGCATTGAAGCCGAGGCAGCATTTATTTGATATAATGTAAATTATATTTTATACGTGATAATGATAATAATAATAATAATAATAATAATAAAAATATATATATATAATGATGGAAACAAATAGGTATGTAAAATCATGAAGTTTCGAAAAGTGGATCTTTAATAGAAAATAGAAAAACTAATAATACATACCTGAAATTTTTTTTCATTTTATTCCCCGAAACTGCAAAAAAAATTACAATTTTCAGAATTTTTCTCTCTGGAGACGGTTTTCCGAAAAAACTAACAGCGAAATCGTGATCAGCGACCCAAAAAACATACTAAGGTCATTTTTGTAACATAATTATACTTTATTATTCATAACCGTCTCAGGAAAATCTCAAATTTCCCGGATTTTCCATCTGGAGAGAGTTTTTTGGGAAAAATAACAGCGGAATCGTGATCAGCGACCCAAAAAGCATACTAGAGGTCATTATAGCAACAAAATTATAAATTATATATTATATATAAATTTTCCAAATTTTCCATCTGGAAGGAGTTTTCCGAGAAAACTAAATGCGGAATCGTGATCAGCGACCCAAAATAACATACTAGGGGTCATTTTCGGCTCCTAATTCATTAATTTTCTAAACTTTTGGATTGTTTGTATAAGAATACTCCTCTGAAGGGTTGAAGCCCCGTTTTGGGGGGGGCAGGGGTAGAAAGGTCGACCCCCGCGGTCGTGATAGTCATGAATGACTATTCTAAAACTAAACTATAAAAACAACTCGAATATATGTCACAACTAGTTGAAACTAACCTCAAAGCCTACTGTCATTCTATCAACACTAGAAGGTCTGCAATTTGAAGCGACTGTAATCTAAGCAGTCTGATGATGTTCAAAAATAGTATCAGGTGTTTTTTTTTATAATGATAAAACAAGAAACGCATAAGAAAATAGTTCTATTGAAACAGCTTACAATAAAGAAATATCTCTATTCCGACTAGACCATAAATAATTAGATACTGGGGTGATTAAAAACTTTAATAAAAAGTCAAACCAAACCTACGACAAGTCGGATGAGAGTTAAAGAATCTCATTCTTTTCATCTGCAAACGAAAACCGGAGACTCGGAATATCCGCGAATTGAAATAAGCCGACCAACGCCGATTTCTTCCCAACTTTTTAACCCGGGCACCTCACCTTTTTCCTTCTCCGCGTCTCGTTTTTAATCACGATCTTCTGATTTCGACGCTTACCTGGTGCTTTAATTCGTCATTATTAAAATAATACTTCAGTTTTAATATTTCATTACGATTTCAGCGTTTTTTGCCTTCCTCTCTGTCTCTGTCTCTCTTTCTCTGTCTGTCTATGTGCCGGGACGAGTCGAACAGGAATAAATTTCCCCGTTTAATAATAACTGGAGATTTTAAATACTGACGATATTTTATTAAAAAGTGTTCGTCTTTGCGAAAATTAGATTAACTTCGCTTAATCCTTTTTCTTCTGCATTTTAGTTGTGAGTGATATTTATATAAGTGCCGAGTAATGCGTGTTTTATTGTATATAACAAGGAATTATTTATTTCATATTTACTTTTCATCAACATGCAATGCTTTCTCATCTACTGATTAAATCTCCAACTTAAATGACATCGAAATAAGATTGAATCACATGATTGTCCCATGAGTGGGTGTTGTTGTTGGTGATACTGAATATGAATCACTTCATAGGAATAGTTTACTTGGCATCATCATTTCAAGGATTTGTGGGAAAGCCTTGCTGGAAAAGATGCAATCTTGAGTTTTTTTATATACTTTTACTACAGCTTTAATGTTCGAGGAACATCGTGTGAGCCAGCAGAGGAACGTATGGAGAGCAGATAGGCATTCGTATTTTTCTTGAAGATTTGGAAGTTAGAGCCATAGGAAAAGGCCTCATTAGGTAAAGAGTTCCACTACTTCGCTGTTCGATAGAAAAACTAAGTCTGGTGGGGAGAAGTTCAGCAGGTTTCGAGCTTGGCAATGAAGGAATGACAGACAAGATTTCTGATGAACACCGCCCATGGAAATATGTATAGGAAAGGAAGAGATCTCACACCTTTCCACGATGTTCTAGAGAGGTCAGTGACCTGAATGTGACATCATTAACCAGACGAATAGCTCTCTTCTGGAAGGAATCCAAGAGCTTCAGCTCATGCTTGGGAGTACTTCAGTACTCCAGGACAGATCGAATCTGTGCTTTGTAGATTATGAGGAGGTGCTTGGCATGCAATAGCAAACCAAGTTTTTGTGAAGCGGTTTTCGCTGTTGGTGCTGTTGGCGGTGATCCCGACCATGGATATGGAATACTTCATAAGGATAGTTGTACCGGCATCATCATATTAGGGATTGTGGATTCCGCCTTCCTGGAGAGTCAGTTAATGACTCTTGATGAGAAAAAATCACATTTGGAAGTTGAATATCGTATGATTGTGAGGTATATAAGGGCACATAACGTTACTAAAAGTGATGATCATCATAAATTTCCCACCATGTGACCAAATTTTCCGAGTTATGAGAATCTTTAATTTTTTTTCAATCATAATGTACGACATATCATTTCTTATGTTTTTTGAGTCACTAGTAACGAATCTTGACTTGATGTTGTTCTGAAAAGTCATGGAAAACCTAATTTTCCAAATTATGGAAATTCTTTTTTTTTCCCATTATCTTGTATGACATATCATTTCTTATGTTTTTTATAACAGTTATAACGAATTTTTACTTAGTTTATTTCTGAAAAGTCATAGAAAATTTCTTATGTAAAATATGACTTTGTGTGGCAATGGCTACAGGAAACAAGGAATAGAATGTTCTAGTTTTTGTACAGTTTGCTGTGGAACCGACACTGCTATTTTTCCCAAAAAACTCTCTCCATATGGAAAATTCGGGAAATTTGAAATTTTCCTGACACGGTTATGGATAATAAAGTATAATTTTGTTGCAAAAATGACCTTTGGTAGGTTTTGTTGCAACAATGACTAGAGGCCATCTTTGCAACAAAATTATACTTCATTATTCATAACCGTCTCAGGAAAATCTCAAATTTCTCGAATTTTCCATCTGGAGAGATTTTTTGCAAAAAATAACAGCGGAATCGTGATCAGCGACCCAAAAAACCTACTAGAGGTCATTTTTGCATCAAAATTATGAATTATATATTATATATAAATTTTACAAATTTCCCCTCTGGAAAGGGGTCATTTTCGGCTCTTAATTCATTAATTTTCTAAACTTTTGGATTGTTTTTATAAGAATGCTCCTCTGAGGGTTTGAAACCCCGTTTTGGGGTGGTAGAAATGTCGACCCCCGCGGTCTTGATAGTCATGAATGATCTATGGGATGTTAGGAACAAAATGCAAAAAAACTTTCGAAATTCTAGCTTACTATATATATTTTTTTATTATGGCCTTTTTCCCGGCTTTTTGCCTGGACTACGTTAAACGTGTAGTCGAGAAAAGAATCTCAGACATAAAACTAACGGCACGATAGAATTGGTAGAATAGATACAAATTAGGACTTATCGAAAAATCGTTTATAGTCACTTGAATATAATGAATGCAAGATGCAACTGTCGAAATCAGAGGTTTTGAGGACATGAATTATTGAAGAAAGACCTCCCGCGATCCTTCAAATCAATAATGATATAATTGTGCTAAAAATCAAGGACGTCCAGATTGTAGAACAGGAATCTCCATGAAGAGCATAATAATTCTGAACGGAATAATGCCTGTTCGGGAAATGAATGTTCTTCCGTTTTGAAATTACGCATATCTCTACGGCTTCAGTTAATGTACGAACATCCTGGATAGAAAAGCAACAGAAAAAATGTAACCAGTTTTGTTATTTAAGTAAGAAACTTTCTCGCGATATGGACTGTTATTTTACTTAACGGTTATATTCTGTCTATTATAAACCTATACGTATATATCTAAATTTATATTATTAATCTCGGTAATGATCATTTACCTTCGAGCAACGCCACTTTCTTGCTCAGATACGGACTGGACCATGTTCTCTGCTTCGTATAATGTACAAGTATCGAAACTATGCCAAATGGTTTGAGCAAGAACTCGGTTGGATGGGGAAGAAAACCGTTTCAGTTTTCACCGGAACATCCAATTCACTTTCCCCAAAGTTTCTCTAGTTTCACGTTCTCTTGTTCCAAAAATAACCATCACTCGTTCATTTGTAAGGAAATTTTGTCCAGCTGCGGAATTTAGGAGTTTTTAGGACAGATGATAGTCTGAGGAAGCCAGAGGCAATAAAATTGAGACGTTCCAAATCAGGTCTTTCCCTATGCCTGAAACCTCCAAACCTTCAAGAAAAATTCGCAAGCCTCTATGTACAAATAATATTCCTGGAAACGCTTCATGTAATATCAACATCCTGCGTGTGTCATTCAAAAAATCATACCAATCACTATCATCAAAAAATAACCTTTCCAGTGGATGACACGCTTATTTTTTCTTCATGGAGCCAGTTTATCTGGCTCAGTTCACCGTTTTCTTTCCGGCCTATACTAGCAGTAGTAAATCCTTGTCCAGAGAACAAGAAGGAATTGAATCATTCGAACCACTTTTTTTGGAACCATTATTGTGAAACAATCAAGTTGTGTCAAAGTGGTCAGAGAATAACATAGAACCTATATGACTACGTACATATCAAGCAAATTATTTCGCAAATCGCCATGTACAAGCAATATTCTCGGAAACGCTTCATGTAACATCCACATCAACAAAATCATACCAATCACCATCACTATCCATTGACGCTTCACCACAGACACGAACTGCAACACGTTTCGTCGACAATGCATTTGCCAAACTAACCAGTCGTTTTTCTTTTTTGTTACAGATATTTATGCACAAATCCGCCATACAGATGCACGCACGAGACCTGACAGGTCGATCGGAAGTCAAACCGCACCAGTGCCAGCAATGCCTGAAATCCTTCAGCAGCAATCATCAATTAGTTCAACATATTAGGGTCCATACGGGCGAAAAACCATACAAATGTTCCTATTGCGATAGACGATTTAAGCAATTAAGCCACGTTCAGCAGCACACGAGACTACACACGGGTAAGCCATTCCATTTTATTTGCATTTTAGTTCTTCAGGGATCCGTTTTTGGGTCGCTTTAGTTCTATAACGATTTTTCCGGATATTTTAGATATATTATCAGGGTATATCTACAAGGTTGTCGCGTTGAGCGTCTTGTATTCTTTCTAGTTAAATCCATCCAGCAATTCTATTCTCAGATAATATTTTGAGTGGCATCTGTTATGAATAATTCCATCTTTGCATTATATTTCAATACCAAATGGGTTTTCTTTTGATTGAACACAATTGTTATTGATAATAATGTAGAGGGGTTCGTTAAGGTTCCTTCATCCTTAGGCCGAGGCCTTTTTTACCCCATATGATACAGTTCTAATATCAGCGGTTCCCACTCGAGAGTGGTGAGTGGTCACCAGATTAAATGAGATGTGGGTTTCCCACTAATTGGTAGTAAGGTGTCTTTTGCCTTTCACAGTCCTCCTGACAACTCTGTGGGCAGCTCTTGTGGCCGCTCTTTGTTCCACCATCATAGAGCTTCGAGTGCCACCTGAGCTTAAGTATGACTTCGTAGATGCACTTCATGGTAGATGGGCTTAGGCCCAAATCGTGTTCAATGGCCCTTTTGCACAATCAGAAAGCAGTAAGCTTGCGGTACTGTTGTTCTGATTGTGGTTTCCATACAGCTTAAGATGATCCCTAGGTATTTGACTTCATCACAAAACCTGCTAAACTCAGTCCTCTGGTAGGTACTGTATTATACCTCATAATGAAAACTACAATTTCTTATTTCTTAGGGTTAGTGGTCAGCCCTTTGTCACAGTACAATTTACTCAGTACAATCAGGGCTGATTTTATTAAGTTCACCAGAGATCTCAAACTTTTTCCTCTGACGATTATGAATATCGATTGAACGCTATATATTTTATTTCATATTAACCAGTATAAACCCCAGCTACCTTTGAGTCCCTCCTACCCACTGAACTAACATCTCGCTTTTGTGTTATGTGTTATACAAGAACTTCCTTCTGATAAATTTTCCATCGTTGTTATAACAGATCACAGATTAGAGTTAATTCGTACAGCAATAATAATTGAAGGAGTTGATCAGGGAAAAAAGCATCCATCCTACGTATCATTGTCACAAATACTCAAATACAGATTCATTTCCCTTTGGATTATAAGAAAGCAATGTCTAGCATTTGCAATGAACTATCAACAAAAGCCGAGGACAAACACTTGATAAAGTATCCGTTTATCTTGAAAACAATGTTTTTTGATACAGACAATACTCTACACTAGGTTTGCATTACTTGATTATGATTTGAGAGCTACTACACCTAAAGTTTTGAAACTTTGATTACTTATTTAAGTAGGAATTGTCTTTTTTTTAAATAAAACAGACGTGCTATGTTGCCGCTTCTATTAGAAAGTAGCAGATTTTTCTCGACACAGCCTATTGACTACGTTCCAATTTCCTTTTTTATTTGTTGTTATTAATCAAAGATTTGTGGTAACCGTTGTCATTAAGCAGGCACATTTCGATTTATAGTTTACTCTGATGATGGCTACTTGGTAGCCGAAAAGTTCTCAGTACTTTAATAGTATTCTCAGTGGATAAAGGGGATTATTTCTTATTAATAGTGCAGAAAATACTTTGAATTTTTAAAAGTGTGACAAATCAAGTCGGTACTCAGCCCTTGTATTTCGTTTCTAACATAGCGTTATTCGCTTTATCACATTTGGCTGGAATGAATGGTTATTAAAACTCAAGAATAGACATTATATACTCGTTTATTGTAATTTAACGATTTAATAATCAACAAAAAATTAATTTTCCTGAATGTTACTGTCTTGCGATGGTAATTAAATTTTAATTATGCAAACTGGAGTGTATCTAATCATTGCTGTTATTCATTCCGATTGCTTATTCTTAGAATTATACCTTGCGCCATAAAACTCTATTGAAAACGAATGTCGATCCAAGTGATTTCAAGTTAACATTACATTTCTTCAATCTTTACAGATAAATATTCAGGCTTTGGGGAGAAACACGAAAGAACTGACAACAAAGAAATAACCTCGTCTCATTCTTGATTAAATAATTCAAAAATTTTAATTTCCATCAATCATCATCAACTCATACCTATCAAATAGCTACCAATATATAATCAGCAAAGATAAATTAGAAAATCAAGTTAGATCAGACCATTTTTTTAAATGTACAAGGGAGTACCGCAAGGATCAGTGTTGGGGCCTCTAATGTATGTAATATATACAAATGACTTACCTGATTATCTGCTGGAAAGTTCTGAACAGCTTGCTGATGACACGTCAATTGCACTTTCAGTTTCTCCATATGATGCACTTGACTCAAATAAGGAAATTATACTCAACAACTCTGTAGACACCCTCAAATCTGTGCGGTATTGTCCTTTTCTGGGTATTATCATTGATTCAAGACTTGACTGGTTCATGCAGATTGACGTTGTGGCGAAATCTCTATCAAGGCATTGTTTTGCCCTAAGAACTATTTCAGTACTAGTGAATATTCAAGCCTCCATGACTGCCTATCATGCTTATGTCCAGTCTACTTTAAAATAAGGAATAGTTTTTTGACGTTCAGAGGGTGTTCGCTCTTCAAAAAAGATGTGTTAGATGTATATTTGAGTTGCCTCAGAGAGAAATCTGTAAACAGTATGTTGTAGGGAATGGAATACTTACCTTACATAGTTCATATATTTATGAGGCAGTGATCGGCAAAAATCGGGAAATATTCAGAGACTAATTACAGAAACACGATCATGACAAAAGATATAAAAACAACTATTAGTGCAACAAATTGAACTACACGTATCTACAAAAAAAACTTTGAGTTCACTATCTTGACAATATTCAATAAATTGCCTTCATCACTGCAAAAACTGCCTACTCTAATCTTGAAAAACAAGTTAAAAATACTCATTCATAAAGCATACTTACGCTTAATGATTATTTAACTGATCCCCATATAGATATTCTTTGAAATGTTTCTCATATCCCATAGAGTATGCTATTGCATATCTGTAGAATAATTTTGCTAATTTGAATTATTGAATATTTCATTTTATTGCATTATATTTAATTATTTACCTGTTATCTGACGTGTTCTAAGCCATTTGAGGGCATGTCTGTAAAATTGAACGAATAAATCTATCTATCTATCTATCTATCAATATTGTGTAGCCAGAAAAGGTGTGCTACATTTTGTGTGTTCGGGAATAGTTCTCATAAGAAAACACAAACGAATTTAAGGCACTTCAACTTTCCAAGATCGATCGTCCCTTTCCCTATGGGCTCTGATAAAAACGGCCGAGCATCAAAAGAATCGAAATTAATTGATGAGAAGAGAGATATAAAAAAGCAGCAAAAAAAACACCCCAATACAAATTGATTACAAATAAACTTCCCTAATCGTTTAATAAAAAAGCATCAAATTAAATATTTTCTTTTTTAATCAAGGGCGATACGAACTGGCCGTTATGATCGGCCAGTCTTTTTCTAGCCGGATTATGTAGAGTAAGAGATGAACAGTATTTCGAACGCCGCTTATGGGTCAATTTCAATTTAATAAGGTTGCAGTTTTATTGGATTCACTTTCGTTTAATTTGTTCGTGGTGCGTTAATAAATTTTTTCAGACGAATATTTTCTCAAACTTTTAAAATATAATTCCGGTTTTTCACGTTCGTTTATTTCCCAATTTTTTTATAACATACATAACATAAGTATACTTCCGTCTGTTTATAGTTATGCTAATAGTCAATTCGAAAAAAGCAACAACTTGAAGGATGTATTCTCGTTTGTAACGTGGTTTTAATTGGATGAAATAATTTTTTTTATGGTTGAAACAGCGGAAAAAAACTGGAAACTGTTAGTTTCACAATTCATTGAGTGGTAGAACCGGTCAATAAATTATCCAGTATGAAAACAATTCTAGAAAGGGCAAAGTAACTAACTATTACTTCCTCAGGAATTGGACGATTCCTAATTAATATACAGGTTGGCAAATAAAAAACTGTTCACTTCGAAAACGAAATGGAAATTTGAACGAAGAATGTTCTTTTTTTATGATGAGTGTTATCCACCAAGACAGATAATCTATAAAATATGTGGATACTAATATAAATTTGCCTATAAAAATTTTGCAAATTTTGAGGATTAAAAAATGTCAAGTAACTGCTGGAACTTATTCTATGGGATCTTGGAACACTGCTCATCTCAATATGCGGTATTTTTTTCATACTTTGACTACAGCTTGCACTTGCCATCAGTGGAATGAAGGGAGAAGAGATAGGCAATCGTATTTTTCTTGAGGGTTTCGAGGTTATAGCCATAGAAAAAGACCAAGTTCTTGTGAACCGGTTTTCGCAATGGACCTCACATGATCGTCTCATGAGAGGGTACTGTTGGTGGTAATTCCGAGCATTCTTAAGGAAGACTTCATAGAGATAGTTGTACATGACATCATCATATTAGGGATTGTGGGATTAGCTTTCTTGGAGAAGACGCAAGCTGGAGTCTTGGTTGCTCTACTAGGTTATCATATCCTCATTTCAAAATCTTTGCCAGATCTCGACTAATAGTCAAAACCAACAACAGGCTAAATATTAAAGAACAAGATAACCAACCCACCTCAATAAATGGGTCTAAGTATTGACCACAATCGTAAGGATTCTACAGTTTGATGAAGTACAGTAAATATGTAAAAATCTTTTCTCATAGATCGTTATCAGGGCATTTGACGAGCTCAAAACCAAAATAGGTGATCCCCCCTTGTAGATAATATTGTTCTCTACAATTTTAGTTGAAAATCATACAATAATTTCAATTATAGCTACTTTAACTTATTCTATTGGATCTTAGAACACTGCCCATACCCCATACCAATATGCGGTATATTGATACTCGAAAATATAATTTTATTTGGGGTTAAGATAGGAGATGATCAGTTAATCTTCGTCTATGAGAAAACACAATTTGATAATCAAATTTGTTATCCAAAATATTGCATAATGCAGTACTTTCATCAGGATCAATGAGATCGATCGAAATTACAAATTTGCCATACTCGCCCGTTCAAAAATTTTGCAATTCTTGAAAATTCGAACAAATTTTGCAACTGCTGGAACTTATCACTGCCCATACCAATATTGGCTATATTGTTCCTCCAACGTATGTTTTTTTTGGGGGTCCGAAGCTAGGAGTTAATCTTCGTCCAAGGTCAAAAGCAAGTCTATAATCGAATTTTTCATCCAAAAAAGTGTATTATGCAGCACAGTTTCATCGGGATGGAGCAAAATGACCAATTTTCCATACTTACTACATCTCCGCGAGTCATGAGCCGCTGCAAATTTATCTCCATATCTCAAATATTGTGATATAAATCTCCAGCGTTTGCCAACCTTGAAATTTGCTTTCTTTCGGTTCGTGCTCCATCACACCAAAAAGTTTCAAAAAAGTTAAATTATATATGAAAATTCTCAGGAAATAGGTCACATTAACACTTTGTTTTATATTTTCGTCCTTACGTACATTTCGGTTTCACGACCATCATCAGAAGACTTATTATGTCAAGAAGTGGTTTTTCAATCCCATCATTAAAGAAAGAATAAACAAAATCTATAATGGAACATCGTATATAAGTAACAATGTAAAAAATGTTTAAAAAGTATGATATAAATGTCGCGCATAAACCTACTAATTGTGTTGGAAAATTTTTCTCAAATCTAAAACCTTTAATACCTAAAGATAAACAAACCCACACAGTATAAAAATTAAATTGTTTAGATTGCTATGGGACTTTTACTGGAATCTCTAAACAATATTTACAAAAAAGAATGTATGGCCATAAGTATAGCACAAGAAATAAAAACTTAGAAAATTGCACCGCCCTTGCTAAACACTGCTTTGATTATAACCATCAATCAATTTGATTACAAAAATGTTAATATTTTAACTAAGGAAACCAATTATTATAAAAGATCTATTCTGGAGATGATTCACATAAAACGTGACTCCAAATCTGTAAATCATAGGACCGATATTCAGACATTAAGTCAGATTTATACTAACTTAATTAATTAGAATGCTCAAAAGTAATATTCCAATACAGGTCTGCAACCTTGTTCAAGTACCTCATAAATCGTTACATCTGGTTCGAGAGTAGACACTTAACATAAGAGTTTTGATCTCCAGTCGTGGAGACACTATACCAACATGCGCTTGTATATTATAAGAATATTACTAGATAGTGGATTCTTGTTATATTTTATACTTGAAATATTGACGGTACAATTTCGATTATTCGTGGTTCTGTTCGTTTCGACTACGTGGGCATTTTTGATTGAAATTGGTGCGATATGGACATAATAAGACTTCTGATTATGGTCGTGAGACCGAAACGTACGTAAAGACGAAAATATAAAACAAAGTGTTAATGTGAGCTATTTCCCGACAATTTTTATATATAATTCACACTGGGTCAAGAATCTTTATTATAAAAAAGTTAAATTTAATCAAAATTTTTCAATTATCACGTGTAGTCAGGGTATAAGAAAAATAGCGTCCCTGAAAACTCATTAAGTATGATATGTAAATGGGAAATACGGTTTTTCTATCAAAATACTTCCTGATGACGTCCAAAAATGCTGTAATTATTATTATGGTTATATCAGAGAAAAAAGTCCTTCAATGTTCATGTTATTATGTTCGCCAATAACAACGGTATAATTAAAACGTCAGGACAAATGTACTAAATCGGAATCAAATCAAACTTTGTTTACATTATAATGGCACATAAATTATAGGAAATACTTCGGATTCTAATTCAATGAAATAATTAATATCAAATAAATTGTAAACTAACGTAGAGTCGAGTTTGGCTCGCAACGTACAGACTCAACTGTCGCTTCGAAGCACGATGATAGCAAGGGATTTTCGTATTTAACGTGACGCGCATCGCTTCGCCCGATAATTTTTGATCGGCGATGCGGCCGAATCGTGTTGAATAACGCGCTGCACCGTTGTATTGTTGCACAATATCGAACTCGATGCAACGCCGCCTCATCCGATGGGGGCAGAAGTTTTGCTGTGCACACACACTCACATACACATATACACACAACATGAATGAGAAGTCATGGTGAATAGGGTGTTGCTGACATCCAGACCTGCATCTCCAATCCTGTTGAATCATATGGATGTGCTCCCTTGCATAGACTCTGTTCCGCTACTTTTTTCCGTCATTAATCCACATTAAATATTCCCAATTGGTATATACTTCTCTCAATTCCATTGGTAAAATGGCTTTCGGACATTCATATTGTCAAATGTATATGATTGTATGAACAGAAAATATACTGGAAATGATCGATGTGGAAGCCGTTACTTGATACTAACTCATCATATTGATCTAGTAAAATAGTTATTAATAAACTATAAAACAGTTCACACTATAACACTATAAAGAAGAAGCAATCATCCTTATTCACTAAAAATGAGGGCATCCAATAATTTCAATAATATCTGTAAATCATTAAAGGTTATTACTTGAAAGCAGATAAGTGAAATTCCATTGTGATTATGAAACAAAGAGGATTGTAACAATTCAGTAAATGCCTTGTTGAATGATGATCCCTATGAACAAATTCCCAGAAATCCTTTATCTAAATGTGTTAATTTTTTTTTTTTGCGTAGAGGAGGGGAAATCTTGCATACACGCCTCGGGTGCCCGTGCCCCCGGGTGTGCCGGATTCCTACCGACAAAACCCCTCCTCCGTGAGGTTGGTTCTCCATCCTAAGGGGAGCCCCACAGCACTACGGTCATTATAGTCCTATTATGCCCTCACTTGTTTCTACCCCCTCATCAGTCCGGTGTATTCTATGAATTTCAGTAGCCTGATATAGGGGATACTTCTGATTTCCTCGGGTGTAGTCTTATCGTCTCCGAGGTATGTCCGACAACCTACCGTGTATGCCGTGCACTGACACAGCACATGCATAGATGTCTCATCTTCCACGCCGAAACCCCTACAAGTGGGCTGATCTACCAGTCCCATCGTGTAGAGGTGTTTGTTGCATGGGGCATGTTCGGTCAGGAATGCAACAAGATACCGTATTTCTTGTCAGCAGATTTTTTGCTCGTTGCTGCTGGAGATCTCCCATCAGTCGTTAGGAGTGCGACATACGGGGCAGTTCTCTCCAGTAGGCACGGTGCTCTATCTCAAGCCATTTTTGGATTACAGATTTCGCTGTGGCATGAGAAATGCCACAGGTTGGCTCTGGTCCAATCAGTGGTTTTTCCGCCCCCGCTTTAGCGAGTACGACGGCAGTTTCTGTCCCTTCTCGTTTGGTTTCTTCAGACTCCCAAACGAGTGTTACTCTATTGGGGTTCATTACTAGTGCCGTTAGTTCTTTGACGCAATCAAGTACACATTGTGAAGTGATTGTGTATGACTCCAGTGCCTTGAGCACTGTCAGGTTGCTCACTATGATTGTGATTTGTCTATTCTCATAGGCTCTCTCCCTCATAATTTGAGCACATGTTGTAATTGCAACTGTTTTTGCTTGGAATCCTGTCGCAAAAGTCCCTAGGTTCAAAGAAATTCTTTCCCCTTGGTCCGTTTTCTCGACTATTCCAGCACCCGTACTTTTTTCCGTCTTGGTGACCTCGGTAAGCCAAATGGAGTCCCCTGATATCATATGAGGACTGCCCCCAGCGTTCTCCCGCCCATTCACGGTTTAAATCATGAAAGGCACGGAAGTGCTGTGAACCTTGATCCTATCAGATCTCATCCCCAATGGCCCAGGTGATCCAAGCAATCCGAGGATGCTTCGGCCTTTTTGGTCAGCCTTTCCTTGGCCGATAAGATCGAAGCGATACGCTCCTCTTATGGCCTCTGCCTGAACGGCGAGGTGCAGTGGTTACAACCCCAACAGCTTCTCCATAGCAGCCGTTGGTGTGGTCGACATTGCACCTGTTACTCCTAAGCATGCCAGCCTCTGAACTCTGTTCAGTGAATGCTGGGATGCTTTAGTTTTTGTCTTTGGCCACCACACGATGGCGGCGTATGTTACAATGGGTCTCATTATGGTTGTGTACACCCAGTGTACCATCCGTGGAGTGAGTCCCCAGGTTCTCCCAACTATACGACGACAGATCCACAGGGCCCTTATCGCTTTGTTAGTGGTTTTCTCCAGAAGCTTCCCAAAGGTCAGCCTTTTATCTAGGCTTACCCCAAGGTACTTGACCGTGTCCGTCATCTGTATATTTTTTCCATACAAAACTAAGTCTTGTATGTTTCCAATGTCCCTTCTCTTTGTGAAGGGTACAATGGTTATTTTCGAAGGATTCACTTTGAGTCCTTCCTTGTTGCACCATTTTTCCACGGTGTTTAGTGCGTGCTGCATCAGAGATGCTATTGTGCTCCCAAACTTCCCTTGTACTATTATGACGTAGTCATCCGCATATCCGATTACGTAGAATCCTTGTGTTAAATTAGTAAATCAATCATTGAAATCATGTACCGCTGCAATATAAAATGCCAACTTATATTTCCTTATCTTCTTAAGCTGTATTACTTACCTGAGATTTATAAATCAGGTAATTTCATGAGACCAATCATTTCAAATATTAATGGTCCCAAGTATGGCATAGCAAAATTGTTGGTAAAGGAATTTAGCAACTTCCAAGCCGCATCAAGTGCATCTGTAAAAAATTCTTTGGAACTAATCGCAAAATTAAAAGATTTCAAACTTGCACCTGGTGATACTCTCGTCTGAAGAAATGGCTTTCAAATATTAATATCCCCGGTAGAAACTGCACAGAATACGTGATCCTTACATCTTTATGTATGGAGCAAAATTATTTCACTTTTAACATAAACAAACAATGTGGAATGGGCAATCCACTCCTCTTTTTTCACCATTATTTAACTAAGCGAACTTGAAACCTTTTTAAAATTAAAATTAAATCAATTTTCAAAAGTTTGGCACAGCTATGTCGATGATATTTTAGCAATTATAATTAAAGATTTTCATCTCCATTATTTTGAACACACTTACTAAACAATATGATTTACTTAAATTCACTGTAGAATTAGAAGGCAATAACCAGCTTCATTTTCTTGACATTAATATTATCAAAGATATCCACCATTTTAAATTCGATATATTCAGAAAAACCCACTCTAAGGAGTAGAGGAAAGTAGAGTAATTTAAGCTTCAGTAAACAATTATAATGAAACAGTGAGAAGCGAGTGAGAAGCGAGTGAGGTACAATGAGAATAAAACAATCATATTAGTATTTTAAAAACTATCCAGAACAGAACACATTAAAATTAAAATTATATCTTACAATGGCAAAAAACGTACAGTAAATATAAAATAGTGTTTAAAATTTTGCATTTTCAAAGTAACTAATTTAAGGGTGACCTATCACTATTTAAAAATTCTTCAACGCAGTATGGTTCTAAAACACATATATAGTTAAACACTCCACTCTTGAATCATTTTTTAGAATTAATCAATACATCTAGACACTTGGGTAGACTAAAAACGAATGCATGCATAATAAGTACTTATTTTCGTTAAAGTTAATTTATGACAAGGATAATTACAGCTATTTTTATTTCTCGTGTTATCAGTTCCTGTGAAAATATCTCCTGGTGTTGTTAAAAACTGGTTACTAGCGAATTTACCTTTACATGACTGATTGAATTTCATTTTTAGAACTATTCTTAGAGCTGGTTACAGCTTAAAGATTTCTATTAGTCTTGAAGGGCATCCCCAGTTCACAATAGCATATTTAAGGCTGGAATAAAAATTGGCAAAATAAACCCTCCTGGGGAAACTAGGGCCCACCATCCTGGATAAAGCCCTCAATGCAAAGCATACTTTATTCGGCTTTTTCGAGAGTACGTTAATATGTTCGTACCATTTTAGATGCTCGTCAATTATGACGCCTAGGTTTTTCACTTTCGGAAATAGAAACGCATATTTCTCCATAATTGAAGAACTCTGGAGCAGTGGCGGCTCCTCGAAGGAGGCTAAGGAGGCTCAGCCTCCTCACCAATTTATCTTAATAATCATTCTCCATTTTATTTCCTGTTTCTCTGATAATTCTTTAAATTTTACAATTAATTCCCCGTTCTCAGTAGTTATTTTTAATCTGGCAACAGAGACCAGAGGCTAGATTCTCTATATATCTCAAACGCTAAATACGTGTGGTCAACACAGTTGCCGTTTTTCCAACCAGTTCAATTCACAAATAGGGTAAAACAGCGAATATGGCAACAGCCTATGGAGGCTAGCTTCTCGTACGCTCACGGCGCAACGAGGTATAGACCTCGTTGCCCGGCGGTCGTATAAAATACGATTACTTGATGCGGCTGCAAACTTCGACACGTGCTCTGGCAGTTGTTGTTTTTGTTTCGTGAAGCGATGTAAGGTTGAGTTATAATTTATCTGTTCGGTTTTTCGGTGAGTTATTAACAAAGAGTTCTTTGGTTATTAAACGTTAAACTGAGTAGTGATTTAGTTGCTGATAAGATTAGTGATGACAGGTATGTTTCAAAATCGATGATTTGATACTGATAATTGTAAAAAATATTTAAGGTTAACGGGATCTGAGGTACACAATAAATTGTATTGAAAAATTTTGTCTTCCGGATGGATTCCGCGTCACAATAGCTCGACTTGATGCCGACGTTTCGCCAACCATTACAGGTGGCATCTTCAGGGCAGGCTTGAGGCTTGAACTGAGTTCTCAAGATTAGCTGTCCGCGGAAGTCTACTACCCAAAATAAATTATATTGCTGGTATTGCTTGCTATTTACTCTGATACAACTTCATGTTGGGGGCACTTGGGTTATGATGATTTGAAAAATTCAGCTCCTGGTATAGACAGACATGAAAAATTGCAGGAACATATAACATAGAGTATTAAGTTTAAATTAACGGGTAAACAGAATATTGTTAAAGGAGGAAAACATATAATTTGGTAGACAAGAAACTACATTATAAACAACTTTTTTTATGAAATTTTAGATACTATTAAAGGTCAAATTGAGATTCGATTTTCCGATTCACATGAATTGAAGTTTTTTGTATAACTTAGTTCTAAAATATAAATTTTTTGATAAAATAGCACTGCACAATGAATTATGCGTTATATACTGGGATAAAGATATTTTAGGCCAGTACGACATTCACGCCGATATGATAAAATATATGATAGACAATGATTTGCAACAAGTTTTACCTCAGTTTTATAAACTACTTTGTTTGACAGTCACCATTCCTGTCACGTCGGCATCGGTGGAGGATCATTTTCTACTCTCAAACGAATTAAAACTTACATGCGAAATACAATGGGCCAAAATCGTTTATACCATGTTAGTTTGATATCTATTGAAAAAGATTTAGTAAAACACAAAATGATAAATTTTTTGATAATATTATTGATCAATTTTCGCAAACTAAAGACCGTAGAATTCCGTTAATATATAAAAAAAGTTAATAAAATTAATAAAAAAAAACAAAATATGAAAAATTCCAAAAAAAAGAAAAAATATTTAAAATCCAAAAAAATAAAAGACAAAAAACTAACAAAAAAATGTTTTGCCAAGAAACTCTACACCTCCACGTTGGTTCTTGCTGGGTAACAATTAATTTTGTTACTGAAGTAGCTGATACGGTCGCTGTGCAAAGGTTAAAAGGCTGTGAATAGAGTATATTTTTACAAAAACGTTTTATGTCCAGCCTCCTCTCTCAAAAATTCACGAGCCGCCACTGCTCTGGAGCCTGTCACTTGTATCTGTCTGTTCTAAACATTAAGCAATTTGTTTTCGACTCATCAAGAAGTAGGTGATTTATAGAAAACCAGACACAAGTATATTTGTGTCGTCTGCATAATTTCCTAACTCAGTATTTGTTCCAAGTGACACATTGTTGCCATTGATGAAAATTATAAATAGAAGGGGCCCAAGGACGCTACCTTGTGGAACTCCAACGTTTGTTACAAGCACATCAGACTCAAATGTTGCATCCTTGTCGGCAATTACAACTTTTTGTTTTCTGTTTGATAGTTAGGTTTTAAGCCAGTTCAGGGCATTACCCCTAATCCCAGTTGTTGTTGTTAACTTAGCAAGTAGAGAAACAATATCAAGTGAATCGAATACCTTAGACAAGTCAAGGAAAACACCACATACAATTTCCTCATTATCTAATGCATGAATCACATAGTTCACAAATTCAAACATATTTCAGCTGATTCAAGTACACCAATGAATTATAAAATAGATCTATTCAAAAGTTTTATTCATAAATTATTAAACGTATCTTTGAGCGAAAAAAATTATAACAACGATGTTGAGAAACTGCAGCAAATAGCGTTGGAGAATTGTTACGACAACACAGCTTGTATATCGAAATTAGCACTTTAATATTCATCGGAGTTTTTCGGCTATTAAGGGGGTGTTTGAAGTAATTTGAAATATCGGACACAATGTTACGTGCATATTTGAATTTTTACATCTTTTTCATTCGTCTTGCTTCCGATAATAGGTGACGATGGCGACCTCGACGGAATATTAATAGCGTCGTCAAAAATATACTTTAGTAATATATTCAACACCCTTTCCGTAGCTCGGTAAAAAAACGTATACCCTTCCGTTCTTTTCAGATACATTCTGACCCTTATAAGAGAATATAATAAGAAGGTTTCGTTGTGAGCGATAGAAAAAAAACCATTATCTACCTCAGTTGCATTCCAACCCTTTGGAGGGTTAGATGTAATACTGATTGAGCATAAATCCAATTAACTGTGTCATTGGGTGACTAAAAATCAGCACGTTAAGCTTCATGTTAAGCGAGTCAAGTTTCCATGCAGTCTATGACATTATAATGTAGTAGCGTAATGTGGATTTTGCACAGTTAATAAACATTCACATGTTTTGGTTTGGGCCGTGTGAGCCTTGCCCCAGAGCGACAGATTTTTAGATGTGAAAGTAACCAAAATAAAAAACATTGTCATGAGAAACATCTATCTCATATCTACAATAAAGAAATTACTTCATAAATTAACTCTGATCCATGAATCATTAACTTCCTTCGTCCATAGGAATATATTGCAATTGATTAGAAACAGATAAAGACCTAGAAATGTGGGATACAAATTCATTTTATTCTGTGGTTATTATTTTCAAATTTTAATGTCTATATTTATATCGAGTCTTCATGTTTATAAATAGTTCTTTTTAACAACAGTTTCATATATAAATCAATTCATTCAAGTCATATTGTGATATCATTCCGCAATGGGCAAACACTTCAAGCCAACAGATATTTTCAAAAATCTGAAACAAGATCATGATTCAGGTATTGTAACATTAAATAAGATAAACGACTATTTCATTCATCAATGTCCTGATTCAACCAATAAAGGCAACACAAAAATATCTACCTTATACATACTTGGCCGGAGGAAGTTGAACGTATAATAATCACTCTAAAAAATACTAATGCACGATATCATGATAGGATACCAATAAAATTATTGTAGTATGGGGCAAAAGAAATCGCATTTCCATTGATTCATATTAATAATAACTGCTTAAGTGAAGGCATATTTCCGGACAAACTAAAAATTGTCTAGATACTTCCAATTCATAAAAAAGATCCTCTGGACACTATCTCAAACTATAGACCAATAAAATTGCTTCTGAATCCGAGTAAAATATTCGAAAGAATTATATATAATAGACTGATCATATTTTTGGAACGATTTGAAATACTATCGGAAACCCAACATGGATTTAGGAAAGGTAAATCTACAATAGGATCAATATTTGAAACTTTGTGTTACATAATCAATTCACTAAATAATGACAGGGCAACTTCACTAATATGCCTCGAATTAAGCAAGGCATTCGATAGTGTAGATCATAACATTCTATTAAATAAACTGGAAATGCTAGGTTTCAGAGGAGTGGTATTTAATTTAATCCAGTCATACTTCCTAGATAGTCATTTCTAAGACGGCAAATGGTGAGGAGATAGAGTCAGAGATGCAGAGAACTCATAAGGGTGTCCCTCAAGGCTCCATATTGTAGAGTAGTAGAATGGAAAACCAAGACCTCACATGATTATCCCATTAGAGGGTGCTGTTGATGATGATCCCGAGCATGAACATGGAAGACTTCATAGGAACAGTTGTACCCGACCTGATATTAGGCATTGTGGGATTCGCCTTCCTAAACTCTACTAGATTATCAGATTCTCATTTCAAAATCTTTGCCAGATTCACCAATTGTGTCAATCTGTCTCTGTCTTCATTGGATGGTACATGGGCTCTAGATGAGTGAGCGGTATGTCATCTGGAAAGATATGGAGTAAAAACAAAGCTGTGGCCAAGACTCATCCCTGTAGAACACCAGCATTGATAGTCATTGTATCGGAGGATACTCCGTCAACCACTACATGGACTGATCTATCTGAAAGAAAAGTCGATATTGAGCGACAAAGTTGAGGGAGCATATGACGAAAGTTTGCCAAAAAGGCCTTGGTGCCAGACTCTGTCAAATGCCTTGGAGATATCCAATGCTACAGCTACAGATTCCTAATATTTTTCAATAGATGTCTGCCCTATATGAGTTACGTAGACAAGCAGGTATCCTACTGATATGTGCTGACGAAAGGCATTTTGCCGGTCATTCACAATTTTGGACCTCTCTAGGTATTGGATGAGCTCAATGTTGATAGCTTCCTCCAGGACTAGAGATCACAAATACTAGTGCCTATAATTATTAGGAAAGATTTTCTCTCCTTCTTTGGAATTCGTAGGAGTCTAGGTGTCTTTCAGCTGGAAGGAAACACGAACAAGCAGAAAACTGGTGTTCAGGCACACATTCCTTGAGAACGAAAGGTATAATGCCGTCTGGTCTGGACTTTCTGGTATTTAGAACAACCTGAATGCGCCTAATGGTGTGCTGACGAAAGACAATTCAGGAGGTTCCTCACCCTGTGGAACCAAAGTGAAATCTTGAATCTCTTGATTTGTACGTAACTCTAAGTAGATATTTATTTAAGAGCTCCGATTACTGTACTCTTAGAGCTGAATAATTTGTTGTTATTTTGACATATGAAGTGTTCAGTACCACTTTATATTTTATGTTTAATTTAATTTTTTTTTAATTACTGTATTAAACCTTCGCAGATGTTCCAAGTATACCAACTTTGCATTGGAAGCTCTTGAATGTTTGCTATAAAGAAGAAATTAAATAAAACTTATGAAGGGAAAAGTGTGATGGAGATCAATATTAGTGCTTTCACGTTTATTGATATTAGGAATCAATTACCTATAGGTTAAGGATATTGTGATAGTTTCTAGGTATAGGCTATGAAATATATCTCCAGTGTCTGATAGTCCAGTCAAAAATATAAGAAAAAACGATCACTCCAAAACTTGATATACAAAACCGTATTGAAAAATTCTTTTTGCATTGTGTTGGGTTTGGCTTCTGGATCATTTGTAACCTGGTGAATAAGCGCGCTCATAGTCTAGGAGGCAGAGCGATATTGATGGTCTGAACATTAACCCGATGGCACTATGGTTTATGGTTAGAGGATGGTTCAGTGACCAATTCATCTCACAGACCGAATTTTCGACGGCTGCTAGATCTCGAGATACAGCATCCGCATTTTTCTTTTTTTGACTGAATCTCAACACTTTCCAAGTTGCGGTTACTCGAAAAGCATTCCATTCTTATACACTTCCACCATGTGCCATCATTTTTATCGTGTCCGTTTATCAGGCCGACCAGTTAAAATTAGACCGAAAATGGACCGCAAGTTAACTCTCCCTAACCTGGTGGAAAATGTTCATTCGTGTTGGCAATTGTTAACATACCCTATGCCATCAAAAATTATCGGTCCATTTCCGAGTAATTGGCCATTATTTGGACCAAACATTTTTCTTTTTTCATTTTGTGACTAAAACTTGCGGGTTACAAGGAAAAATTATGGCACCATGTTAAATAACTTTATTGAGGGTGGAATAAAGATTTAAAATTATTGCCATCACTCCTTGCCTATTTCAACCTCCCAAAACCCTCTGAAACCACCCCCCAATAATTGACTAATTTATCATAAAATTGGTCATATTATGCATATTATTCATATTTTTTGGGGGATGGTCTTAGAAGGTTTAAATAGGTAAGAGGTGATGGCAATAATTTGAACTTAACTTGACTTCCAATACAGTTATTTAGCATGGTGCCATCATGCTACCTTGTATTTCGCAAGGTTTAGCTACAAATAGAAAAAATAGACCAATATCTTTTGATGGCATAGGGTATCTTAACAATTGCCAACACCAATAAACATTTTCCACCAGGTTTGGAGGGTTAACTTGCAGTCCATTTTCGGTCCAATATTAAGTGGTCAGCCTGATAAACGGACGTGATAAAAAATAATGGCACATAGTGGAAGTGTATAAGAATGGCATGCTTTTCAAGTCACCGCAACTTAAAAAGGGTCAACCTCCGGTCAAAAAATAAACAATTTGCGGAGGCTGTATCTCGAGATCTAGCAGCCGGCGAAAATTCGGTCTGTGAGATGAATTGGTCACTGAACCATCCTCTAACCATAAACCATAGTGCCATCGGGTTAATGTTCAGACCATCAATATCGCTCTGGCTCCTAGACTTTCATGACTTTTCCTATTAATAAACAAGGAAAAATCATTTTCATTTGACAATGTATATAACAAATAGAACACCTCAGGATTTTTTTCTAAAATTTTGTATCGGGGGGTTTTTAGGTCCGCTGAACCCGAATCTGAAGTCGGAAATAGGAATATCTACCCTCTTTCCCGGAAAACCAGGAAATTTGGCCTAGAAGCCAACACAGTAAAGTGTTATTTACATTTTTGACTGAACTATTATCCATTGTAAAACAAAAGACGCTTATCAATTCCTGCAACATGACCCATATATCAGACTCGCACTCCTATGATCCTCCACCTTCTCAAATTAGCGAATTGTTAAAATTTTCATTCATCAACTCTCGAACTCGTCTATCATACCTAAACATCATGAAAGTCCCTGCTGGTTAATCCATTCGATCACATATATATCCCACGTAGTCCAGCCGGATATCCGATTACAAATATTTACACTTTGTTGTAACACAAAATCGAATCAAAACTTGAAAGAACGCTTTTTGAAATGTGCTCTCTCCCAATTTCGTTAACATTCGAATAGATACGAGTTCGGTACCCAATAAAATCTATATTTTCATCGGATTGAAATAGTTAACAAGGAATGTATTCGTGTGAGTGGGGCTGGTAATGTACAAATACGTAGAGCGAGTTTTGAACAGGACAGCTAGATAATCGGTCATAGATACCATGCGTGGATACTGACAACGCTTGCTGCATCCAGACAGTTCATATAATTTCATCAAACCTATTTCATAATTAATTGCGATTTCTGTTAATTTAATTCAGTCAAAATACGCAACTAATTTATATTTGTTGGAATATTGGAAATTTCTATTTAATTCAACTGCAGTAATATTTAATGTCATTGTCTGATTGGTTGAATTAATGCTACGAAACTAGAGAATGGGAGATTTTCACAACGATAATAATGGTTTGCAAATGGAATGGATGTAGCTCATTATATAATTTTGGCAAAAATATCTCTAGATGATTGGAGCGATGCGATGGTACAATAATCATAATAAACACTTCAAACTATTTATTAACAAAAAACTTTCACAATGTATACAAGTAGATCAATAATTCAAATACAAGAGGGAGTAATTTGAAAACGTCAAAAATGTATATGCTAAGCTGTGACTTGTTATATACACAAGTCTTCATGACAATATTTGTAGGCAAAAGAGATATATTAAAACAATTCAATAATAAAACTCATGAAGAAACAAAGTTTATACAACAAGTATTTCTTTTCTGTTATTTTTTTATTATTAATTATAACTTCATTGCTCCCAACAAATTTTATGCAAATTGCCTGTTAGACCACCGAAGCCTCCATTAATATTGACCCGGGTAGGGGGGTGACGATAATTGTTCTTAATTAGTTTTTATGTTCTACGTTTCATGCATACTTTTGGCTGTTTGCTACAATGATAATGAAAAATGATAAATGTAAAAATATTGAAAAAGTGTCCTCACAACCATTGATATTGTCCGATGTTCTAAATATTTCCCTTCGTTTCATGAAAAAGCATAATTTGACTCAAAATTTATTGAAGTAATATTTTCATTCATTCACCCATTGTTCATGTATTTAATAGTTTTTTGGGTCCTGGTGAAGAGAAAAAGGCATGATTCATTAGATGTACCTAGTTGTCTCATCAATAAAATTCAAATCTAAATCATCATTTTATTGATTAGACATAACAAATTAAAATTGAATTACTTTCATGTGTCTTTTTCTTTTTTTTATCCAGGACTCGCTAAAAAACGTCAAGGTTTGTACATTAGCATACTTAATAAAATATTTAAATTTATATTATTATTTTCCAAACTATTTTTCTAGTACTGTCTCTTATCAATATTCGAAGGAAAATACTACAGTTAATATTTTTTAATTATCTAACCAGTAGTGAGGTATTTTCCCAAGTTTCTAGTAAATTCTTAGAATTCATGAAAACTTAAATGTGTAATGATTATTTAATATTTTCATGATTTATTGTTCAAAGACCTTCCGGATGAATGAATAATAAAATAAATCAATCATGTTTTTTTAATATTTTAAATTTTACACAAAAACTTGTAACATTCAATTTCTATTAAATGCTGACAAATTGTTATCATCTGTTATTATTATTTTATAAACCCAAAGATGTACCGTAAAATTTCATAAAATTAATCATTATTTTATTTTCAATCCATTTTACACACCAGCAACATTTCAGAGAACCAAAATTAAAAACTTTATGAACTTTCTATGGCAATTTTCCCTATAATTAATTAGTTATTGACGCAACTAAATAAATATTTGTTCAGGTTTTATAAAATTCCATGTAAGAATTGAAGTAATTAATTTATTATTGCGCGAATCGAAATAATTACGTGGTCTAAAAATCCTTGCATTTATAAAAGTAAACGGGTAATGTTGTTTATTGATAAAGAAGACATTTCCTCAAAATAAAAGAATACCATGATACAAATGTTTTATTTGTACAACTCAGAATACTATCTAACCAACAAGGTTACCTAATTGATATGACGCACGGTATTATTTCGGTACAACCTTTACATGGAGTATGATCTAAATAATTATTAATAATGAAAAAATAATGGTTTAAAGACAATTTAGTGATTGGAAGATAGAAACCGACATGACACACAAGTCACATGATTAAATCATTTAATTTTTCATTATCAAATTTTTTATATCATCGAATCTCCACAATCATATAATTAAAAAAATTAAACGAAAAAAATAATTGTGGCAGAATTAATTGGAATCTATTTTAAATTTTTCTACGGTTTCGGTTTTCGAATATATTAATGAATTTTTCATCATTTAATTTTTTATATCATCGAATCTCCACATTCATATAATTAAAAAAATTAAACCAAAAAAAAATTATTTTGACAGAATTAACAGGAATTTATTTTGAATTTTTCTATTGTTTTGTCACCTTCGCACAACTCACATGATTAAATTAGATAATTTTTCATCATTTAATTTTTTATATCATCGAATCTCCACAATCATATAATTTGAAATATTAAACCAAAAAAATAATTGTGACAAAATTAACTGAAATTTATTTTAAATTTTTCTACGATTTTGTCACCTTCGCGCAACTCACCTGATTAAATTAATTAATTTTCCATGATTCAATTTTTTATATCATCGAATCTCCACAATCATATAATTTAAAATATTAAACCAAAAAAATAATTGTGACAGAATTAACTGGAATTTATTTAAAATTTTTCTACGGTTTTGTCACTTTCTAAAAAAAATTATAATAATATTTAAATCAATAAAAAAGTAAAAATCAAGTAAAAAATTATTATATATTCGAAACTACAAATACGAATATATTTATAATTCAAAATGCCTTTGATTCGTTTCACTGTATTTATTCGTAAATTCCGAATACTTTTTAAAATCAGTTAATTAGGTGTGATAACATTTCAGATTTAATTAAATCAACCCTCTATTTCGATCGTTAAAGTGCATTCCATCGAGTTTGATGATTTCACACGAGTGCATAACTTCCATTGAACGGGCATATATGTTTGTGGAATGTGGCGATTTTTTACCGAAATAAATATATACACACAGATGTGCATTTTAAATAACATAGATTGCGCCACCGGTTTCCTCTCACCCTGCCCCGTCGATCCGATCCGTGCAGCGTCATCGGTTTTCCAATAAACTGTATCAATCGCATCTCTTTTATTCGGGTAATTTGCAGGAGGTAGAGAGAGAAAATCATGTTTATTGCACTCGCGAAGAGCGGTTAGATGCACAATACTGTGTTCCATCCAGTACATAGGCCGTGGTCCCGCCCATCGGCCACGTTACATAAGCACCCCTCGTACCCCTGAATGCATCGCACCTCACTCTCACATACACACACACTCGCCACCCCCAACATGCATGGAAGCACCCTAACACGTTTGCAATGATTGCAGGCAGTCGATGCGCCATGTTTGTAAAGGAAAATTTTCTGAAAAAAATAACGCATCCGAATGTGATTGATTTTATAAATGGAGCAGCGGTTCAAATAAATTTAACGTGCGAGCGGTTTCTCTATGATTGAATTATTTGTGAAAAACCATCATAAAACATACGTTTATCGTAGGATAACATGATAGGTATATGTAGATGGAAAGTATACAATATGAGTATTGATAATATGTACCTACTTATATTCATAACTAATAAAAATGGTTGCTGACAAAATAACTTATAATTTAATTTAAACAGAAAATCGACAGTATGAGGTAATATCTGTTGAGAGCCTAAATGAATGAAATACGAAGTGAACAGACTGTGATCCATAGTTCATTAACTTCCCTCAATCGTACGACCCGGAAATATATTGGAAATGATTAGAAAGAGATAAAGATAAGATACGTCATTGCAATCAAAGTTTATTTGAATTGACAATATGTTTTACAAGGGTTAGTACTATGACCTTTATTGTATTAGTAGCTGATACAGCGATATTTTTTTCTTATGTTTACGCCCGCAGGTCTCTAAAGTTTAATTATGAAAGACCATAAAATGTTTTACAGAATTTTTGAATCTTAAAACAATAATGATTAGCCAAATTTTATCATAGCGTAAAATGAATCAAACTTTAAATTATATCTGCCTATATATTAATATATATATTATTATATATTGAATTGAATTCAAGTTTTTGAGGATACTGATCGATCTAGACTAAAGACCTTACCATTTAATTTATTTTTATGAACTTCAATATTCGTGGCAGCAATTATTTCGTGGAACTCTTTCATTAGATACGTTTTCTTAATATTATTAAAAAGCAAAACGGTATATGTATCGAAAGACTTCCAATGCTGATATGTTTCAATATATATATTCAGAACCACGTCCATGGACAGTAAATTATTGACCAACGTTTGTCAAACGTTGAACGAAACATATTCCAAATGTGTATGATGAATGGTCTAAATGTGACAAACATTCGTCAAACGTATATCGAACATCTGATCTGATCTGAATGTTTTTTTATTAAATGTCCATGTAACGACTAACATTTATATCACAGATCATACGACAAATCAAGCAACCCATAAAAACCAGCAAGTGTCGTTTATAAGAGTCAAAATTTCAACCCTTTTACCGTTTCAAAGTAAATTAAGATTTGTGAAAATATTAATTCCTGACACAAAGAGAAAATGGGAGAATTATCATTAATTTGTGGTTTTTATTAATTCATTTTTAAAAAGACTATTTTGAGCATTCCTTTTATATGTATGTACATACTTTTAATTCAACATTAAATTTCAGTTGAACAAATAATTTTAATTTCATAATAATTCATATTTCTAACCATGTCATTGGCTTATTGACGAACGTTTGTCAAACGTTGAACGAAACGTATTTAAAATGTGCATGAAGCATGGTCTAAATGTGCCATTTGTAACATTCGTCAAACGTATAACGAACATCTGATGAACGTTTTTTCAATAAATATCCATGCAACGTAGTTAAAGTAAATTTTCTTGAACAAATTTATATCACAGATCATACGACAAATCAAGCAACCCATAAAGAGAAAGAATAATATTGACGAACGTTTGTCAAACGTTGAACTAAACGTATTCAAAATGTTTATGAAGCATGGTCTAGATGTGCCATTTAAAACATTCGTCAACGTATATCGAACATCTGATGAACGTTTTTCCAATAAATATCCATGCAACGTAGTTAGAGTAAAATTTATATTTTCCTGAGCAAATTTATATCACAGATCATACGACAAATCAAGCGACCCATAAAAATAAAAATAATAATATGGATGAACGTTTGTCAAACGTTGTACTAAACATATTCCAAATGTTTATGAAGCATGGTCTAGATGTGCCATTTGCAACATTCGTCAAACGTATAACGAACATCCCATGAACGTTTTTTCAATAAATATCCATGCAACGTAGTTAAAGTAACATTTATATTTTCCTGAGCAAATTTATATCACAGATCATACGACAAATCAAGCAACCCATAAAGAAAAAGAATAACATTGACGAACGTTTGTCAAACGTTGAACTAAACGTATTCCAAATGTTTATGAAGCATGCTCTATATGTGCCATTTGTAACATTCGTCAAACGTATATCGAACATCTGATGAACGTTTTTTCAATAAATATCCATGCAACGTAGTTAAAGTAACATTTATATTTTCCTGAGCAAATTTATATCACAGGTCATACGACAAATCAAGCAACCCATAAAAATAAAAATGATAATAATAACAAACGTTTGTCAAACGTTGAACTAAACGTATTCCAAATGTTTATGAAGCATGGTCTAGATGTGCTATTTGGAACATTCGTCAAACGTATATCGAACATCTGATGAACGTTTTTTCAATAAATATCCATGCAACGTAATTAAAGTAACAGTTATATTTTCCTGAGCAAATTTATATCTCAGATCATACGACAAATCAAGCAACCCATACAAATAATAATAATAATATTGACGAACGTTTGTCAAACGTTTAACTGAACATATTACAGATGTTTATAACGTATGGTCTAAATGTGCCATTGAGAACATTCGTCAAACGTATATCGAACATCTGATGAACGTGTTTTCAATCCATGCAACGTATTTAAAGTAACATTTATATTTTCCTGAACAAATTTGTATCACAGATCATACGACAAATCAAGCAACCCATAAAAATAAGCAAGTGCCATTTATACAAGTCAACATTTCAACCCTTTTAACGTTTTAAAGGAAACAAATAAATTTTCAGTCGGATCGAAGGATGTCGTATGCAAATGAACACAATATGTTCGGCCAACAAACGAATAAATAAATTCGATGTAGGTCTCGCGGTATTATTAGAACGTAATAAAAAATCCGTAGAATCAACCGACAAACCGTCTTGGGCGCCTTATTTTCGACATATGCCGCGCTCCGCGTTTGAAAACAAACGAAAAGTGAAAGTTACCAAATCGCGTACAAGAACCGAGCCGTGGTGGTTGGGGGTGCGAGAATTGTTCTTCAGGTATAAGGTCGAATTAGTTTCGTACGTTTTGTAATTAAGTTATAGCATCAAATTTCGATACGTACGGGGTAGGAAGGATGTAAGAAAATATAAACCTAATTGAGTAACGATTGAAATTTTTAATTCGGAACGTCTTGTACGTGATCTTTTTGACGTTTCTGCGTCTTGGTAATTTCCTGTCTGTTGACGGTTGATAATTCTCTATTTATTTAACGTGTGGCATTATTTTCATTCTTGTTCCTCGATACATTCAACTAATTTTGTACAGTAATGCCTTCAATCAACTTTGAAGGAAATGTCTGCCTGAAAAATTCGAAATTATTTGCTTAGCATGGTATGGCATGTCAATCTACACTGACAGGAAAATTTTGCATATTGCTGTTACATAAATGCGGCTCTGTTTCAGCATATTGCGTATCTGATGTTGTCTTTTGGCTCTGGCATTATAGAAACTTCGTTCAAGTGTGATGAGCGACAAAATTACAGGTATTGCCACCAGGATTGATAAGAAGTTGAGACGAAGCCCAATGTTTATTGCTACAATCATCACCTGTATTTAATTGTTGTTAGGACTATATCAGAGATGACTTTCATTAGTTAATTTTTCAATTAATTCTGCATGAATTGTTTCAAGATGGCAAAGTGGCTTGCCTGATGTGAAGGTTAGACGATTGGCCGACTCCTTGAGCAGCATTGGTCACGACATTTGGCTGTTACAAAAGTCGTAGGTATACGAAAGTTTGAAGTGTTTCGATAAAATAAAGGTAAATTCAGTGGTGGTGATATTGCCGTAAGTATCGGCAGTAAATCCGTCATGTTAAACATAGAATTTTGAGTGAATGGAGCCAGTTAACCTAATCAGTTCCCCTTTTTGGTTATGTAAAAGGTGACGATCCTAATTATGATGCCCTATCTCAAATATTCGATGTGGTGGTTGATGGAGTATCCATCCGATACAATGGTTATCAACGCTGGTGTTTCACAGGGATCAGTCCTGGCATCAACTTTGTTTCTGCTCCATATGAACGTTCTGTTGAAAGTGGCCATCTGTCCCGTTCACAACTTTGCAGATGATGGTACACTTCATAGCGTTTTCTCATCTAGAGCCTCTACAACATACAAAGAAGCTAAAGGAGCGGGATCATAATCAACAACACCCTCTCATGGGATGATCCTGTGAGGTCCATTGCGAAAACTGTTTCACAAAAACTTGGTTTCCTATTCCGTGCTGGGAGCTACTTCACATCTTAGCAGCTTCTGTTAATCAACAAAGCACAGATTCAACCTGCCCTGGAATACTGTTCACATATTTGTAATTCGTCTCCCAAAAAATACGCTGAAGCTTTTGGATTATTTCCAGAAGATAACAATTCGTCTGATTGTTGTCACACCAACGAATTCATCGACCTCTCTAGAACATCGTAGAAAAGTCGGCGATCTCTTCCTTTTCTATTGATATGTCCATGGTCGGTGTTTATCAGAAATCTCGTTATCTGTTATTCCACCACGAGGGATACCAGAAACGCGGACTAGACGAGCTCAAGCTAGTTACTCCTTCATTATCAAGCTTGATACCTGATGTCGAACTGCTTCTTACCAGTCTTCATTTTTCTATCAAACGGCTCTTAACCTATGCCTTTAACCTCCAAACCTTCAAAAAAAATTCCACCTCTGGCTCACACGACATTCTTCAAACGTTATAGGTCAAAGTATAGAACACTAACTTTCTTTTTATTGTTTCTTAAAAACTGAAATATAGCTCAATCCTCCAATTGTTGCTTGTTTCAGGCATTCTGAGAAATCTCCAGTGGAGAAACTCAAATAGTTATGAATAGACTTATAGGGTTTAACAAGAAAACAAGTGAACGTTTTTATATGTCATTAGTCACAAAAATTGAGTATGAGCTATCAAATTTCTTACTCGAGAAGGCCTTTCTCCTTATTCGGTGGTGAAAGATGGGAAGAACGGTGGAAGTGGTTATAGACGTGAAAATTGCCCTTGTCTAGAATCACGTATTTGGTGATTGCCACTTGAAGGTTTAATAAATAGCATAAATGTCGCGGCTTTCAGATTTCAGTTCGCCGAATCATCTACGGACATCTGGACACGAATGAAGTTAGTGCAAAGGGGATTTCCTAATAACTCCCAGCGTCTCTTCGGTTCCAGCGTCGTGTTGAATGTGTTCGGAACTTTTTGGAGAAAAAACCTATGGACGTGTTGAAGACAATTGTCATAAAACTATGATTCTCTAATATGATCCTTCATCCAAAAATCGATTCAAAAGTGACAACAGCCTCCTGTAATTTTAGCTTCAAAAATAAAGCCACATTTAAAACCGCCCGTTTTCGTGGTACACCTTGTGTATATGTAAAATTTGTACAATAGGAACTCATAGAAATAGCGTGTCATCACAAATAGATATAGCGTTTTTAGTTCCTTTTTCATGTAAAATGCAACTACTTTCGAGCAGGATCGCCAAAGAATATTCTATCATCGCAATAATTCATAAAAACCAGATTATTAGCGTCGATTATCCTCGAGTCATTTAGCCTGTTTTGGCTATAAATATAAATCTCGTATTATACGCTCTTGATTACTTTATCCCTTTCGCATTTTTCCTTCCATTGTTAGTTGCCGATTTAAAGGGTTGGGATTGTGTTTATTTTCGCGTTTTTTCGGGGATAATGACGCGATAAATGTTTATTACTTCCTCGGTTTTGTTATATCGCTTTTCGACTTTTGTATACGCGCGACAATAATACAGCGAATTCGTTTTGTCGATATTTTTGTTGTAATAGGAAACAATAGGGTATGAATTAGTGACCGCGACTATAAACACTCAGAATAATGAAGCGTCATTTCAGTTAAATGAATGAACAAATACATCGATCGTGAAGGTTACTATTATTACATATCAAGGAGTGCCAAAGAAAGCAGGAAACTTTTTTTTTAATTTAAGATCGAACTGTTCTTTACTTGCTATAAAAATCCATCATATTACAAATAAACACTGTAGAAAATTCCAAAATAAACACAACATGTTCGGCCACACAGTACCTTCTTCAGGTGAGCATTGGTACTCAAACTTACAAGGGTAAAACAAGCTATTTATACACAAAGAGAAAATGACCAGAAATCAGAATAACTATAGCAGAGGTAATGGAAGCATGTAAATCTTTGAAGAATAGATAGGCGCCTGGAACTACAAAACTATCCCAAGAACTCATGATACTATTCCAGAAATGCTTGAATGGAGAGCCAACCCCAGAAGAATGGAACACCGCCCTTATACCCACCATACACAAAGAGGGAGACACACAAAACTGTTGTAATAACAGGGAGATAGCAGTGACGAATGCACTAAACAAAGTTAATGGCAAGATCCTTCAAAATAAAATCGAATCAGAATACAGGGATATGGAATCAGAAGCACAAGCAGCATTTCGTGCATCAAGATCCACAGTAGACCACCTATTCTGTGTCACTCAACTACTGGAGAAGAAAACAGCTTACAACCAAGAAACACATCTACTGTTTCTGGACTTGAAAAAAGCAAACGATAGTATTCCACAAAATAAACTGTGGGAAGCATTAGAAAGAAGTGTAACCATAATAAAAGCGATAAGAAGCGTATACCAACAAGCAACAGCAAAAATCAAGATAGGACAACGAGTGTCAACGGGCTTCAAAAGCAGTAAGGTGCTTAAACAAGGCTGCTGCCTATCTGCGACTTTATTCAAGATATACCTAGAACAAGCGCTAAAACAGGGGAAAAGAAAATGCAAAAACATGGCAATACGCATAAAGGATAACATCATATACACACTATGCTTCGCAGACGATCAAATAGTAATAGCACAAGATAAGCACGATATTGAATTAGTCTTGGTCTTGTTCTTGCATTTTTGCAAGACCAAGACCAAGACCAAGACTGCCTAATTATAGCAAGACCAAGACCAAGACTGACCGTGCAAGATTTGAGCAAGAACAAGACTAAGCCTGCAAGACTCTTGCGTCTTGCAGTTAGGACTGAGTGTCGTTTCAGGGAACGGACAGGCTCAATTTATGATACAAGAAATTGACACATAGAAAACAAACGGAACAAAATAGAAGAAAGTACTAGTATATAAAATTTTGGAGAAGAAAATAGGCAGAAAATAGGAAGACGTGAAGTACAGATATAAATGACTATCAGTGCATTTTCGTTGAAGGGGGAATTTACGCAGTCCGAATAAGTAAATAAAAAATAATATATTAAATATAGTTTAAAAATAAATAAAAATATGAAAATGATAAAAACGAAAAATAAACTATATAGAATAAAGCGAAATAAAATTACATGTAGTATGTTACCGAGAAAATGTTTATTTTCTTAATATTTCAAAATTTACAGGCCGAAAAAGAGATCTCACAAACTGATTTGAAATCTAACTCATAATAATAAGGTAGGTATAAGAGCGAAAAGCAGGACGCTACAATGTCATGCGTCTGTACGCCGCATGCGGCATCCTTTGATTTGCGGCGGCATCCTATAATGAGAGCCGGCACCTGTCAAAGCGGCGCGGTACAAGGCGACACTATCTAAGCGAATGGACTATAAATAATAGTATTTATTTCAATTCCAGTCATTCCCAATTGATCTTTGATTCGAGTCTAATATAATAATTGTTTTTACTCTAATCCTTGTTGTTCTCGGAAAACTTATCACGTTTACAATTTGACATGAGTGACGAAGATTCAAATAGTTCTAAAGACCTGAAAGCAAATTTGATGAGTTTTTCGAAATAATTCATGCACCCTAAATTGCTTTGTGTAAATTGTGCCAACATAAAAAGGTTGACATAAAAATGAAAAACAGAAACACTAATAGGTAATTTCGAGACTTGCGAGACTCTTGCTGCAAGACCAAGACCAAGACCAAGACTGGGAGCGCAATACCAAGACCAAGACCAGGTGTATTGACGCAAGACCAAGACCAAGACTGGCTAAGTCTCGTCTTGTTCTTGCATTTAGGCAACACTATATTGAATACATGACCAAAAATCTCATAGAATAATACAGCAAATGGGGCATGGAAGTCAATATACAGAAAACGGCGTACATGTGTGTGGGAGGACAACAAGAGGACCTCATGCTAGAAGATGGGAAAATGCATAAGACAAACGTATAGTATAAATACCTAGGAGTACGAAGAACCAACGACGGAACACTAGATAATCACATAAAGGACTGAAATATACAAGGCAGAAAAACAATAGCCATGATGAATGGAAACACTATGGGATAAATTCATATTAAACAGCATAATTGCAAATAGTAGTGAAGTATGGGTCCTTGAAGAGAGAGCTGAAAAAACCTTAAAAGCTACAGGAATGGATTACTGGCGAAGAGTTGCCAGAAAATCGAGAATGGAGAGGACCACAAATGAAATAATCAAGAAGGGTCTTTTTTGTTGAAATTGGTTGGACTCTAGCTGTCTTTCAGCTGGAAGAAAACATACCAAATTTGTATGAAAAGGTAAACAACCTGCAGAAAATTGGTGTTAATTCAGGCGCAGATTCCTTGAGAACGGCAGGTGGAATTCAGTCTGGCCCCATAGACTTTTTCGTCTTGAGTGAGATCTAGCAGATCCTGCACCAAAGTATTTTTCATCCAATTTTAAACAACTTTAAACTACGAGAAACGATTACTGAATCTGAAAGATAATCGGAGGAAATAGGATGAATTTTACAACTGAAGCTAACAGCACAACATTTACTAATATTTAGACGCAATTTTTTGTTGGTGCACCATTCAAAAATATTGTCCAGATCATTTTGTAGTGCATATCAGTCATCTATGGTCTTTATTTCTCAACAGATTTTCAAGTCATCAGCAAAAATTAGTTTCAAGCCGATTATATTTTCAGGCAAATCATTAATAAATAACAGTAGAGGACCATGGTTTGAGCCTTGAGGCACAACGGATTTTGACACAAGCTGCGATCTATTGATGAGGTATGAACAAAAAAAGCTACTAAGGAGGTACTAAATCCAACGGATTTAGTGTTGAATAGTGTGATCAAGTTTATCAAAGGCCTTCGAAAAATCTGTATATGATACGTCAACCTGTCCTTGGTTGTCAAAAACAGCAGCAATGTACGTGTTCAAACAAGTAAGATTCGTAACCGTAGATCTCTTTAGGATAAATCCATGTTGATATAGTGATAGCCTATGTGAGAAAGTACTACAAATGCGTTGATGCAAACACATCTCAAAGACCTTAGATAGGTTAGACAATATCGCAATTGGACGATAATTGATATATTTCCAACATCACCAGATTTGTCAACGGGAATAATCTTTGCTTTTTTCCAAACACTAGAAAATTTATTACATCCCAAACAGAGATTGAACAAAATCTGTAGTGGGACAATAAACACAGAAGCGCAATTTTTTATTAAGAACATTGGTATTTGATTATATTCAAAGGTGTATTTATTCTTAAGGTTTTTAATAGCAGTTACAATATCTGATTGACTTATCGATACAATATACATGAGTTTATGTTGGTCAATTCTGAAATATTGCTAAAATCACATTTTGGCATCACATTCTTAATCAATCATTCAAGGAACAACTATGCTAAATTGTGAGTAAATAACTAAAACTGATATACTCATAGCAAGTTTCGTAAAAAAAAATCTCAGTATTATCAAGTATCTACACAAAGTTTCTAATAGTTATATGTTGCAAGAACGGGTTACACGTAGACTCGAAACTTTTTATTCTCAATTAATATTCAGTCTCGATGAGAGACAGAAAAGATTTTTTTTGTTCATTTGTTAAGACGTATTATACATATGCCAGACTCAAGTGAACTCACCCTTCAATTAAACACGCGGAACATCTGCCACTAGTGCAAGGGTCATCGCAGAAAAAAATAAAGAAAATAAATTAAATAGCTTGTAGGTTATACGCTCACCTACGGTATATCGAATGCGATAATGACTTTTTATTGTGATATCATTCATGTTATTAACTAGACATATGTAAAACACCTTTCCGAATTTTAGGGTTCGTCTAGCACTGACTATTATATGTGTGTGTGTGTTGAAACACATCACACTTGGAAGATTTTGATTATAACTCTCCGGCAGGTATAATTATAGTGCTATCGATTATTTATTCTCTTCGAGGTACTTATTTCTGTACGGCAGTCTATAATCCTCATCAGATGCAAACACATGTATATCATGTTCTTCAATCGTTCTAGACCTGGTTATCTAAGATTCATAAACCAGGTAATTCCATGAGACCAATCATTTCGAACATTAATTGTCCCACGTATGACATAGCAAAATTGTAAGTGAAGGAATTTAGCAATTTCCAAACCGCACTGAATTTGTCTATAAAACACTCTTTGGAAGTAATTGAAAAATAGAAAGATGTGCAATGGGCAATCCACATTCCTTTTTTGGGTACTTTTTTTCTAAGCGATCTTGAAAACTACTTAAAATCGCAATTAAATCAGTTTCCAAAAGTTTACCATAGATATTTCGATGATGTTTTTGCGATTATAAGTAAAGATTTTGATTTACATGGCCAATTATTATGAAAAATCTATTCTGGAGATGATTCGCATAAAACTGACTCCAAGTCTGTAAATTATAGAACAGGCGTTCAATCATTAAGTCAGATTTATACTAATTAAAACCCTTGCAAATACATGAGCCTTTATAACCTTAAAAGTATATTTTAGGTAGAATGTTGAAATAGGAATATGTCTAATAAAGTCTGACAACATTTTTCTATTACCTCATAAATCTTTAACATCTGCTTCGAAAGTGGATACTTGAGTGTTACATTTTGGTTTCAGTCTTATTCAAATATTGCTTGAAATGACTTCGCATTTTATAAGAGAATTGCTATGGATTGGTTTCTTGATTCATATTCATATACTAAAAATATTAATGAGTTACAATTTCGATTACTCGTGTTTCAGTTCATTTCGGCGACGTTTTTAATTGAAATTAGTGCGATAAGAACGCTTCGTGCTTGGAACAATTAGTCTTAAGAAATCCCGTTTTAGTCTTCTGATGATGGTCGGGAGACAGAAACGTACGTAAAGACGAAAATAATAAGCATATGTGTTAGTGTGACCTATTTTTTATATATAAAAAATAGGTTCCTTAATAGTCTTGTTCATAGATTATTTTTGAACCATCAAAACTATGACGACGAATTTGAGAAACTGCGTCAAATAGTTTCGACAAATCTTCGATCAATAACTTAATTTCTAAATAAAAATGGAAATTGGAACGCAACCAATCAACTGAGTTAGAGCCACTACCTTCAAATAGTTCATTCAAATTCAAAAGTTTCAATTATCATCCTTCAATAATTCATAAATTCCATAATTTGTTTTCAAAATTTGCAAAAGAACCCGTATATATGTAACAACAAGATAAAAACCGTTTAGGCAACATCTTTGATAAATAAAATTTACGACAAATCGGGGATTAACAAAATCGATTGCGAGTAGTGTCAAAAACTAAATGAATGAGGTTGTGAACGATAAGGTTTTTCTAGCCTGTATCGATCAGTAACATCACAAATTAATAGTTCCAGACAGCTGTTTCCCTCTTCTCATGGAGCTCATCAGTAGAAGGAGCCATTGTTGATGACGTCATAGTTACGTTGGTATTCAGCGCTCAGGCCTTATCTATTTAGGGGGTGTTGAGCCTGCCGAGCTTCTTTCTAATAGACTTCATTGCTTTATCGAACTGCGAAGTTGTGGAACTGTTTTCCAGTGACGTCTTTCTTCATGCTTATAATCGCCAAATGTTTGGTTAATCCCTATTAATATCAGCAAATGTGGTGTTGTGCTTCAATTAGAAAGGAATAATTTTACCTTATCTCATCAAAAAATTCGCAAAAACAAGATAGATAGATCATTTTATTCATGTTATGTACATAATATGTTTACACTCGTCATCGTCATCATAAAATATAAATAAGATCACAATATCAAATTTGGAAACTTATCTTAAAAAAATCTTCTGTGGAATAAAATATATTATTTAAAAGAATATTTTTAGCAGATTTCTTGAATTCTTTCAATGATAATTCTCTAGTAGGTTTGGGCAACACAAACGTGTTTCCTACAATCTCTTACCGCAAAGCGTTCAAAAAATGACAAAGTAGACAACTATTCGAACCCTTCTACGAGGTACGGATCGTAATAAAATAATTAAATAGTTTTGCAATTAAATACCGTCCCTCGGACTGACGTTATTCCGAGTTATTATAAGTTTAAAAACTTTTTATACGGCTCTCACAATAGCCGGCACGCGCCCTTCCAACAGCGCTTTTATTAAAAATATGTCACAGTTCAGAGGAAAGAATGATTCGAAATTAAAAAGTTTGATTTTATTATTCCGGATAAATCGGCCGAGAAATTCTTTCCGATTTTAAATTTTCCCAATAAGTCTCAGATGAAAGTATCGTTGATTCCTCGTTTTATATTAAAATATCAATTTAGACGTTTCAGCGAATAATTTGCTTGCAACATTTTTAATGCACCGAATTAATCTTTTCAAACTAATTATTAAATAAATCGAAAGAATCATTGTACAAAATTCGTGGAAAAGACATGGCATATGGCAAATAACATAATATTGAGTCGATGATAGAACTTCAGGAATGACAAAAAATTGACATAATATTCTATTCAGACGTAAACTTAGCTTCAGTTCCTGAAATAAGAACATTTAAATATTTTAGATTAATTCAGTAATTATTCAAGAGGATAAAATAAGCATTTACAGGTAAATTATTCTGAAATCCGAAATAATACATTTTGAAATTAATAAAGAAATTAATTAAGTGAATGCAAGTCGAAAACAAATATTAATAATCAATTCAATAATTATATGAGCAAATAAAAGTAGCATTCAAAATATTTTTTCAAACAAAAAAACTGATGGACTGCTGAAGCTCGTTTTTTTTCTATTCTTTGACTACACGGCAGCGAAACTATAAAGTTCGAAGAACATCGTGGATACGACTTATTGCGAGCCCTGAGGTTAATTATTACCCTGAGCTTGTTGATGTCAATAAAGATATAAAAGGTGGCGCCCAACGTGTGGCCTCTTAGGTTAATCTTATGTTCATCCAATGGCCCGCTACCGCATTAACATACTCAACTTAAGCTATGAAACTACGGAGGTCGAGGTTATCTCTTTCTGAGATTGAATATCTCACATCAGTTATCGGAATAACAACTGACCATTAAATAAATAAATTAAGGTCCAAAATGTTACAAGCCAGCCGCCGAATGCTGGAATAGTAGATAGGCATTTTTCTTGAAGGTTTGGAGGTTATAGTCTTAGAGAAAGTCCTCACTAGGCAAACAGTTCCACAACTTCTCCGTTCGATAGAAAAATGAAGAGTAGCAGCTTCTCCTATTATAACATTCGAAAAGCTATAAAGCGGAACACCGACCATTTAAATATCATTAGAAAAAGGAGAAATCGCCCTCTTTTCTACGATGCTCTAGAGAGGTCAATGAATCGTAAGTCTGACATCATCAATCAGATGAATAGCTCTCTTCTGGATATAAGCTTTTTCACATGTGTCGTTGTTATTGTGAATCACATTGCTTATTATCCATGGTGAAGGTACGTTTATTTATAAACAATTTTTATATCAAAGGTGATACAGTGGACACGTACAATTTTTATGTCAACAACCAAATCCAAAGGTAGAAATACGTTATCAGTTATATACCTTGATTGAAATAGAATAAACATATCAACTTACTTGGTTTAATACTGTAATTTGAATTGTCTTATGATAGCGTGTAATTAAACGGAAAATATACGTCTTTACCTGTTAAATTATAATATATCCAATAAACACCTCATTAAATGAGTAAAAATAGGAATTAAATGAGCACCTAGCATTTATCGATAGCTCTTTGTCACAATTATGAGTGTAATGTTCATTGTAATAATCTTTTTGTTGCAAGTTATTGCGTGGATTCACATAGATTTTTTTACTGCAATTCAAAAAAATGGATAGGTATGAATTTGGTCGATCTCATCGATTCCGATATAACTGCTTCAAAATCATAGACCTGTTATCCTAGGAGACGAAACATCTCATTCATAAAACTCCATTTGACTTGTCGCAATGATTACATGAAGTATGACAAAGAAAACCAACGAACCTCTTTGTCGTCGAGTCATAATTACTCCTTATTGGCAACGCTGTAACTATGATTGGAAACTTGGTACCACTTGTAAGGCAACACCGCTTCGAAATAGCTACGAGAAATATGGAAGCTGTCAAATTGCGTAGTACAGAACAAAGTCCCCATTCATAAAAGATGCGCGGCGTTGTCGCCTTCTGAACAAATGATGCAATGGAATGGAATAGTTCTATATAAAAAAATTTTGATATTCTATAATTTGATTGTATATTCCAGGTTACCATAAATTATGGATTATTTTTCAGAGCAAACGACATTTCAACAGTATTGCTTCTAATATAACCAATAAATAATTCTATGGACGTTTATACTGGGTTCCCCATAATAGACTACCCCTTTTAATATTTGAATTAAAATTTTTTTAGTTACCAACACAAACTTTTTATTTTACTAAATTATAGCTAACTCTTTGGGATTTATGATAACTTATAAATATTTGCCTAATTTAATTCTAACTTTTAAAAATCACGTCTTCTAAATGACCTCCAGCAACTTCAACACATTTTTCAATATTAGAGAAAAAGTGTTTCATTACACGGCGTAGCAAACCTTCGTCTACTCCTTCAACTTCTTCAAGAATTTTGACTTTCAGTTCCACGATTGTACCTGGACGACTCGGTTTTTAAATATTCCCACAGGGAAAAATCGGGTACCGTTAAGTCGGGGGACCTCGAAGGCAAAGGCAAATCTCCGAATCGAGAAATGAGTCGGCCATTAAACATTTCTCGCAGGACTCTCATTGAGTTTCTGGCGGTATGAGCTGTTGCCCCATCTTGTTGGAATAGTAAGGCAATGTTTAGTAATCCTCGTCTATTTAATTCTGGAATGAGAAATGTCTCTAGCATATTAACGTAGCTCTCGGATGTTACTGTTACAGCGCGGTTTTTCATCCTCAAAAAAATAAGGACCAATAATACCAAAAGATCCTACTCCACACCACAAAAACTTTTGAATTATGGAGGTTCTGTGTAAAGATTTCACAAGGATTTTCATTTGACCAGTATCTAAAATTCTGTTTATTGACCATGCCGTTTAAATAAAAATTTGCTTCGTCGGTCATTCGGAGACTTGCTCCTTGATGTAAATCCGAAAATTCTTGACAAAATGCTAACCTTGCTTCTTTATCTTGATTGCTAAGGTGCTGTGCCATTTGGTATTTATAGGGATGAAATTTTAAATCCCTTTAAAGAATTCGATCTAAGCTTCCCTTTTTATAATAATTACAAATCTCAATCCGGCACACAGAACAACTAATCCTGCAACAGCACATTCCATACGGCCATACTTGTAATATACACCGGTCTGAGTGTCCCAAAATTTTGGCAATGTCTCATCGTGTTTAAATATAAGCAATTCTGTTTCCTTAGGATAATAGGTCTATGGTCAAAATACACTCTCATGGATGAGAAATTCGATTCTACCATTAGTTTTCACCTAAGACGCTGAGGAAACAAAATAAAAAGATAAAATCACATTTTTAACATGAATAATACACCCGAAATTAGTATCCATAATCTTCTGAGATCAGATAGAGCAAGAGTTCCTTCAGTTACATGAACCTTTGGGAATTTTCACATTTCCCAAATTTCATAATGGCTACTTGGTCGAAACCGAAAGGTTCTCAGTACTTTAATAGTATTTTTAGTGGATAAGGGTGATTATTTCTTATCTATAGTATTAGAATATATCCACAGTATGAACTCTCTTATTAGTCGAGGAAATAAAGCACCAAAATAGTCCAAACCATCCAAACTTGGCGCAGTTGGATGGATTGAGATGCGGTTTTCTGCATTCGATTCAGAAAGTAATTTAGAAAATTTGTCCGCTATTATTTTTTTGCGACAAAAATTCATTGCATTTCTACAGCCAAAAAATTCATTTTTCTGAATGCGCTTCTCGAGGGGAATAAAAAAAAATGAAACGTGTGGCACTCGGGGACTGCCGCGGTAAAGCTATTGTATAGCACTACGCCACTGGAAAAAGTTGGGCAGAAAAACATCCACTACCCTTTCAAAATCTTCACGAATTATGAGTAAAAAAGAGTATCATCTTGATCTCTGTGAAGAGTATTCTGTGACAAGCATAGATAACTCTACTACCGGTAGTAGAGTTATCTATGATGACAATTGTAAACACAATTTTATACGAAAGTTTTAACGTTCAGATCTCGATAGCGCTTCCGGCTCCGGGATTTTCACGTGGCCTATCGAAATCAGAAAGTTCGAATTGTATAAAAACACAATTGCATGAACGCCAGACGACTTATGTAATTAGCTACGAACGTAATCATTTTGACATATCCTCTAGGAGCTCGCTGCGCGTAAGTTAGAGTTTATACATTTTACCTCTATTTTGTTAATTTGGGGCCGTTTCGAACTCCGTGCGGCCGGCGTCAGTTGTAATAAAGTATTTTGGGCTATGTGCCGCTAGCTTTTACCCGCTTTCGGTATATTTAAGTAGCTAGAAAATTCCCTTTCGTACGTGGTACGTCAGATGCTAGTAGGTGACAGCTGAGAATACCTCAAACTGTTTTGATTAAATTTTCCTATTTAATCGACATTTTGGGGCCCGAGACTATGCTATTTAGTTGGCCCCGTTCATAAACTAACGACATGGAGCAAAAACCGCATGCGAAAAGTCCTCGTTAAGACGTTCTATGTACCGTAAATTTGCACTTTTCTAACTCGCGACCTAGCCGCTTCTCACGTGAACGTCATTCGATTTATCGAAAATTAACCAATTCAAAACAGTTTTCGACCCAGATTGGGGCTATCACGACCTTTTAAAAGGTTCAAAGGTAACATTTCGACAATTTTAAGCTCGGCCGAGCTACATGGTAGGCGGAGTGGTGGGTGTCAGGATATTTCGTTACTGTATTTGTTTTTTGTTTTTTCAGATTTTCGTTACGGTATTTGTCTTTCGTTTTTTTTTTCTTGATTCGGTCGCCGCGCTCAAAGCCCGCGATAAAAGCTATATGCAATAGCTTAAAAAACGAACTCGAATTGGTTTCTCGGGGGTCGCTGAACACGAATATGATGCTATCAAGAAAATTCCCCAAGGTCCCCTTGGACCCCCCCCCCCTAGATATCGATGAAATTAATTAAAAAATTATTTTTAATCTTTGTTAACTCTTCAAGAGGTGATATAAAGGTTGCTAGTGAAGATCACGACGTGAAAAAGTCTTCTAGGAATTTGTTAATTTTCTTCATAAAATGTAACAAATTCTGGCTCTCGGGGGTTTTCAAAGTCGCCGATCACGACTATGACACTCACAATGTTCTGCAAATTACCTGGTGGTGTTTCCGGGTCTCTGTGTATCTACGTCATCTTCTAGGCATGAACTTTCTGAGCATCATAATCGTGATCGGCGACTTCGAAAACCCCCGAGAGCCAGAATTTGTTATATTTTACGGAGAAAAATTAACAAAATGTTTTGAACAATATAGAAAATGTTTCTCCTTTTCCACTTTCTCTAGCGGTTTGAGGAGAGATATAAGAAGACCGATAACATTTTCCCCTTTACAAAATAGAATCAAATAATTTTGATTATGACGTACGTATTCTTAGGCCTATCATCAACTTTTATTTTCAATTACCTCTATTTTTAATCAACGATGTTGACAGAAGCAATTATACTGTTTCTAATTATATGCTACACTTGATTATTCGACAACGTTGTGGACATACATCAAGTTCTTATTTTCCAAAAACGTTCTTCCACAAGGCCTCATACTTGTCTCTCTATTGTTCAAATTGTACATTGCTTATATGCTTGCTATCACGTCCAGAAACTTCTGATATGCAGTGCATGGGCAAAAGCCATCCAACACCAAACGTGAGTAGCTTTTTTGTATAAAATTTGCTTGCTTGAATGTATACTACTGGTCAATTACCCTTGTTTATACGATTTTTTTTACTTCGAATCTCGAATTGTTAAAAATGTTACTTGAAAAATAGGTTGTAGTTGGAAATCATTTTAGCGAAAAAAAGGCATTAAAAATCGGAATACCTCAAGGCCCTGTATTGGGGCCTGTTTCATTCCTAGCAGATGCAGATGACATAGTTTCAATTTTGTCGTGGTGACCCGGTCTCAGGGTACCACTAGGTATTACAGAAGACTTTTTTCACGTCGTAATCATCACTAGCAACCTTTATATCACCTCTTGAACAGTTAACAAACATTGAAAATAATTTTTTTGTCAATTTCATCGATATCTAGGGCATCAGGACGCCCGGATACCCCGGGGGAGGTCCAAGGGGACCTCAGGGAATCTTCTTGATAGCATATTCGTGTTGAGCGACCTCAAAAAAAACCGAGAAACCAATTCGACTTCGTTTTTTTATTCACCTCAGAAAATGCATTCGGTAAAATGCATTTTTTGGCTGTAGAAATGCAATGAATTTTTTCCGCAAGAAAAAATACAGACAAATTTTCTAATTCACTTTCTGAATCAAATGCAGAAAACCGCATCTCAATCCATCCAACTGCACCGGGTTTGGAATGTGGAATGCCTCATTTCCTCGACTATAGAGATAGTCCCCTGACATGTGTGTGATAAAGGAGATTAATAGGAGCAAACCCATTTCTTTACAAACAATTCTAAGCAGCCAAATTTGCAAGATTTTAGTTTTTTAGTTAATAAGTAACTGCTGCATATGAATTCACAGCCAGTTCATTTGATCATCGAAAACGCCACTGGTAACAGAGTTATTCGGCATCCGAACGTTCCTAATGTTGAATCAGTACATCAATAAATAGTCCGACCGCAGATAAAACGAAAAAATCACCAACCCATAGCACAAACACAATAATTACGACCGTTTAACGCTGAGGTTTGAAAAATACCATGTGCTGCCACTTACCAAAATCATATGGTAGATATCGCTAGAAAAAAAAACGCACCTGTTCAATCAAATAATCTTTATCGATGTAAGAATAACACACCGTGCAAGAATTACACGGTCTGACGCAAAGCAGGTGCTCTTCCTCTATCCTGAAACAATGTGCACAAGGGTTAACTAAGCCAGTGTTGGAACGTGGGTGGTGTCCATCTACCTTTACGTTACATCCTTTTCTAAAGGTGTACTTCAAAAATAAAAGTAATTGTTTCACTTATATCTACCATATGCTGTGTACATGGCCATATAAATATTCCTCCTGTACGTACACGAATTAACTTGGTACTGTTACGTTCAAATTAATTCGATTGATTCGGTCTTTCATGCTGGTAATTCCGTTTCAGGAGTTTAATCCGATTGTATACAAGCCGATGTATGAAGAATGACTGATTCCTTGGTTAGAATAAATCCTAGTCATCAGCTGAAAATACGTCACCATAAAAATAGAACAAATATCTATTGAACCGTTTCAGAATTTATTCGATGCAAATATACACAGTGTGTCCCATTTTAACTTCCCCCACTATACGTAGTATATAGTGTAAGGCAAGTATTGTAATCGGTGCAAAAAAAAATCTGATTTTCGCAGATATATCAGCTTTGATCTTTTCTATATCGATATAGAATAATTTTGGCGTGATTTGTGTGTGTTTTTTTTTCTATACTTTGACTACACGAGAAGAACATCATGAATACGTTTTATTACGAACCCTGAGGTTAATTATTACCCTGAGCTAATTTAGAGACACCAAAGGTTTCTTCAAAACCTTACACTGGCGCCCAAAGTGGGACCTCATGCGTCACTCTTCTGTTTCTCCGATGACCCGCTACCGCATTAACATACTTAGCTCATCTCTTTCTGAGATTAAATATAACAGATATCGGAATAACAAATGATCATTGAATAAATATATTAACGTCCCAAACGTTACAAGGCATTCGAATTTTCCTGAAGGCTTGAAGGTTACCGGCATAGGCAAGGAATTCCACACCTTCGCCATTCGATAGAAAAATTGAGTCTGCTAGGAAGGAGTTGGGCAGGTTTCGAGCTTGACAATGAAGTGGTAACTAGCTTGAACTCGTCTAGTTCGTGGTTGAACAATAGACGAGATTTCTGATGAACACAGACATTGGAAATATCTATAGAAAATGGAGAGATCGCTCATTTTTCTACGATGTTCTACGGAGGACAATGGATTCGTAAATCATTAAGACGAATAGCTCTCTTCTGGATATAATCCAAAAGCTTCGGCGTATGTTTGGGAGTCGAACTCCAAATATGTAAACAGTACTCCAGGACAGGTCTAATCTGTGCTTTGTAGATTATGAGGAGCTGCTGGGATGTAAAGTAGCATTTCGCACGGAACAGAAAACCAAGTCTTGGTGAAGCAGCTTTCACAATGGAGCTCACTTGATGATCCCATAATAGGAGAATGGATAATATCCATTGGATATGGAAGTTATAGGAATAGTTGTACCTATTACACACATTAGTGTGTGAAAACTTTGGACGAATACGCCGTTTCTATTGGCCTTATGGATTTGAAATTTTGCAGATCGCTTTTAAATTGAGAAAAGTTGGAACTGTATTTTTATTGGGTGCGATAGCCTTATTTCGAATGGATTTGTTCACATTCATCTTCAGTTTTTCCAATGGAATTATAGAATTTCATTGAACCGTGTTTTTCTGGTTATGAATATACATCACACTCATATATTTAACCTGCAGGAGTGCAATGACGTGACAGTTCCCTATATACGTTTCATACTTAAGGAACTGGGTTTGTGCTGTAGCGCAGAAGAAAGAGCGCTAGTGGTATGCGCCACATGTACCGGGATCGATGCCTGGCACTTACCCATCTTTTTTAGCTATTTCAACTCTTCAACTATCTATCTATCTTTGAATCATTTGAAATGACGTAATTGACTGATTGTGGTTGTTATAAATTTATTGAAATAAGTTTTCTCTTATTGGAAATTTCATTCTTCATGGCATGCTATTCGTTCAAGGGTCCGGTCAATAGAGAGAAAAATGCACATCTAACCTTGTATCATATTCTTATACTTATTTTTAACACCAATTCCCCTTCTCACCCCTTAAAGAAAGAGACAAGTATCAATTTCGATGAAATTTTGCGCATATATCCTTCAAAACCAGAGGAAGGTCACTGTCTGCATAAGTACAAATTCTGATTTTTTTCCAGGTGAACGTCCATACAAATGCCATCTTCCGGAGTGCGGTAGAGCCTTCATCCAGCTGTCCAATCTCCAGCAACACCTTAGGAATCACGATGCACAGGTGGAGAGGGCGAAAAATAGACCTTTTCATTGTAATATATGTGGGAAAGGTTTTGCTACCGAGTCTAGCCTTAGAACGCACACTTCGAAAGTAAGCCACGTACGTACACTCAGTTTTTATTATTTCTTAGAATTTTACGTTGATTTTCATATTTATTTCATGGTGGAAGATGACGTTGTGTGGAAATTCAATTTTTTTTGTTCTATAATCCCTCAAATGCACGAGGCCTCATTATAGTGTAAAGTGTACTTTATTATTTTATTACCTATTCATGAGGGTTTATCAATGTTCATCCCTCTCAGTTAGAGTATAACTATTACTAAAGGTGTACAAATTTCTGTTCAGGCTAGATTCCCCGATGATATTAGCTGTTATGACCGATATTCGAAACTCGGCCAGTTTTACCGCCAATAAGTATTCATTTCAACTACATTTTTCATTCGAACTACAAATAATGTTAGGATCAATTGAACCTCTTGAACCTCCTTCTATAGCTACCCGATTTATGGGAGAACTAGAGATTCACTCCTAAATTGGATATCAAATATATTTTGGGCAAGTTTAATGCATTATTTTTAGAGGCTTTCTTTACCTTCATTCTGATATACTAAAATACATTAATATTCCAAATTCGGACTCATTAGTAAAGTTCAAGTACCAGAACAGCAATATCTTTAAAACAGTATAATTTGTTTATCATCAGTGCAATTTTCTCGAAATTTCCAGTTCACAACGCCATCTTCCACTCGTTCATTTATACTAATTGTTTTTTCTTAATTCCAACACGATATTGAACTTTGTTATATTATGTTAAATTATTGTTTGAATATGATTTTTCGTACTATTGATTTATGATTATTTCTTATTTATCGAATACTTTCCGCTTTTGGTTGAATATTATTCGAATAATACTTCATAACAGATTACATTTTATAATTGGTGTCAAAACATGAGAATTATGTCGTTAAAAGTAGAATAAATGTAGTCTAATAGAAATGGGAATTGATATAAGTAATGTTTATGTGCAATAGTACTTTTAGGTGGATTATTGTAGTGGTTGTTTCACGTCTTTTGGTGACTGACGAGCTTAAAAGCTGGAAGTTGAGACGGCCTAACTACAACACGTCAAAGTAAAATATTTTCCACAAGTGCAAACATTTTTTTTAAAACAATATCAACATAATTATATTTAATTTTTGGTTAATCTTAAAATCTGTACTAATAAAACCTTGTACCAGATAACACTGGCATTCTATACGTGGATTTTAAAATGAATAATACTCACTCCATTCTAAGATCTGTGAATTCTCATTACCCTGCATTCGGTAGGTATTTCCAAAGTAGTACATATTAGAAAATGAAACATCGCATCGTAGAAAAAAGAGCGTTATATTTGGTAGATTTTCTCGGCCCAATAACTTTTATTATTTCACTGTGAAGCAAAAATAATTTTTTCACGTAGAAAAATACTAGAAAACTAATCTTTGCCAACTTTGCCGCCCTTTGCTTTTTGCACTTTTGGTTGTAGCTCAAAAATACCCGAGGGAACTCTCGTGTACTCAAAGTATAAAAAAATATGCTTCATTTACGATTTATAAAAAAGTGTCGGTACTCATTTCTTAAAGGAACCCTGTACTATTTGTTTCTGTCGTGTTGTATTGACACTACTTGAACCTCCATTGATTCTGAAAGTTGTTATTTACTCCACAAAGTGTACCCAGAACATAATCTATACACAGAGAATAATCGAACACTTTCGCAGGCTATTGCACTCTAATATCTATATCTCCGTAACAGTGCATAGTAGGAAAAAGGCATATACATATGGTAGGTTTTTTCGGTTTTAACTTTTATATTACCAGTGTACCACAAAATTTTTATTTTTGGGTCCGAAAAGAGGAAAAAGTCAGTTTTGGTCACTTTGCTTTTTAAACGTTTGATTGTAGTGCGGAAAATGGAATCCAGAGACATTTTGACATTCCCAAAAAAGCTCTAGGGAGGGGAGGGGTTCACAACTTTTTGGTTTTAAGCTCATCACATGTCCCGTTGACGATTTATCACAAAATCGGTATTTTTTCTCCACAAAAGCAATTTTCCTTCACATATTTACTGTACTATATGAGCTGTAGAGGAGTTGAACACAATTTGATGAAATTTCAACGTCGATTTGGAAATAATTTATATGTAGGGAACTGAAATAAAGTAGAAATCGCATAATATCGCACAATTTGGTATACGGATGGGTCTAGAACAAACACAAAAGTCGGAGCAGGCTTTTGCAGTCCTAGATATATTGATGGGTAATCTATGCGAGTGGGGGATCTCAACACAGTCTTCCAAGCCAAAATGCTCGCCACCTACAGATGTTCAGAGAAACTACTCGGCTATGGTAAGATGAATGGGACCATCTGGATCTGTTTGGACAGTCAAACGGCACTCAATGCACTGAAAAGCCCGTTTGTGTCCTCGAGGCTTGTCAGGGATACCAAGGAAATCCGTAACAGGCTAGCTGGTGAAAGCAGTCTCAACCTGACCTCTTGGATCCCTCATGTTGGAAAGGGAATGAGAGAGGAGACCACAAGACTTACTTGTGGTATCCCCTATAACGGGGGAATGCAGATTTTGCGGAACCATCTGAGAGATGCCTCAGGATGTCCCTGGTTTCCTGATTTGCGTTTGGTAATTCCCTCTTCAGACATTGTATATGTTGTCCTTATCGCCCCTACCATCTGGACGGGTGTAAGGTTTAGAATTACTTCTATAGCAGCCATGGACTTGTTGTCATTGCAGCTGTTATGCATACACAGGCTAGTCTTTGAATTTTCGATAGAGTTATCCTTGAACTAGCTCGATTTGTTTTACCACCTCTGAAATGTGGCATCTTAGTTCTTCTAAATTGTATAATTCTGGTTTCACTATAGCCTTGCATATCCCCCGCATGATACTTGGGTTAGACCCCCAGATTTTTACCATTAAGTTCATACATATGAGGTTATCTTCTTCTTCATCCGATTTCGAGGTGATATTTACATTGGCATTTATGACATATTCTGAACTCGAGCTATACCTATTATCGACAGTAACATAACTATTTTTTTCTTAAGTGATAGCAGCTTATATGATTTCATTATTACATTGTTATTTGAATGTAGGCTTCCAAACCTAGATATCAATAATATTCATCATTATAAATGACTAAGACCGAACGGTCAACAAATGAAGCCGCTTGTTATTGTTATGCGTTAACATTATCAAGTTGGCCTCGCTAATTTAACATATCCCCGATCGTTCAATTGTTTGTATTCCAGGTCGCGTCATTAATTACATAATTCGGAGGGTTGTAAAGGCTTCATAAAAATGTCTACACATAGCTATCTAATCTTTAATCACATCTAGAAAATTGTTTAATAAATATCGTCGGTTCTCGGCAAGAAATTAATCCCGCATTCATAATTTAGAAGGGTTGCAAGGAAAAGAACTCGCCGCGTTCTTTGAATATTTAAGAAATAATTGAGGATTATGGTGAGATTTTTCGATTAATTTTGCACCTGATACTGTAATTTTCAGCTATTCCAGGCAGGTTTTATTTCGTTTCGTCGGTTTCACTTGTTTGTATACGTAACTTATTTCGCAATCTGAAATGAATTGAAACAATAGGTTCGCCGTTTTGTAGTTTTTTAGATAATAATACGTACATTGTTAGTAAGATGTGAGATGATAAGAATGATTTCTACAAATTTTCAATCAGACTTATATGTTTCTATTTCATCAACGTATTGTCCAGTCTCTTTTACTCCAGAGTACATACATCTACATCCACATTAAACGCTCTTCCAGAGTATGTTCCAGGAAGAATAACCTAGATACCAAAGAATATGTTTCTAGAACAATCAATTCATCTTGATCCAACCATACTAATTTCAGTTCAAAAGTCATATTTCGACAATAGCATTTTCTAGAAAGTACCATAATGCCTAGGAGCATTTCCAAGTATTTGGTGTCAAAGACTTTATCGGAGGTGTGAGCAATACTTATCTTTTTCCAGATGATCTTCTGATAAGTATCTTATTATCTTCTATAGAGTTCATTAAGAACAAATCGAAGTGTCCCATATCTAAAAGTATCAAAGATATAAAATATCTTATAACTAACAGCACCATAATATCTTAATATTCCTAGACTACCTCTAATGATATTCTTAAATTTAGAAGTATTTGAACTATCACGTTATTTTCATTCAAGATATTATTCTAATATAATTTTTCAAAGGGAATTTTCATTCTCAAAAATATCTCCTAAAGAAAATCTCACGTTTAGAAGTAATTGGAATACTATTCTATTGGTTTCGAAGCAAATAGAAGCTTCTAAGATATCAAAGTATCTAATGTCTAAAATACTTCAGTATCTTCATTTTCCGAAATATCTTCTAAGGAAAATCTCACTTGTAGAATTAATTTAAAGAATCTCAGCAATCAATAAACTATTCTACTGCAGTTGTTTCACAGCAAATAGAAGTTTCCAAAACATCAAAGTATCTAACGTCTGAAACAGTATCTTCATTTTCCAAAGGGGATATCTTCTAAGGAAAATCTCACTTGTAGAAGTAATCTAAAGAATCACAGCAATCAATAAACTATTCTACTGCAGTTGTTCCAAAGCAAATAGAAGTTTCTAAGACATCAAAGTATCTGACGTCTGAAACAGTATCTTCATTTTCCAAAAGAGATATCTTCTAGGGAAAATGTCACGTGTAGAAGTAATCTAAAGAATCACAGCAATCAATAAACTATTCTACTGCAGTTGTTCCAAAGCAAATAGAAGTTTCTAAGACATCAAAGTATCTGACGTCTGAAACAGTATCTTCATTTTCCAAAAGAGATATCTTCTAGGGAAAATGTCACGTGTAGAAGTAATCTAAAGAATCACAGCAATCAATAAACTATTCTACTGCAGTTGTTCCAAAGCAAATAGAAGTTTCTAAGACATCAAAGTATCTGACGTCTGAAACAGTATCTTCATTTTCCAAAAGAGATATCTTTTAGGGAAAATGTCACGTGTAGAAGTAATCTAAAGAATCACAGCAATCAATAAACTATTCTACTGCAGTTGTTCCAAAGCAAATAGAAGTTTCTAAGACATCAAAGTATCTGACGTCTGAAACAGTATCTTCATTTTCCAAAAGAGATATCTTCTAGGGAAAATGTCACGTGTAGAAGTAATCTAAAGAATCACAGCAATCAATAAACTATTCTACTGCAGTTGTTCCAAAGCAAATAGAAGTTTCTAAAACATCAAAGTATCTGACGTCTGAAACAGTATCTTCATTTTCCAAAAGAGGAAAATGTCACGTGTAGAAGTAATCTAAAGAATCACAGCAATCAGTAAACTATTCTACTGCAGTTTTTTCGAAGCAAATAGAGGTTTCTAAGACGTCAAAGCATCTAACGTCTGAAACAATATCTTCATTTTCCAAACGGTATATCGCCTAAGGAAAATCTCACTTGTAGAAGTAATCTGAAGAATCACAGCAATCAATAAACTATTCTACTGCAGTTGTTTCACAGCAAATAGAAGTTTCCAAAACATCAAAGTATCTAACGTCTGAAACAGTATCTTCATTTTCCAAAAGAGGAAAATGTCACGTGTAGAAGTAATCTAAAGAATCACAACAATCAATAAACTATTCCACTGCAGTTGTTCCAAAGCAAATAGAAGTTCCTAAGGCATCAAAGTATCTGACGTCTGAAACAGTATTTTCATTTTCCAAAAAAGATATCTTCTAGGAAAATGTCACGTGTAGAAGTAATCTAAAGAATCATAGCCATCAATAAACTATTCTATTGCAGTTGTTTTAAAGCAAATAAAAGTTTCTAAGACATCAAAGTATCTAGCGTCTGAAACAGTATCTTCATTTTCCAAAAGGTATCTCTTCTAAGGAAAATCTCACGTGTAGAAGTAATCTAAAGAATCACAGCAATCAATAAGCTATTCTACTGCAGTTGTTAAAAAGTATATAGGAGTTTCTCAGACATCAAAGTATTTAACGTCTGAAACAGTATCTTCATTTTCCAAAAGGGATATCTTCTAAGGAACATCTCACGTGTAGAAGTAATCTAAAGAATCGCAGAAATCAGTGAATCAAGTCTATTACAGTTGTTTTAAGACAAATTGTCCAATATCAATACAGTATATCCTATTTCCGAAATATCTTCTAAGGAAAATCTCAGAAATCATGTTCACAGTTGTTTTGAAGCAAATAGGAGTTTCTAAGATATCAAAGTATCTAATGTCTAAAATACCACAGTATCTAGATTTTCCGAAAAATCTCCTGAGGAAAATCTCACGTGTACAAGTAAATTGAAGAATGTCTGACATCAAGAAGATATTCTACTACAGTTGTTTCAAAGCAAATGGAAGTTTCTATGATATCAAAGTATCCAATATCTTTAACCACCATAGTATCTTCGTTTTCCAATATATCTCACGTGTAGAAGTCATCTGAAGTATCACATGATCTTCATTCAAAGAACTATTCTACGACAGTTCTTTAAAAGCCGATACAAAATAAATACTCAAATTATGAAAATATGACATCAATCTATCAAGGCTCGTTTCTACAATAGTAGCTTCGAAGAAACCAATTCGAATTCTTCTCCCATACTTCAGTATCTTTTATCAGGAAGTATTTTGATTTTATCTATCTAAAGAAACAGAACATATTGATCACTTTAATCATAGTAACTGCGAAGTAAAAACGAATCACAAAAGTTCTTAATTCGAATCCTTCAATCAAGAGTATCTAGAAGTATCTGAGATTTCATAATATATTGCGTCTGCGGAGTCATAATAATACCTTATAACTAGAAATTTTGATTCAAATGCAACTTCATCTTGTTCTCTCATGGTGCAATTGCGCTCCCTCATATTATTTCTCCATTGTCCTTTATCGTTTCTTGGAATCTACTGTTTGGCACTTGAAAGTAAATCGTTTTATTCTAAAACTGCGATCAACGAAATGAACTCATTCCCAGGCATTACATTTATTTGCACCTCCTTTATAGCTGTTCCAAAAATTCCATCTACATTTGCTTTTCAAGCAAATATCTAGCCATATGCCTGAAATTGTCTTTCGTCTGAAGATTGACGCAAGAGGCCCCACGTTGGGCGCCACTGTAAGGTTTTGGAGACACCTTTTGTGTCTCTTGTGACCTCAACCAACTCAAAGTAATAATTAACCTCATGATGATACGTATCCACGATGTTCTTCGAACGTTATAGATTTTCCTCTCATTTAATCAAAGCATAGAAGGAACATTCCACGGCTGGCTCAAACGACGTCCTTCCAACATTTTAGGTTTCCCTCTCATGTAGTCAAAATATTAAAACAAAAACAGAATATCTAGGGCGTACAAAAAGTAAAACATTTTTGTCTTCCTTGAAGCTCTCAAACTTATTAATGATATTATGCTATTCTGTGCACGTTATTTTTTGCACCTCCTGTATAACTCTTTCAAATATCCCACCTACATAATATACAATCTCTTTTCATGCAAAGCCCTTGCGGTAACCGGATAAATTTCCACATAAATATTGCGTTTCCGTATGTACGCAAACTTAACCCTTTTATGCTTGCAAGACATATTTTATTTTCGATATAAATTAAAGAAAACAATATTACTATTGTCTTTATATAAAGTACTAGTACGGTCCCTCATAATAACAGAAACCTCGGTAATTACGGCTTTATTCGTTTGGTAAGTTGGTCGAGAGGAAAGTCGAAACTCGTCTGAAATGGTGGCTAGCACAATCACAAAGGGAGAGAGTGAATGGTTTTTAACATGCAAGGATTTTTAATGTACTCTCTGCACGCAGCCCGTTTTTCTTAATTGTATCTCATATTTATGTGTAATTCGGACTTTTTCAACGTTTAACATTCTATTCGTTATTTGTTCGCAATGCAATTAGATGATTGATCGGTAAACTAGTCGCTAAAATGCATGGAGTTGTGGAGAAAATTTCGAAACGTATGAGAAATGTTGATGGACGAGGATTGAAGATAATTTGGCTTCAACTATACTTTGAACGTACTGTATATGAGCATTTGGGATAATTTCAAGAGCTGAGGATTGAAGATAATCTTTTGATGGACGAGGATTGAAGATAATTTGGCTTCAACTATACTTTGAACGTACTGTATATGAGCATTTGGGATAATTTCAAGAGCTGAGGATTGAAGATAATCTTTTGATGGACGAGGATTGAAGATAATTTGGCTTCAACTATACTTTGAACGTACTGTATATGAGCATTTGGGATAATTTCAAGAGCTGAGGATTGAAGATAATCTTTTGATGGACGAGGATTGAAGATAATTTGGCTTCAACTATTCTTTGAACGTACTGTATATGAGCATTTGGGATAATTTCAAGAGCTGAGGATTGAAGATAATCTTTTGATGGACGAGGATTGAAGATAATTTGGCTTCAACTATACTTTGAACGTACTGTATATGAGCATTTGGGATAATTTCAAGAGCTGAGGATTGAAGATAATCTTTTGATGGACGAGGATTGAAGATAATTTGGCTTCAACTATACTTTGAACGTACTGTATATGAGCATTTGGGATAATTTCAAGAGCTGAGGATTGAAGATAATCTTTTGATGGACGAGGATTGAAGATAATATGGCTTCAACTATGCTTTGAACGGACTGCATATGAGCATATGGGATAATTTCAAAAGCTGAGGATTGAAGATAATCTTGTTTCTACTATACTAGGAAATGAAGACATCTATGATACTTCCACATATTGTATACATTGTGCTGAAGATACTAGAAAAACTCCTTCGGTCTAGAAACATATATATAAGATAACTATACTATACATGGACCTCTCTAGAACATCGTAGAATCCTATAGATATTACCATGGTCGGTATTCATCAGGAATCTCGTCTGTTATTCCACCTTCAAAGATTCTAAGTAGGCTCACAAGACGAGTTCAAGCTAGTCACCCCTTCATTGTCAAGCTCGAAACCTTTCGAACTTTTTCCTACCAGACTTTATTTTTATATCGAACGGAGAAATTCTGGAACTCTTTGCCTAGTGAGGTATTTCACCGCTGGCTCACACGATGTTCTTGGAATTTCGAATAGGGAGAAATCTTACGATACTTTCATATACTGTATACTCTTGTAGAAAAATGTATGATACATCGATTCGAAGAGACTAAAACGCTCTTTATGTCTCGAATCGTATGAGATAATCTGAAATAGTAAGGATTGAAGGTAAGTTAGCTTCTACCATACTAGAATATGAAGATATCTACAATACTTCAACATATTGTATACTTTCGCATAAAAGTTCAAGATACATTGTGTTGAAGATGTAGAAAAGATCCTTCGGTTGCGAAGCAATTGAGATGATCTCAAGAGCTAGGGATTGAAGATAAGTTTGCTTCTACTGTACTAAGATATAAAAATATCTATAATACTTCCATATAGTGCATTTATTGTGCTGAACAGACTAGGAAAACTCCTTCAGTCTCGAAGCGTATGAGACAATGTCAAGAGCTAAGTATTGAAGATAATCTTTTGATGGACGAGGATTGAAGATAATATGGCTTCAACTATGCTTTGAACGGACTGCATATGAGCATATGGGATAATTTCAAAAGCTGAGGATTGAAGATAATCTTGTTTCTACTATACTAGGAAATGAAGACATCTATGATACTTCCACATATTGTATACATTGTGCTGAAGATACTAGAAAAACTCCTTCGGTCTAGAAACATATGTATAAGATAACTATACTATACATGGACCTCTCTAGAACATCGTAGAATCCTATAGATATTACCATGGTCGGTATTCATCAGGAATCTCGTCTGTTATTCCACCTTCAAAGATTCTAAGTAGGCTCACAAGACGAGTTCAAGCTAGTCACCCCTTCATTGTCAAGCTAGAAACCTTTCGAACTTTTTCCTACCAGACTTTATTTTTATATCGAACGGAGAAATTCTGGAACTCTTTGCCTAGTGAGGTATTTCACCGCTGGCTCACACGATGTTCTTGGAGTTTCGAATAGGGAGATATCTTACGATACTTTCATATATTGTATACTCTTGTAGAAAAATTTATGATACATCGATCCGAAGAGACTAAAAAGCTCTTTATGTCTCGAATCGTATGAGATAATCTGAAATAGTAAGGATTGAAGGTAAGTTAGCTTCTACTATACTAGAATATGAAGATATCTACAATACTTCAACATATTGTATACTTTCGGATAAAAGTTCAAGATACATTGTGTTGAAGATGTAGAAAAGATCCTTCGGTTTAGAAGCAATTGAGATGATCTCAAGAGCTAGGGATTGAAGATAAGTTTGCTTCTACTGTATTAAGATATAAAGATATCTATAATACTTCCATATAGTGCATTTATTGTGCTGAACAGACTAGGAAAACTCCTTCAGTCTCGAAGCGTATGAGACAATGTCAAGAGCTAAGTATTGAAGATAATTTTGCTTCAACTATACTAAGATATGAAGATATCTACAATACTTTCACATATTGTATTCTTTTGGAAAAAGATTTGAGATACATTGTGCTGATGAAGAGAGTAGAAAACCTCAAAACATATAAGAGAATCTCAAGAGCTAAGCATTGAAAGTAATTTTGCTTTAACTATACCAGTATGTGAAGATATCCATAATACTTTCACATATTGTGTACTCTCTATCGCTTCGAAGAGGCTGAAAACCTCTTTAGGTCTCGAAGCGTATGAGATAATCGCAAGAGCTAATTATTGAAGATAATTTTACTTCAACTATACTAGAATATGAAGATATCTACAATACTGCCAAATGTTGTAAACTTTCGGAGAAATGTTCAAGATACATTGTATTGAAGAAACTGTAGAAAAGGTCATTCTGTCTCGAAGCATACGAGATATTCTCAATAGCTAAGGATTAAAGATAAATTTGCTTCCACTATACTAGCATAGGGAAAATATCTCCAATACTTCACATATTGTATGCTATACTTTCGGACACAGATTTGAATCACATCACGTCTAAGACACTGTAGGAAAGCTATTTTGGGTTCAAAACAATTTTGTTTCTTCTATTCAACATGGAATATTGCAAAGTAATAATTCAATTATTGCAGATGAATAGAAGTACCAAATTCCGTGAGATAATTCAATCAAGCAGTAATAATAATGAGGCAAAATTCCAAAGACCTCTTTGTTAGCTCTCAGATTTTACTAAACGTGATATATTACTAATTTTTTTCATTCGAATCTTTTCAAATAAATTGTAAACTAATGATTTCCTATTGAAATGGTTGTTTATCGCTATTTCTGAATAATTCTTCACAATATTACATAGGATTGAAACTAATCATGTTCTTCATTTCGAAATCATAAACAACCTTAATGACTTTCGATGAAATCTAGTGTACTGTGAATATAGATAATTATATAATAATTGTGCCAATTTAACCATGATTGGTCACATTAATCCACCATTTAGAAGCCGTAATTTTTGAAATGATTTATTATTAAATTCATTGTTGGGCAGATAAAGTTCTGCGAAGAATTGCGTTTCTACATGAAGAATTTTTAATCTGGTTCTTTCTATATAACGGAGTGGCAGGTGGCGATTTCTCACACTTTAATAAAGGAAAGAAATAAATGCGGAGCTGGAGAAAAAGGCCTAGGCTAAAAGAAAACTCGTTTATTTATTCCGATATTGCAGGTTGTTTCTCATTGGTTACGTCGTAAAATCAATTTGGATCGTCAGTTGTTTCGATTATTAGGCATGAATGGAAAAATAACCTCCTCTGGAGTTGGTTTGTTGATGAAAATTCATCCAATCTGGATTTATTTTTGTTAAGTACTCACTAAAAATAGAAAATGAATAATAGGGAGCGTGAAACCTTTATTCACAGCGTTACAATTGTTGTAATAGACCATAAACACTGATAATTGTCAATGGCTTTTTCTCAGTAATTGAAAATTTGCTCAATATCGATCGATATCACAAGTATACTCTTAATAGCTATGTACAATAACTTAAGCTACGATTACAATTAACATAATAAAATAATTCACTAGGCCACAACTTTTTTAGTGGTGTTGGCAAATAAGCGCTAAAATTTTTAGGGGGTTATTCCTAGTCGAAAATTAAAGGGTGTCTCACATGTAAATGAAAGCCTTTAGCCTTATCCATGAAAAGTTACACGCTTCCAAAAATGAGACAAAAAATTTTTTTATTGAAATTGTTGAAGAGTTAAAGAAATGGCATTTTGTTGGTGTCTTTTACCAATAAAAAGGCTCCCTATGAATATTACATTGTCAAGCAATGTTTGCATACCACTGAAACCAAAAAATATAACGCTCAAGTATCTACTTTCGAACCAGATGTTTCATCAATTCGATTATGAAAATGTTAATATTTTAACTAAGGAAACCAATTATTATAAGAGATCTATTCTGGAGATGATTCACATAAAACGTGACTCCCAAGTCTGTAAATCATAGAGCATACATTCATTATCATTAAGTCACATTTATACTAATTTAATTAATTAAAACCCTTGCAAATTCCTATATGCGTCTTTATAATGTTAAAAGTATATTTTAGCTAGAATGCTCAAATTGCAATATTTCTTTTTTCTATTACCTCATAAATCTTTAACATCTGGTTCGAAAGTGGGTACTTGAGCGTTGTGTTTTTTGGTTTCAGTCGTATTCAAACAGTGGTTTGAAATGACTTCGAATTTCATAAGAAAAGTTCCAAGCAGTGGATTCTTGATTCATGTTCATATAGTTGGAAATTACACAATCTTGTCTTAAGCAGTCGACACAGTTGCAATATCCGAGGGCCAACCTGGAATGAGGCTTAGGATAGAGCACAATCAGCTATGAATAATATAAACAATTTGTTGGATGCAAACAATTTGAAATTGAACAATTCCAAAACTAAATTTATAGCTTTCTCGTCAACGAAAGTAGAGCAGGCACCCATCTTGGAACCCTTTAAAATAAAAAACTTCTCAGATCTAATTGATCAAACAGATTCTATAAAGTATTTGGGGATATTTTTTGACAAATATCTTAAATGGGGAAATCATATCGATCTTTATCAACAAAAAAAAAATTCGTATATGCATTTTATTCCCTCAGGAGCATGCTAAATAAGAAAAATCTATTGACTATAACAATCTAATTGTATCAATATTATCTTAAGATGTGAATGTTTCGGGCTCTGCATATAATTACTCCTTGAAACCATAACAAATTATACATAATTATGTCATTAGAATCATTTTTTCAATCCCCGCAAGTACAAGCATTAAAAATATTTATACAAGAATCTACTAAATATCAAAAGTCTATATATGTTCTCATTAATCCAGTCAATACATAAACAAAATAATACTGCAAGAGTAAATCATCTCTACACAACTAGAGCCAAAAATACCAAAAATGTAATAAAACTGTTAGTCAGAGAAGAAAAAACTTTATTGGTATGAGATTGTACAATTCACTACTTGTCAAATTATATATAATTGTGTTATTAAAACACAATTTAAAATTTAGACTAAATTACACATTGTACAAAATTACAATTTATTAAGCTCATTAGTCAAATAAATCCCGACATCATTTCACCATATTTTTGTATTTTTATAATTTGTATTCTATATTTTATCTTTCAACCTAAATTTTTTTTTACATAATATGAACACCTACTATGATTGGAAACAAGACATATCTAAAAGGTCTTAGTATGGAATCAAATAAATGCTGGCACAACACGAGATTGTCTCCAGTGCCACACTTAAAAATTCTAAATGTAATTTGAAAATAATTTGAAATAAACTTTGAAATCTACAGCTGACGTTATTTGCACTATTAATCCCAAATAGTATTCAAATAGGTACATTTTGTTTTCTATTTTAGTTCACTCTGATGATGGCTACTTGGTAGCTGAAAGGTTCTGAGCACTTTAATAGCATTTTTAGAGGATAAGGGTTGTTATTTCGTACGTTTTAGTGATGGGTATTTAACTTGATATATGTTTTGTCACACATTCACAGTCTAAATGCCGCCCTTTACAAATCTCTGATATGTCATCCCTGGTTGAAGACGACTTTCTTATAAACTCTTGTGAACGAAATCGTCAACTTTAAAAAGTTCAATATTGTAAAAATGACATCCGGTTGAAACGACGTACTCCTAACACACATTTCATTATGCAAGGGGAACCGAAACTAGTCTTGAAAGAGTTACCAGAGTGAACGGGGTAGAACAATCAGTTCTAATTTGTAACCCTTGTCGAAATATTATTTTTCCATTCTCGAGAGGACATCGTCACGTGACCCCGGTAGTTACGGATAAGTAACATTGGGTTGAAAAGAGACGCCGATACAATGCAAGCAGCCTACTGTCCGTTAAAGATTTTTTATTCACCCCTTTTCTTTTGATATTATGACTCATCAAATATAGGTCAATTTTAACCCCTTCATTTTTCTGTCATCATTCTTAATAATCGGTCGTCGATTCAATCAACCGCAACAAATTTCATCCATGTTATTTCAAGTACCTTCCATATTTACAACAGGACGTTAACCAAATAATCAATAACTCGAATAGAGTAAGTTAATTCGTCACAGTATCTATCAATATATTCATGCAGTATATCATTCTACGGCATATTTTTACAATAGTCTTTTCACAAGTTAAAGTTGAACAAATGGACAGTTAACAATTCACTATTTTTCGCAACAATTTAATTTTGTCACCGATATTTATAGATTTTCCAATAATATATTCGGTTATTAGTTCATTGAATGATATGAAGTTCATTTTTATTTGTTTCCAACACTTCGTTTACTTCATGTTTGAGATTAATAAATATTTCTACTTCATATCACTGCATATATTTACAATATTATCTCATGGAGCAAAGTTAATCTTCCTTTTACCTACACTTTTCCATTATCTATTCTCCATCAGAAAGATATACTTACCATAGATATATCAAAAACATCATACTTCGTTTATTGTCTTCATACATTAGGAGCTTATTTTCCAGGGAAATTACATTAATGCTTATTTTTACAATAATATGCCTCAAGTATCGGAAGTGTAGATCATTGTAGATTTTCCAATACCACGGTTTTACAATAAAGTGTCTCACATTAATGAATGAACCCCTTAAGACTATCTCTACTTGACCTTGGTCATTAAATTTGCTCATAAACAATATGCAATTGCATATTTTTACAATAATATGCCTCACTTATCGATATAAGTGATTTGTTGATATTGTAATATTATAGTTTTACAATAAAGTGTCTCACATTAACGAATTGATTACTGAAGACGATATCTACTTGACCTTGTTAATTCAATTCGCTCCCAAACAATATGCAACAGCATATTTTCACGATAATATGTCTCACGTATCGAAAGTATAGATCATTGTAAATTTTTCAATATCATAGTCTTACAATAATGTGTCTCACATGAACGAATTGATAACTGAAAACGGTCTCTACTTCATTTTAGTCACTCGATCCGCGTTCACAAACAATATTTCAATACACGTATATCATATCACTGCATATTTTTTCAATAATATGCCTCACGTATCGATATAAGTCATTCGTTGATATTTTAAAACCATAGTTTTACAATAAAGTGTCTCACATTAACGTTAACGAACTGATCACTGGAGACGATCTCTACTTGACTGTGGTAATTCAATTCCCTCACAAGCAATCTGTAACTGCATATTTTCACGATAATATGTCTCACGTATCGAAAGTATACAGCATTGTGAATGTTTCAATACCACAGTTTTACAATAAAGTGTCTCACATTAACGAATCGATCACGGAAGACGATCTCTACTTGACTATGGTAATTCAATTCGCTCACAAGCAATCTGTAACTGCATATTTTCACAATAATATGTCACACGTATCGAAAGTATACAGCATTGTAAATGTTTCAATACCATATTTACAATAAAGTGTCTCACATTAACGAATCGATCACTGAAGACGATCTCTATTTCACCGTAGTAATTCAACTCGCACACAAACAATATGTAACTGCCAATTTTTACGATAATAAGTCTCACTTATCGAAAGCATAGATCTTTGTAAATGTTTCAATACCATAGTTTTACAATAAAGTGTCTCACATTAACAAATCGATCACTGTTAACCGTGTTAATTCAATTCGCTCACAATCAATATGTAACTCCATATTTTGACGACAATATGTCTCACATATCGAAAGTATAGATCTTTGTAAATGTTTCAATACCATAGTTTTACAATAAACTGTCTCACGTTAACGAATTCTGACTATACGCCAAAGCACGCCTTATCAAAACCATAATTCTATAATGCTGGGCATTTTTACAAAAATATGTAAGCTGAAAGAGAAAATGTTCACAAATATAGAATAATATAGATTAAACTGTTTATCAATTTATAGGAAGATCATTGATAAGAAAAGTATTACTATTATTGAAGTGGAAAGATAATGTGGCTTAGCATAATTAAGGGGAGTACTTTTAGACTGTTGTTCCTACAAATAAAGAGTTAATTTAACAATACAAACATTCCTCAGTTTCCAAAGTAGAATTGATCATCAACCAGATTATTTCAAATGATTGTTGTAGTCGTATTTGCAAAATCCTGTTGATTCTAACATCTAGGGGTCCTCAAATTATATGTGTATATTTTGAAAGTGATCAGCAAATTTTGTTTCGACTCCTTGTGTTCAAATGATCTACCAGTTTGACCAAAATATACTGCATTACATTCTTGACAGGCAACGTCATACTTTCGATTTTAAAGTTATTGTGATCCAGTCTTTTTTAGATGAGGGTTAATTTTATTTATTGCATATTTGACTGATTCTATTATTCAGTGCAGTATTGAAACCTATAATCTAATTAAAAATTCGATTTTTCCTCAGTGTTCGCGTTAATTCCATATATTATGTAGAAGTTAATAAGACAGAGTGTAGAATAAAGATGGTATTTTCATCGTTTAGCTACGGTCTAGCTACTCCAATTTGTAACGCAGACCAATATCTCTAAGTAACATCCTACTAAGAAATATTAAAGAAACGTCGGTGGCCAATTTCAGTCACATCCGCTGACCACGCAGCGGTGGTTGTAGGGGTGTTTCCCGCTCTTGTGGCTCCCCCTATAGCAGTTTTTTTATAAAGGAAATGGGCGTGTAACGAATCGCGTGCGTGAAAAAATTACAAATAAAAAATGTGCCTCATTTGTCGGAAATTCGTAGGGTGGAGTCGCTAATATAAAGAACAAATAACCAGAAAGATGCGTCTCGATAATATTTATAACGTAGATAAAGTAGAGGGAACGGAGCGCGAGTGTGCGAAAACTTCTTCATTCTTTATTCTAGCAAATTATATGAATCCGAAGATGTAACGATGGTCGGTAATTATAGAGGAAGTTGTTTATTCTATACATTTCGCTGTGGAAAATGACCAATTAGATGGCATATTTCCACCCAATAATAACTTAGCTTCCTTGATAGTTGAAGTTAATATGGTTTTATCTCACAATCAAACAACTGCTTCTTTATGTGGAAGTATCGCTGAAATCCTGATGATCACTGGATGTAAGATTTTTGTTTTCAATTCGAATGATTCCTCTTCAAATGAATCCAATCCCTTTAGATCCCTCCTATCTTCAAAAGCTTCGTTCTGAATATCTTTGATTAGGCTCGACGGATTGGATTTCTCCAAAACCAAATGGTCTATTTTGGTGATTTGAATTCCTCAAAATGGATAGATAATGGTTACAGTAAGCCATCGCACGAATAGATTGATAAAAAGTTTGTCTCAATGTCGTCTGTCCACAGGAAATATTGTCACAATCTCTTTTTCGGCTTTCTGTTGAGCACAAATCAGTTCCATTTTTACCTCATCTTTTTTTTTCTTTACCTCACAATTAAAAATTGGTACTACCAGTTTCGAGGTCTATAAATGCACCTCATCCTCAGGTATATACAGTGTGTGCAATTTGAAACTGCAATACCCTCTTATTTTGGACAGCACCGATTTTCAAAAACAAAAATTTTAAGATATAGTGCTCGACGAGCACTATTCAAAGATGTAGACAAATAGGAAATATTGATATTTTCAAGGCCTACTATAGTCTCCTGAATGGGTCTAAATTTTGAGAACGACCGTTACGCATTTTTTTTTTCGATAAAATGAGTAGCATATTCGATTCTGGCATATCTCGAACACCTATACACTAAGTTTCAGCGCAATATCTCATTCAGGGTGTTAGTTATACAATAACAAATTTCCAAATATATGCATTCTTGACAAATCTTGTATGAAAGTCTATGGATTTTACCAGTGGAGGCTCCTCGAAGGAGGCTAAGGAGGCTCAGCCTCCTCACCAATTTATTTTAATGATCATTCTCCATTTTATTTCCTGTTTCTCTGATAATTTTTAAAATTTTACAATTAATTCCCCGTTCTCAGTAGTTATTTTTAATCTGGCAACAGTGCCCTGAGGCTACACTCTATATATCTCAAACGCTGAGCATGTGTTGTTCAACGCAGTTGCCGTTTTTCCGACCAGTCCGAACGCCAACTGGGTAAATCAGCGAAAACGGCAACACCCTCTGGAGGCTAGCCTGCGGCAGCCGCTAGCAATCTATGACATACGAGACGTGCGTTCTGCCGACTGCTGAGTAGGTCAGTCAGTGCTTGTTTGTTTATGTGTTGACAATCCAAGTAAGGTTAGATTGTTGTCTGTTGTAAATTTAAAATGAGGGTTAGTGAGATAGTTGCTGCCTTTTAGAAAATCCATTTAGTGAATTAACATATGATAAAAGTGTTTCTTTTTTTAAACGGCCTTTACCGGATTTGAAAGGATTAGTGATGTCAGGTAACTATCAAAATCGATCATTGTTAATACTAATAGTAGTATTGACAAGACGAAGTTTAAAAAAAATCATTGATTTCCCTGTAATGCTCCAACTCGATGGAATTTTACATCACGTGCAGTATTTACCATCCATAAAAATAAAGACAAATTAATTGAAACATTTGATTTTGTATTAAACAGTGATGACTTTCCAACAGATCAGGTTTCATTAAATGCTGCTGTTGGTTTAAAATCTTATTTAGAAAATGAAGGATTTTTGTTTTTTCTTGATAATTTTAAATTAATATTTGAACAAACTGATCTTATTTTTCAAATTTCACAACATAAATTCAAGAGATCGTTTGAAACATCTCATTGGAAAAATTTCAAGTTTCCGTAATACAGAATTTCATTTTGATATTTTATTTGAAAATTTTTCAACTGATGAGGCTCTTCCCGCAAAAAGGAGGAAAACATATAATTTGGTAGACAAGAAACTACATTAAGTATAAACAACTTTTTTATGAAATTTTAGATACTATTAAAGGTCAAATTGAGATTCGATTTTCCGATTTACATGAATTGAAGTTTTTTGACTTGACGAATAGAAGATTTTTCGAATCTTTTTCAAAAGAGTTCCCCAATACACTTTAAGATAACTTAGTTCTAAAATATAAATTTTTTGATAAAATAGCACGGCACAATGAATTATGCGTTATATACTCGGATAAAGATATTTTAGGCCAGTATGACAGTCACGCCGATATGATAAAATATATGATAGACAATGATTTGCAACAAGTTTTATCCAGTTTTATAAACTACTTTGTTTGACAGTCACCATTTCTGTCACGTCGGCATCGGTGGAGAGATCATTTTCTACTCTCAAACGAATTAAAACTTACATGCCAAATACAATGGGCCAAAATCGTTTATACAATGTTAGTTTAATATCTATTGAAGAAGATTTAATAAACCACTTAAAACAAAATGATACATTTTTTGATAATATTATTGACCATTTTTCGCAAACTAAAGACCGTAGAATTCCGTTAATATATAAAAAAAATAATAAAATTAATAAAAAAAAACAAAATATGAAAAATTCCAAAAAAAAGAAAAAATATTAAAAATCCAAAATTAAAAGACAAAAAACGAACAAAAAAATTTTTTGCCAAGAGAAACTCTATACCTCCACGTTGGTTCTCGCCGGGGGTAATTTTGTCACTGAAGTAGCTGGTACGGTCGCTGTGCAAAGGTTAAAAGGCTGTGAATAGAGTATATTTTTACAAAAACGTTTTATGTCCAGCCTCCTCTCTCAAAAATTCACGAGCCGCCACTGGATTTTACAGAAGATGTGGTGTTACAATTGAATGTAAAAACACTTCGCATACTCAAGTACGAAGTTTCATTGTGGTAACCGTTAGTGGATGATGTATCTACTTAAAAAAACATCAAAAAATCAAAAGTTGGAAAATTATAAACAAAATTTCATTTCAAAACAATGGACAACAAATGGAAGAACAATTTCCTCAAATATAGGTATTTACAATGTGTCTATAGTCGCGGAAACGAAGCACTGAAGTTCGAAAAATTTGAACAGTAAGACGGATTTGAATGCGTTTTTTTCCATTCGATTCGTTAGAGCTTCAGGAAACTTCGTGACCCAAATTGATTTATAAGAAATTAAAAATATGCAATTTGCATAAATAATATGCATTTTATAATTGCATTTTAAATTGACCGTAAATACTAAATTCACAATTCGGTTAATAGTGATGAAAATGATTCCAAACTCGTTACTCGGGGGGTTTTTGGGGTCGCTGAACATGAATATCGCGACAGAATTGGTCTCCGAGGTACCTGGTGCCCACGATGAACCGTATCCTCGTTGTCCCCATAAATTGATGTTATTGTTACATATGATTTTTCCTGAAACTTTGTACATGCTTGTAAATTATGCACTCAAATGTTGTACAAAATGTGTCAATGCTGGTGACCAGTCTTACAAAATGTATCTACTGAAGCTTATTTCTTTTTGAATTTGGCGCTTTTAATACAGTTGGTAGCAGTGATACGATACATGAGGATGCGGTTCTGTGGTGTCTTGCGAGGGGAAGACACAATGTAAACTGTTCGTGAGGGGCTGCATGTTAGAAGTACTTCATCTTCTTCTGTGTGTGCGTACACTATATGAATACCGTGCACGTGTATTTTCTTTACGGGGACAACGAGGATACCATTCACTCTGGGCACCAGGTACCTCGGAGGCCAATTCTGTCTCGATATTCGTGTTCAGCACCCTCAAAAACCCGTGAGTTACAAGTTTGGAATCAGTTTCATCACTAATTAACCGAATTGTGAATTTAGTATTTACGTTCAATTCAAAATGCAATTATAAGATGCATATTATTTATGCAAATTGCATATTTTCAATTTCTTATGTATCAATTTAGGTCACAAAGTTTCCTGAAGCTCTAACGAATCGAATGCACAAAACCGCATTCAAATCCGTCTTACTGTTCAAATTAATCGAACTTTGGCCGGTTTTAGTGCTTCGTTTTCGCGCGACCACTAGTCGAAGAAATATACGAAAACATCTTGAAAAAAAAATTCTAGTCGCCGGAATTGAATAAATGAGGCGTAATCGACGTGGAATTACGTCTAAAAAAAAGTCTACTAGTAATCGTTTGGGGGTGTGGCTCACTCGCACTGCTTCATTCAAAAATACATGTAAAAGATGCATTTTCCAAAAGGTATTCTTTCAATTTGTGGAAACTAGAACAATAATCAGTAAAATCAGCCCAATTTCTCTTCTCGGGGGGTTTTTGGGGTCGCTGAATACGAATTCGATGTCCAAAAAATCCTACGGTGCACCTGGTGCCTCTTCTTCGAGGATTAATTTAAAAAATGCACGGATTGCTTCTGATTTCGTTACGTGGAGGTTTTTCGGCTCGCTCAACATGAATTTGATGTCTATATGCGTATAATTATTGCTGAATTATGGATTAAATTGGAAAATTTTTTGGACACCGAATTTGTATTTAGCGACCCCAAAAACCCCCGTGAAGACAAATTGGGCTGATTTTATTGATTAATATTGTGGTTTTCACAAATTGAAAAAATACCTTTTGGAAAATGCATCCTTTACATGCATTTTTGAGTGCAGCAATGCAAGTAAGCCACACCCTCAAACGCTTACTAGTAGACTTTTTTTTAGACATAATTCCACGTCGATTGACGTCTCATTCATTAAGTTCCGTTTACTAGAATCTTTTTTACAGATTTCGGCGATTTCTCGTCTATATTTCCTCGACGCTCTATACATGTTTCATAACGCCGTCTCAAATTTTGGCGAGTCTTCTTCATTTGGTCTGGTGTTATTTCCCTACACTTTTGCTCGATTCTCTGTTTCAATTCATTCAAGTTTTGTGGTCTGGCGTGATAAGCATTTTCTTTCAAATGTTCCCTCAGAAAGAAATCTAGTAGAGTCAAAAATAAAAAGCTCAATGCATAAATTCAGTTATCAACATAGTGTATTTCCTACCTTAACTTGTATATATTCCTCATCCTATGGGCATCTGTACCGAACGGGTACGAAACATTTTGCATAAATTTTTGAATATGAGAAAGCTATGTGCCGCATTTGCTCTCTGTTGACAATAAGCACGATCGTGTGGCAACTTCAAAGGTAAGTTTGGCGATGTTCAACGCTCGCGATCAAAAGTTATTCTTGCCAGTTTCGTAACCGTGGACGAAACATGGATCCATCACAACACCAGAGACCAAAGAACAGTCGAAACAGTGAACTTGTCTTGACGAATCTAAGCCGAAAACGGCGATAGTAGGTTTTTCGGCTAACAAAGTCATGGCGACAGCATTTTGGGAAGCAATCGTCCATATCGATTACCTTGAAAAGGGCGTATATTATGCAGAGCTGTTGGATCGATTCGACGCCGATTTGAAGCAAAAGCGGCCGCATGTGGCAAAGAAAAAAGTGCTCTTCCACTAGGGCAACGTACCGGCGCACTCAGTCGCAATGGCAAAATTGCATGAATTGCGCTACGAGTTGGTTCGTCACCCAGCATATTCTCCAGATTTGGCTCCATGCAAGTTTTACCTATTTCCAAACTTGAAAAAACGACTCTGCGGAAAGAGATTTGGCTCCAACGATGAGGTCATCGCCTAAACAAACGCCTATTTTGAAGGATTGCCAAAATCGTATTATTTTGAAGGGATCGAAAAGTTAGAAAAACGTTGAACGAAGTCTATCAAGCTGCAAGGAGGTTATGTTGAGAAATAAAATAAGTTTTGACCAAATAAATCATCTCTTGTATAAAATGAAACATCTGATCGAAAAATACTGAATGTCCGGAAACTATGGGAAATACCTCAGGGGATGATTCTTCTTGAGAAAGTAATGCCACAAGTTCCAACAAACTCAAAAATAACGCAATTGTAGAGCTAAAAAGTTGTTTTTCTAAATTGAATTCGCCATTAATGGGAAGATGTCAGTTAAACCTGTTGGAATTGGGCTCAAAATGATGAAGGGTACATCGCAAACTAAATGCATCGTGATGCAACATTAATATTAATTGATTGCGTATAAAATCACCGATTTTAACTCTCCCGTGTGGTATTATTATTTCCTGGTGGTATTTCATCGAGAATGTAAATAAAAAATAACCAGAACATCGTAATCTGTCGGGAAGATGACGCACAACGAAGCGCCTATAAATTATATCCTACTAAGTTATCTGTAACTGGAATAAAGTCATTATGGGGTTTTTGCGAGTAACAACAACACATTTCTTAAGGTACAAGTTAGTGTGTCTTAACGCCGTGTGTGGACTGCGGAGGACTGTTTCCAGTTTCAAACGTACAGCCGAACGATTACTTCTCCCATGGTATACGTTCAAGAGAAGGACGGCGACACAATGAGAAAGGGAGAAAGGCGATACATGTGTCTTCGAAATAAAAATATGCAGTTCATTCACTTGGTATTTATTGTAACCTTCCTAACCTATCTCAACTAACGTACAGTGCAGGCTTGGGAGGGCCTCTTCTACCATCTGTAAATTAGAGATCGTTATTTGAATCAGATATAAATGTTAGGATTTCCGTAAATAGAAGTAATCGTGTCCCAAAATGAATGCACCTTTGTAGACAAGTACAAATTACATGCTCAATGTAGACTAGGTGATGAAACATCGGAATGTGTTCTCTATGAATTTCCAGCTGGGAATATAATCAGATCTGAGATGACACTTCCTTCAAGAAGATCTTAACAAAACATCAACCATCAAAATTATCGTCTTTATCAAAAGACTGAACTTGCTGAACTATAATTATGAATGAGTCATAATAGACCATATGGTCATAAGAAACCTGAACCTAACCTAAAACACATTAAACGATCATGTTTGGCACACGATATTGGACAAATGCCCATTAGTTCACAGAAATTAGGATTTTTCCTAGAAATTGAAGAAACTGTTTCAGTTCAAGCCTCAAGCCTGCCCTGAAGATTCCACCTGTAATGGTTGGCGAAACGTCGGCATCAAGTCGAGCTATTGTGACGCGGAATCCATCCGGAAGACAAGATTTTTCAAGATTAGCTATCCGCCGAAAACTATTATTCAAGAAGATTAAGAAACGCTGGTCTAGATGGATTTTTTTTGTTGTTGCGGAGGTGATGAAAACCCTTTATGAGGAGGTTATGAGCCTTTGAATCTCAAGGTCTACTGTGAGAGTCACCATTCCAGGCATACTCACTAAAAACTTCACACCCTTTGTAGGCTAGTCTGGCTATTGCCTCTGGTGACACTTAGGCCTGATGGCCCATTGTATCTCGCCTATGTTTCGTTTGCTTACGGTATCCACTAAAGTATTTTTGTACCTTGTACGAGTTTGTACAAGACTTTTACAGGTAGGGAACTGTATAATTCTGGTTCGCCGTTAGGCTTTCCAATAATTGACTGTCGTTTACGATCAAGCGCCTCGCATTTACACAGTATGTGTGTCACTGTTTCTGTATCCTTACCGCAAAGTCTGCATGTCAGGTCGCCATTGTACAGTCCCATTTTGTTTAGGTGCCGTTTTACTGGCGTATGGCCAGTCATGAGCCCTATTACGACTTTTATTTTTTCCCTATTTAGTGCTAATAGTTCTGTCGTTCTTTTGTTTTGTTGTTGATGTATTTCTTCCCATGTTCGTTTCCTGGGATTTTTCCCAGTATTCTTTGTGGTTTTCCATGATCCAGTCTTCTACAGACCTTCGTGCTGTACGTTTTGGTACCCCCGTGGTCTGTTCTGGATCTGAAGCTTTCTCTGACCCTCTTTTTGCAAGTTCGTCGGCTTTTTCGTTGCCTGTCGTTCCCTGATGTCCCGGCACCCAAATCAGCTTAACGCGATTTCGGTCTGCCAGTATGTCAAGTTCTTTTTTACATGTCCATACCAGACGGGATGTCACTTCCTGACTTCTCATTGCTTTAAGTGCAGCCTGACTGTCTGTCAATATGTGAATCTGCTCATCATAGATGGCTCTCCGATTGTTTTCCTTCACACATTGGAGAATTGCATATACCTCTGTTTGGAAGACAGAGGTGTGTTTACCCAATGAATAGCTCAAGCCAGTCTTTGGGTTTCTTGAGTATACTCCTTACCAATTGGAGGGGAGGCAATCCCAGTAGTGTTTCCATTGCTGCAGTGGGCGTAGATTTCATGGCCCCTGTGATCCCAAGACATGCAAGTCTCTGGACCTTGGTAAGTCTTGTCATGGTCCCTCTTTGTTGTGTTTTAGGCCACCATACCAAAGAGGCGTATGTTATTGCGGGTTTAACCACCATGTTGTACAACCAGTAGAGCATGTTCGGTCGTAGCCCCCATTTTTTCCCGAAGGAGCGTCTGGCCACATATAATGAGGTCTCCGATTTTTTGATTACTTTTCCCAGATGTTGGTTCCAAGTCAATTTCGAGTCTAGTATCACCTCGAGATATTTGACTTCCCCTTTTATCTGTACGGTTTCTCCTAGAATCTTCAGAGGTCCCAAGTCTTCTGTTTTGCGTTTACGAGTGAATGCTACTATGGTGGCTTTGTGGCGACTGATATTCAGTCCCTCTGAATCCGTCCATGTTGTCACCAGGTTCAGAGCCTTTTGCATTTGATCTCTCACCGTGGAGTTGTATTTTCCTTATACTATGGCCACTATGTCGTCGGCATATCCAAGGGTTCTGTATCCTTTGTCCTGGAGGGTTCTCAGTAGCCCGTCCACGACCAGGTTCCACAGGACTGGAAAAAGTACTCCTCCCTGCGGACATCCTCTGGCCACTCGGGCTACTACGGTCTCCTCCATTATGGTTGCATGTATCATCCTGTTCCTCAGCATTGAGTCTATCCAGGCCACACATGGTTCCTCGATTCCTCTGTGTTTGAGGGACCTGATGATTGAATCAATTGAAGTGTTGTCAAAAGCTCCTTCTATGTCTAGGAAAGCCGCTAGAAGGATTTCTTTATTTTCCAGCGTTTCTTCCACCCTCTAGATGGATTGGCAAAGGCACAAAAGAATGTTTCCGTGAAAAAAAGGATTATTTTTTACCGATCAGTGAGGGAGGGAGGTAAAACGTAAATGCAATTCCGTACCATTAGTGTCCATGCATTGTTTTCCGATTTCAATGGCGTCTAACTTGTAAGGAAAAATCCTGCATATATGAAATCATGATGGAGAATATGAACAAACACCTAGGTATGCGGAAATATAAAACGGTTTATTGAAATAATTTTTTTACGAAAAAAAATTACTTCCTCTACCTACACGGAAAATTTATTACTCACAACGTTTGAATAATTTGATTGTAATCAACGGCCAATTCGAACGATTCTACGTCAAAACTCTGGGCTGTCGACACGGCCACGGAGACATTTCAACGTTTAATTCATGAATAATTCGTTTTTAAATATCGTGCCGACTTTGTAAAAATTAAAGAGCTCTTAGTAGCTGCAATTTACCTTGTTTTTAATTTAAGATTAGCACCTACAGGGCGAAGAAGTACGTTCGTACTAATTAAAAGTTCAAGTTAACGGGTCAGAAAGAGAGACGATTATGTCGCCTAGCACGTATCTGAACGCTTCGCGATCCCCAGCGTCTTGTAATTAACATGCATTCTTTATCGCATTTCGACTTCATTCGCTTGATTTTTTCCTTCTAAGTAGTTGTTTCCAATTTTTCTCCAGAGATACAGGAACGTATTGTCTGAAATAACATCCAGCGATGCGTTTTAATACAAACAGTTCAATTGACCTACGGCGGCCATATGCATAATATGACTGCCATAGGTCACAAACTGTTGTCCGTTGTTGAAAAGATACAGTCACTGTCTTGATTTTCGTTTGTTTACGTTCGTAACTTGAGTTAGATTCTTCATTTCTCTATTTTTAGGCTAGAAATCTTGACTGTTTACTTCCTGATTATCAATTGAATGTAAAGTGATTTCAAACACGTTTCGTCATAAAATGATCCGATAGACAACATGTTGGTTCTACCCATTGCAAAGGCACTGATCAACCATTTTTAGTAGAGATGTTAGCGTATGCTAGGAGTTCTTTGTGGGACCAAGGTGTTCCAACACCATAGCATCTACAGGAAATGTCGTTGTTCAACTGAGAGTGATATACATACTGCCACCCCCGCATTGATTATACAGGTCTTGCGATTCATAAAATCGACGGGGAAATACAACCGCCAAGTGGCGACCCTCAAACAAAGCAAAGTGAATACAAACACTTTGCTCCAGTCAAAAATAGCAAGAAAACAGCCACAACTTCTGATTTGCCCGTTTGAGGTGGATTCTGAAAAATTATTTTTGCATATTGTTTGGTTTGGTGTACAATGTTGAATTCACCATAAAATCTTATAAATAAACAATAAATTGATTAACCATCAGCTGATGAAGTCAAATTAAAAACCCTTTTATTTCTTAACAAGAAACATTTGTAAAAAAAAACGGAATCGTTTGTTTCCTCTAAACATCATCTCGGGGGTTTTTGAAGGTCGCTGATTACGGATCCATTCGATGTTGTACTTTCGTATTAGTAGTATTATAAAAAAACATCAAGACGATACTCACTATTATATTTGATGCTGTGATACAACATTCAAACAATGAAAATAATAAACTAGATATAACACAACGTCATCAATGTGTAGTAGACATGTGAACGTTCTCACTTATACACATCACTAATATTATATTCTTATGACAAGAATTATATTCACAATATTTAAAACCTTGAACGTAGATACGATACTAAGTACACCATGTACAATTAATAAATTCAATAAAAATATAACTTTCGTCTGCACGAGGACCCAGAATTAAGTAAATGAATAACGTCGAGTATCCGACTCAGATATGCACACGTGTGTAAGCCAGTGGCGGCTCGTGAACTTTTTAAGAGAGGAGGCTGGACATAAAACGTTCTTGTAAAAATATACTCTATTCAGCCAATAAATTTAACCTTTGCACAGCGACCGTACCAGCTACTTCAGTGACAAAATTAATTGTTGCCAAGCAAGAACCAACATGGAGGTGTAGAGTTTCTCTTGTCAAAAAATTTTTTTGTTCGTTTTTTTTGTCTTTGGATTTTTGATATTTTTTATTTTGCGAAAAATGATCAATAATATTATCATAAAATGTATCATTTTGTTTTAAGTGTTTTACTAAATCTTTTTCAATAGATATCAAACTAACATTGTATAAACGATTTTGGCCCATTGTATTTCGCATGTAAGTTTTAATTCGTTTGAGAGTAGAAAATGATCTCTCCACCGATGCCGACGTGACAGGAATGGTGACTGTCAAACAAAGTAGTTTATAAAACTGAGGTAAAACTTGTTGCAAATCATTGTCTATCATATATTTTATCATATCGGCGTGAATGTCGTACTGGCCTAAAATATCTTCATCCGAGTAGGTATATAACCCATAATTCATTGTGCAGTGCTATTTTATCAAAAAATTTATATTTTAGAACTAAGTTATCTAAAAGTGTATTGGGAAACTCTTTTGAAAAAGATTCGAAAAATCTTCTATTCGTCAAGTCGAAAAACTTCAATTCATGTAAATCGGAAAATCGAATCTCAATTTGTCCTTTAATAGTATCTAAAATTTCATAAAAAAAGTTGTTTATAATGTAGTTTCTTGTCTACCAAATTATATGTTTTCCTCCTTTAACAATATTCTGTTTACCGGTTAATTTAAACTTAATACTCGATGTAATATGTTCCTGCGATTTTTCATGTCTGTCTATACCACGAGCTAAATTTTTCAAATCATCATATCCCGAGTGCCCCTAACATGAAGTTGTATCAGATGTAAATAGCAAGCAATATAATTTATTGTGTATTTCGATTTTGAAACATACCTGTCATCGTCATCACTAATCCTTTCAAATCCGGTAAAGGCCGTTTATTTTTAACAAAACACTTTTCTATCATGTTAATCCACTAAATGGATTTTCTAAGAACCCAGCAAGTAAGTCACTCATCATTTTAACTTTCACCGATTAGATAAATTATAACTTAACTACTTAACCTTACTTCGCCTCGCGGTACAAAAACAAGAACTAACGGAACACGACACGTGTCGCATTCTTCTAGCGGGAGGGCGGTAGCAAGTAATCGTATTTCATTCGACCGACGATTCCGTACGAGAAGCTAGCCTACATAGGGTGTTGCCATATTCGCTCTTTTACCCTATCTGGCAATTGAACTACTTGGAAAACGGCAACTGTGTTGATTACACGTATTTAGCGTTTGAGATATATAGAGAATCTAGCCTCTGGCCACTGTTGCCAGATTAAAAATAACTACTGAGAACGGGGAATTAATTGTAAAATTTAAAGAATTATCAGAGAAACAGGAAATAAAATGGAGAATGATAATTAAGATTAATTGGTGAGGAGGCTGAGCCTCCTTAGCCTCCTTCGAGGAGCCGCCACTGGTATAAGCGTATAGAAAGACAGCCGGACGCCTGACCCGAGTAGTTGCGCACGCAGCAGTATACATCATAACTAATATATATAGCTACAGCGTGACGGCACGTGACGGACTCATGGTTTTACGCCCCATTTGAAACAGCTCAACGCGCCTGAAGAAGTTGTCACTTCAAAAATTTGATTATTTTTGTAAAGTCTACAGTCCCCTGCATGTACAGGAGGTCTTTCTGAAACACCCTGTATAATGTTAAGCAATTACGGAACGAATCTATATTTCATTATATCAATTGGTATGCCCAGAATATCGATCAATTTTCGAGAACTGAAATGTATTTTTCGGTGACTAAGCTAATCTTCAGTAATTCATTAGTAACAGTGAAGAATGTCTCTAGACTTGATAGTAACGTCTAGCGGTTCTCCAAATATTACGAGCAGAAGGTGATGATGAATTGTGGGTCTATATCATATTATAATTTGTTTATTAACCCCAAAAATGTTGAATAACTTTTATTATTTCCAATATTTATACCTATTCTATTGGTAATAACTCACAAGGTTATGGTATAGTTAATATATAAGACTCCAAGTGAAGTTAAACATATGTTCATATCAAACCAAACGAAGATACATACAACATATTTAGTTTGGTTTGGTTGGACGGATATTAACGGGAACTTTTGTCAACAGTGTATTGGTCGTTTGCAGCAACATGCAGCTCTCATCGGTGGACCGAACGCAACGTCGTGTCCGCTTTGCCATAAGATGTTCCTCGGTGGAGAAGTTTTGATGGAGCACATGAAGCACACCCATAAAGACCCCAACGCTTCGGGTGTAGCCAGTAAGTGTTTAAATGTCACGGAATGTTGATGTCGTGTGTCCATGATAGACTTTAGAAAATCGACATGTATGCCTTGTAGTGTATGGTATACTTTAATTGAAACAAACAAAGGGCATATTTGTCGTAACTTCCTCGCTATTTTGTGATGACATTTTATTTTGCATTGTTTTTTTTCCTTTAGAACATCATCAAATACGTCTTTAATTATTGCAACCCTGCAGTACTAAATATTTCAAGATTAATCCGTTCAATATAAAGAATGAAGCAATAAAACGTAATATCCTTTGTGGAAAGAATTTGTTAGAGAGAGCGCTTTGTGAAAAGTTAGGACTTGAGAAATGTTTACAAGTAAATAGGAAAAGAAATTTTAGAATAACAGTATCAGTGGATCTTTTGAAATATCTAGAAAGAAATGAAGGGAAAAGAGTTAATGAGAATACAATTAAAAAATAAATAGAGGGTACCGAAATGCTTTTAACATCGGCTAATCGAAGCTTCAATGTAAAACACGATGAGCTAAAAAACCCTTTTGAATTTTTAAGTGAGTTCTGACGTTGATTTATTATTTTCTGTGTCAAATCATGCCTTAAAAATATTGTTGTTGATAGAACGTACAACCGTGATTGGGAAAAGTCAGTTATATAAACGGATTTAATGATAAAATAACTCTGCTAGATTTGTTATTCGGTTTTCTATTATAATTTATCTAATCAATCGATACAATTAGACGATTATACGTTACAGGGACCATTAAAAGTGAGATTAGATATTGAGAATATAAATAAGAGAAAATGTTTCATAATGTGTGGACATCTAATATAGTAAAAAAAAAGCGTTGAATATGTCAAATAAAGTCATCACTGCAGAATCTGTGGGGGTACCTATGTTTTTTCCAGATGGCCCTCAACATAATAGGTTATTTTCGGCGTGATTTGAAGTTTTACAATACCAACAAAACATCCACTAAATGAAGCTTTTTAACCATCAATTTTTTCAGTAAATGGATTTTTTAAATTTGTTGTGTGGGTTCTTGAAGGGTGTTGCAAATCAGAAACGTCACATTCAAAAATTAGAGGAGTTATTTAGTGAAACAATTGTCAAATAGAAAAAATGGTATACATGGATTTTTGGGTTCATAATGCAACTTTATCAGTCTTATAATTTATTTGGAAAAATGCACCCCTTCCGAGATAAAGCCCTGTAGAACGAAAAGAGTGGGGGTTAAGAAATTATATAAGAGGGCAATATGCAATAATCATATTTTAGAATAATTTGTTTCTTTTAACTTTTCTCCTAAAATTAATAGTTTCCGACTTTTCCTGAAAAATCCGTTGAAAAGTCAAGTTAAGTTTGGGGGGCTATGAAAGGAAGGGTGAATCCTGGACCAATTTTGGTGAATTTCACAACTAAGGGATTTTTAGGTCTGCTGATTAAGAATTCTTCTATCAAATTTTCAAAATTCCAAACAGTTGATCCAATATGGCAATATGTTGAAATTAGAAAATTCGACTAACCTCAAACTACGTTTTTTTTGGACTACACTAGAGGGAAACCTGTAATGTTCAAAGAACATCGGGTTAGTTGATTTTTCTTGAAGGCTTGGAGGTTATGAGCATAGGAAAAGACCAAACTAGGTAAAGAGTTCCACAACTTCACGAACCGGAAAATAGAAAAAAAAGACATGTAGGTTGGAATCGAAAAATTTTTGTGGGATTCGATTCGTGGGGTTGTCAGGATCATTCATAACACATGAAATCTCATCAGCAATCCCCCCTACCTCGTGGGGGCCAGAAATGGACAAAACGATTTTCCACCCCCAGAATTGATTTCAAATAAATCTGACATCAAAATCGTGATCAGCGACCCAACAAACCTCCTTGGTGGATTTAAAATCCAAAAATAATATATATTGCCAAAATAATCTTTAAGGGTGCAATAATGGCCAATTTGATCGATTTTCCACCCCCAGAATTGATTTCAAGTAAATCTGACGTCAAAATCGTGATCAGCGACCCAAAAAAATCTCCTTGGTGTATTTTAAATTCGAAATCATCCTTTTGGGGCCATTTCTGGCTCCCAATCATTAGTGGTGATTCCAAGCATGAATATGGAATACTTCATAGGAATAGTTGTACCTGACATCGTCATATTAGGGATTGTAGGATCCGCCTTGCTGGAGAAGACGCAAGCTTGAGTTTTGGTTGAATTAAACTCTACTATATCATCAGATCCCTATTTCAAATTCTTTGCCAGATCTCCATTAATTTCGTCAACCTGTCTTTGTCTCGCTCCTCTGGCTCCATTGGATGGTATAGGGGAGAAAGTGGTATGAAATGTACCATCATCTGCAAAGCTGTGAACGGGACAGCAGATCATTTATATGGACCAGAAACAAAGTTGGTGCCAAGACAGATTCCTGTGGAACATCAGCGTTGATAGCCATTATCTCGGAAGATACTTCGTGAACCACCACATGGAGTAATTTATCTCAGGAAAACTCGATAGTAAGCGACACAGTTGAGGCGGCAAACCGTATGACGGAAGTTTCCCATGAACGCTTTGGACCAGACTCGTTCAAATGCTTCTACAGCTAGAGATTCCTGCAGAAAACTGGCCTTACTTCAGGCCCACATTCCTTGAGAACTCTCCCATGAATTCATTTTTATTGGGGTAACTATACTACGAACTAAAATAATAAAAAATACTAAGTCAAAACCCTCCATCGCATCAAACCCTACCTCAAAAAACTATCTACGCCACTGCCTCTTCTATTACCCATTTCATGCTTTCCCATTCACGGAAGACTCAGTCTCATTGACTTTTTGGTTCAAGGTCCTATAAAGGTATTTTGTTTTCTTAAGCGATGAGGTCATCCGATCCTTTTCCCCTTTCCTCCTACGAGGTGTCAATTAGTAATGTGATAACGCATATATCTCTTCAAAACACTAACCTAATAAAGCGGATATATAATCTAGGACGATAAGTCAATATCTTCATCATAGCTATCCAGATAGGAGCATGTGCAATCTAAACACATGAGTTAGAGAGGTTAAATTTTAATATCAAGTATGCTATCATTTTAAAAATTAAACAACGACTTGTAATTAAGTATTTAAATTGCCGCTACCAACACCTTGACTCACATCGTTTGTTATCACTTTGTTATTGAAAGTATTCAAACAGCTTATCTATTTCAAAGCCAAATGTTTATAACAAATCGAGAGTGTTTATGTCTCATATTGCTATCACGATAAATTAACTTGATTACCGATTGTTTTGAATTAGGTACAGTGATAGTAATATAATCCTAGTTCTGCAATCAACATACCCAAGGTAATGTATGTTGTATGTGAACTCAACATAGCGGATTCTCTGAGTAATAATAAAATGTTATCAAAACCTATGTTTACATCCTGACGCATAATAACAGTATGTTATTTCAGGACCCTGATTCGATCAGTTGTAAAATTTGTTCAACGTCTAGAATGTCATTGATGATTAAAAGTACATAACGGAAGCATTTTGTTTCCTAGAACGTAGAGCACCATATGTACGATTTTATGAATTACAGTGAGCTAGTCGCATTGTGTTGTTTTACAAGAGAGACAAGTAAAGCGCTATAGTGGGTTGTATCTAACAGTATGCGATGCGCGCAAGCCGACTGACTCTCCCTTCAATTACGGCAGTAACTCGCGATAGAAGCACGGTTATACATTGATTTGAGAATATCTCGCAAATCTGAAAACAGGATAATGTATATCAACGGACTAAATAGTGACTTTCGATACTGAGAGTGAAGATTTTTGCCCGAGCGTTAGTTGACAATCACACGTGCGATCAAAAGTAATTTTAATTTCGTATTATGTACGCTATTTTTTGTACATGAACTATAACTTCCAAATTCATAAGGAACAATGCAAAAAATATTCAACATTACCGATTTTTTTGAGATTCTTAAACAATCTTTTGACGAAAAATTTTATTGATAAATCGTTATAAAATATTGTTGAAAAGAAAAAAAGAAAAAATTCGACCACCCCAAGATTTGAACACGCTCTACCGATGTCGCTATAGATGAGTTTTTTTTTCATATAGTACTTGATCATAATGATTGTTCTACAGATATAAGTCCCAAGGGAGTAAATGTGGCACTTTAGTCCCTAAAATGAGGAAGTTTTAGTTCCTGCGGTGCAAAAAATTAATTCATACTTGAAGATAATTATTTTATGTTTACCACCCAACAACTTGGATTTGAATAAATTATTCAGATGCAACATGCATATGGTCTAGATATAGTCTAGGAGATAGATACATTTTTTCTCCATGCAGTTGGCAGCACTCGCAGCTTTAGTTATGACCAAAATTGGAATGTGGTATCACACTTTCTGATCGGGCGGAAAATTTTTGTTGCTCAATACTCGAAAACCATACGCCAACATTTTCTATGCGTCCATTTTCAAGAATTTTGGCCATGTTTTGGTCTTTTTGCCGAAAATTCGCCAAATCTTCTGAAATTGGAAGACAAAATGTAAGCCCCTCCATCAACTTGTACTTTTTATGTAAAAGAAAAGCGCTAGTGTGAGTGCCAATACCTTCTTTCATGTTTAACCCCTGGGGAGGGGAGATAATATGATTAATATTTTGATCATTGAAATGTGTGACCAAGATTATTTTTTGGTCCATTCTGGGCTGAAAATACCTAATTTTTCGAGAATAACTGCGATTTTAATGATTTAGGTGAGTTTGGGGTGGTTTGGGGGGGTTAAACATGAAAGAAAATGTTGGCATTCATACAAGTTTTTCTCTCACAAAAGAACCAACAGCTGATGAGGGTGACAACATTTTTTTCCAATTTGAGAAGATTTGGCCAATTTTTGGTAAAAGACCTAATTCTTGAAAATGGACGCATAGTAAATGTTGGCATATGGTTTTCGAGTAATGAGCATTGATAACAAAAATTTTCCGCCTGGTCAGAAAGTGTTATACCACGTTCCAATTTTGGTCCTAACTAAAGTTGCCAGTGCTGCCAACTGCATGGAGAAAAAATGTTGGCATTTATTGAATATTGATCGCCAAGGGACCCCTTTTCGAATAACACCAAAGTGTAATAACTATTTCCAAAATTGAATATTTTCTGGGGCGGCTAACTCCAAATGAAGCAAGGTGGGAGGTCCAACTCCAATTGGATAAAATACTCGGATTAATAATTGCTAAAAAATAACACACATGCCAACATGTTATATCTCAGGCCAAAAATATCTATCTGTCTCCTAGAACCTAGACCAATAGAGGCGCTTTGATTTGAACGCATTATGATCTCCATCTTTGTCGAATCTTTCTCGCACTTATTAAATCAATATACATCGTCAATCTGTATGGGAATACAACCACCCCAGAAACATTTGCCCAAATTGTCTGAGACTCATAGTTCCAACATTTATAAGTGATCACTGAAGATACGTTGTTCTAAAATTACTTCTGAAGTAAATACCTTTCTAAAGACGAATATTTAGAAAGGAGTTATGAAAGAGATCGGCATTTATCATTCATTCGCAATAATACTTAATCACAACCAAGTTCTCTACAATTACTATATTTGATCTTCTGTCTTTATTGAATGTTAGAGGGGGTCTGGATGAGAAAGCGGTATGGAGAGTACCATAATCTGTAAAGATGTGGACGGATCATTTATATGGAGAAAAACAAAGTTGGTGCCAAGACATATCCCTGTGGAACACCAGCGTTGATAGTCATGGTATTGGAGGATACTCCGTCAACCACCACATCGAATGATCTTTCTGAGAGAAAACTCGATAGTAACCTACAAAGTTGAGGTGGCAAACTATATGATGTTAGTTTTCCAAGAAGGCGTTGGTGCCAGAATCGGTTAAATGCCTTGGAACACATACATGTGTTACGTAGGCAAGCAGGGTCTCCTGTTGATACCTGCTGACGAAAGCCATATTGCCGGTCATTCACGATTTTGCAGCTCTTTAGGTCTTGGATGAGCTCTATGTTGATTGCTTTCTCTATGTCTTTAGAGATCACAGATAATAGTGCAATAGGTCTATAATTATTTGAAATTGGTTGCACTGTAGGTGTCTTCCAGCTGGAAGGAAAGGCACCAAGTTGGTATGAAATGGTAAACCTCCTGCAGAAAACTGGTGTTATCTCAGGAGCACATTCCTTAAGAATGACATCATCTATAAGGAAGTGGAGGCTTGTCCAAGGGATAAAATATAATAGAACATCCTCTCGGAAAAAACTGGACCAATACATCAGTGATTTCGTTCCAGAAAGTAAACTAAACTTGGAACATTTTTGAAACATTTTTACTAATGCCAATAACTACATTCACAACTCCAGTTTATAATGACATTTGACATGAAATGTTCGGCCGAAATCAATCAAACTTGCCCATTACAATTCCACAACTCATCACAAATAACTTCACACTAGCAATAAGTTATCTCAATTAATCAGTACCTCTTTGACTGGCGTCAAATATGATGGATTCACTAACATTTACTTAGTTTCGATTTTATTTTGGTTGCTTTGCGGATCCCTGGTCCCATTAAATGCTGCATGAGTTGTTTTCGCTTATTAACAACCTTTATACTTTTGTTATTTCATTTAACTGCGGAAACGTATAAAATTTGTTAGATATATCTTTTATTCGCTTCCGTTTGTCATGATTCATGTTGATGCTCCACTTGACGAGATTTTTTTCTAAATCGATAAATCTCTTCTCTTTATATTTAGATTGTTTTATATCAACGATGTTTGGCAACGTCGCTTTTTCAGTTTACTATTCTGTAATTAAGTTAATAATTGAGGAAGTACTTATAAATAAGAAACAATCACCCTTATCCACTAAAAATACTATTAAAGTACCGAGGACCTTTTGGCTACCATGTAGCCATCATCAGAGTAAACTAGATTAAAAAACAAAATGTGTCTGTTTAAATACTATTTGGAATTAGAAGGGAATATAAGGGATTATCCTCAGCTGGAGATAAGTATGAATTGATTACTCATCATTGAAATATTTATTTAAATCTATTAGTTTGTAGGGAATTAATTTTATTTGATTATTCTTCAAGAAATTTTCAAGTAAATTATTCTAATTTTATGAAAAATTAATCTTTTGTTAAAAAAAAAACTTCAGATGAAAATTGATTTAAAAAAAACGTTAGGTAGAAATGCTTTGGAATATTGATAAAAAAATTTATTTCTGTATTGATTATAATTAGGTTTTATAATTTTATTATTAAATATAAATTATTTATTAATTTTATTTAAATAGTTTAATTAATTAGTTCATTAATTTCGATAATAAAAATCTATATTTATTTATTTCTTCTAATTAAAATTAAGTTTTGGTAAAGTGAGAAAATATATTTTTGATTAAATTCCTTTTTTGCTTATATATTTTCATTCCTTCTAAATTATTTATTATTTATTTGTCATTACTGTGTTTCAAGAGTGATAAACTTTCTTGAGGAATGGTGTGACCTGTATATAAAATATATCCGGCTGACGCTGATTTTTCACCTTTATTTTTCTTGATATGAGCAAAATCTTCTTTATATCCTCCTACTTTGGCCCACTTATCATTTAGAACACGACTCACAATCGATTTCGTAAATTCCGGATTTTTCGCAATTTTCTAAGGTTGCACAATGATTACGACAAATCTTTGATCAATAACTTAATTTCTAACCTAAAAAGAAAAATGGAACACAACCAATTAGCAAAATTAGAGCTACTACCTTTAAATAGTTCAATAAATTGCAAAAGTCTCACTTATCCTTCTGTGATTTATAAATTCCATAATTTGTTTTATAAAAAAAAGCAGTAATAAATCATTTCTTGTCTCATTTTTCAGGCACTTTTCACCTTGCCCTCGTAATTTAAATACAGGTCACACCATTTCTCAAAAAAGAATATCACTCTTGGAACCGTAATGATAAATATCTCGCTAATTTAAAAGTGAAGGAAATGTATAAGCGAAAAAGAAATTTATTGAATCCATGCTAATTTATCTCCAGATGAGGGTAATCCCTTATATACCCAATTAATTCCAAATAGTATTTAAACAGGCACATTCTGATTTCTAATTTAGTTTACTCTGATGATGGCTACTTTGTAGGTGAAACGTCCTCGGTACTTAAACAATATTTTTAATGGTTAAGGAGGATTGTTTCTAATTTATAGAATTAATCACAGAAATAGTATAGGTCTCAGTATGAAGGTCTAAAACCTACACTTTCGTTCCGCTAGATAGCCCGAGAAGGCGAAATAACTGTACGAAACTACTTAGCTGAGGTGTCACTCAGTGACCGGTGTACGGAGACCCATGGTATCCTGTGATTTATAACAATTTTCAATACAGGATGTAGAATATGATTCTTTTCTATTTCTTCCAAGAAGCAACAATAGGTACCGCATTACCAGGAGGTGTTTTTATATTGAAAAAAGACAATCTGACCTAAACAACTGAAAGTACGCTCATAGATGTAAATTCTTATTGTCATATCTCACAAATAGTTAGAAGTATAACCATGATTCATAGACTAAATGACTCAACAACAACGAAAAAATAATTCGTGGCTGAAAAAGTTATATCCTGATGAACATCCAATTAGGCTTCTGCATCCCAGATTTTCGAATACTATTTTATTTCATTATAATAAAAATTGCTCAGTTCCTGAATGTCACCGCTGAAACTTGCTGAGTCCTTGTATGTCACTTCGCCAACAAATGTTATCTTTTCTAACGCATCGACCACAAATCGATCACAAATATGCTTTTCACCTAATTTTTTTCTTACATTGTTGCTTGAAGACAGGAAATAAATCATTAGCCGTCTTTATCGTGAGTTTATTTGTAGAATGATTTGTAATAACAAATGAGTTCGTTGTTTTTCGTTACTTCGCGGCTTGAAGGACCAATTGCCGCGATGAAATGTTGTTGCCAAACGTCGTCTATAAAATATATTAAAGAACCGTAGATATATCGATAAGTAAAGTAGTAACTTTGTAAATAATAAAACGCTTATAAGTAAGATCCTGGGGTGCTTTGCTTGATCTTGTTTTCTCTCTGTTGACGTCATCGATCCTTATTTAGCGAAGAGAAGGACGGCGAATCATCCGTGTCCCGTGTGCGGGAAACATTACGTGAACGAAGGATCTCTTAGGAAACATTTAGCTTGCCATCCCGAAACCTCACAATTGTCTACCTCTTTAAGAATGTGGCCGTGTTCTGTTTGCCAGGCTGTATTTACACACGAATCAGGTATTCACTGAGTTTCTTCACACCCAAACAGTTAATGTACAGGATGAAACAGACTTCAAACAACGTGATTTACAGTTAAAGTAAATTTTTCTATATCCTTAGATTAACGTACAAGCTGGCCTCTATTGAAAGTAAGTATTTCAGGAATCAAAAGTTAACATAGCATATAAAATACAAGAATAAGGTGTACCCCAAGGTACTATCTTAGGTCTTAATTTTTAGTATTTTCAGCATTTAATAGAATATATGCAATACGATATTGGGGTTGAGATAAGGTATTTCACAAGGTACTGTATTGAGTACTGTGGGTAACATTCAACTTCGGAAAATCATTCGTAGTTTGTAACTTTTATTATTCTCATCCAATTTCAGAAATACATACGATCATCTGTAAAGAACTGTAGACACAATATTCAAATCACTGAAAAGTATACAGGGTTTTCTCGTAACGTGAAAATCATGGTCTACGAAATATCATTCGTGGAATTATATGGATTCGCATCACTCTAATATCGAATATTCTCACATTCACATGCGTGCTCAGTTCAATTCAAGGAGAATGTTTGTTAGTTCTTGTTGCCTTTAGTGCGATGAGAGAGAAGATGTTAACGGGGAATACTCAGCGTATTGGAAAAAATTGAATAACTATTCTTCATAACACTTGGACGGATTCGTAGAATTTGGATTTGCTCTCAAATCTATTCCTAGAGAATGTAGCTAACACAATCCACAAAATGCTGCTGATCTTTCAAACCTCTCCTTATCAGTGGTGGTATCAGTGGTATCTCAAGCAAAATGATTAACTTTCTGAAATGTTTCCTCTGCAACAAAAATGTTAAACTAGAGCCAAATTCTTCAATGCAACATCTCAAAAGACGATGACGGATGAGCAGATCTTGACGTTTGTTTGGGCATGAGACGTAACTGAAAGATTTTCTCTTCTGCCTCAATTCGTGGATTTGCGATTATATTCTTCGATTACTTCTATTTCTCCTATAAATGGAGATTTTGCATATTATGGCTAGGTTCCTTGTTCAGAACGACCCTATTATTCTTCATCAACTCTTTGAGTGCATCAAGAGAAGTTTGTGTTCGTGTAAAACCACACAAAATATCTTTCAAATATCTGGACGTCTGGTCATGTGCTTTTCCCCCCTCTTGAACCTGCTGCAATGATCTGTCGTTCCATAAGTTGAATGACAAAGATTTGTTCATAGAAGATGGCACGATTGGTTCCTAAGGAAAACCACAACACAACCCACGCTAATCAACTTGAAAAAATATTATTGAATTAGGTGAACTAGTGTTGTGATTGTTGAACAAATAAAAAAGAATAAACCTGAGTATGTTTTGGCAACTGTACCCAAAATGTACCATAAATTATGGAATGGATGATCTGAAGAATTAGTGAATGATTAATGTTGGAGAAAGTCTGAAATGAGAATTAATCTTAGTTTTTGATCAGAAGAGCTTATACACCAAATCTCTTCTAATGTCCTGCTTCCAATGTGTGGAATCCTCAAGAATTCTCAACTTAGTTTCCTGAAAACCATGAACTCTACAGATTCAGCCAACTTTTGGCCGCAAATCGTGAATCATACTTTCCCAAATATAACCAGATTTACCATTCATTCAAATATTCTTCCCTACCTTGCAAATAATCTGAGCCTGTATTACCTTGTTAACATATTCGTCACCATTGCTCTGTGGTAAAATGAAATTTCGATCAAAGTATTTCAGCAACATCTAATCTCAATTGGCAAAAATGGCCAGCTTACCAGGTATGAATGAATGGATATAGAAAGTAGTCAGAATTGGAGTATTTAACAATTACATCTATCTTCACGTTAAAAAATTGGGGAATGGACAGGATACCATGACTATAAGCATTTAGAATGTTCTGGGTCTTCAAGTTAAGGTAATATAATTTCATGGAGATTATATTGCTATAATATACTTGCTGGTTTCCAGTTCTTCCAACTGATTTTTTCCATTAGTCCAATAAAGTGGGGGAATAGGCCGACCATTTAACAATTTTGTACACGGTCGTATCGGAAAAAAAAATCACACGATGTTCTCTGGACCATGAAGGTCAATCGTGACGACGGAGTCATATACCAATTGACCCCAACTGACCCTTATTCTAAAAGTTAATCCCATTATCAACCCATCTTTTTAAGATAAATTTTAATTGATCAAAAAATTAAAATTAAACCTCCAAAATTGGTTCTAGGAGGTTTTTTTGGTCATTGATCACAAATACGAGATTATTTTCTTAGAAAATTTATTCAATGGACGGAAAATCGAGAAAATTTGGCCATTTTCACCCAAATTTTCTCATTTTTCACGTGATAAGTGTATTATACGTAATAGAGGTTGACAGTCGTATGTCGATCCCAAATAGCAAAAAACCAGAAAAATTTGCGGTAAACTGTGGAACACCTGGAAAGAGAATCCAGGTCATTGAAATTATCGTGTGATAAGCTACTGTAGGGGTTTTTCGGTCCCTGATATCATTTTCCGGACAAACGCGGAAAATTTTAATATGAATTATTCTTTACGTTTTCGATGTCAATTTTAAATTGCCAAAATTACAAGTAATGCCAAAAAAATATAGTTTGAAAATTTCAGAAACATCAAAGAAAATCTCAAGAAAAAACATTATAACTCCATTGAAATGACCGTGCGATACGTTTTTCAAACCATATTTTTTCGCAATACTTGTAATTTTGGCAATTTAAAATTGACATGGAAAACATAAACGTAAATCAACACTATACTCGAAAAATTCCATTCAAAGGAAAGGAGAATTCATGATAAAATTACCCGGTTTTACAGGAATATGATATTTTTTACATTTTAAATATCAAATTCAGAATCAGCGAACAAAAAAAAACTACAGTGACCTATCACACGATAATTTCAATGGCGTGGGAAGATTTTTTTCCCAGGTTTTCCACAGTTATTTTCCTGTTTTTCTGCTATTTGGGATCGAAATACGCGACTGTCAACCTCTACTATGTAGAAGCCGCTAATGACATGAATAATGAGAAAATTTGGGTGAAAATTAGAAAATTTCCCCAATTTTCCGTCCATTGAATGAATTTCTCGGGAAAATGATCACAGATTCGTGATCAGCGATCCAATAAACCTCCTACAACCAATTTTAGAGGCCTAATTTTAATTTTTTGATAAATTAAAAATTATCTTAAAAAGAGGGGTTCAGAATGCGGTTAATTTTGAGTGTAGGGGTGAATTGGGGGCGATTAGTATATCGCTCAATAGTCACGAATGACCTCCATGGTCCATAGAATATCATACAAAAAAAAGTTTCCGATACGACCTCTACAATATTTTTCGATAGCCAAAAAAGAAATTGATTGATATATTGGCTCTTGATCAACTGGTCATGATGCATAAGATATATGAGTAAAGATTGATATTATTCAACCCTCCAATTGGAATAATCATGGTCCAACATAATTCATACAAAGATTCTGGAATTAACAAGTAAAAGCTGAATAAATGCCATATTCAAGAAAGTTGGACTGTTTCATCGTCATTCGATGAATTGCCCTCACATTTTTATTACTGGTTTGTACGATTCTATGCGAGATTAGTGAGCTACAATCAACACAGTTACCCTACGTTCAATTGAATCCTGAAATACTTAAGATTTCAATAGGCGTAAAATATGTACGATCCGAATGCCACTTCCATTCAAATCCGACAACAACATGGCCAATTTCTTTTGCGAGACTATTCACACACCTAAATGCACATTATCGCTTAAGAGGAGAATGCAACAAATAAAATCAAGCAACAGAATATACCCAGTTTGTCATTATTTTGTGTTTGTTTCATCCTGTACCTTTTTCCAAGTATCGTAACCTCATGTTATTTGCTGTGTTTTTATTACGTCTCTCACGATAATTCGATTTTCGGAAAAATGAACGTCACATTAACGGACTTTATTTTTCCGCAAACCGGACTTGACTCGCACACTGTGTTGCCTCCCCCGTTAGGATCCATTACATGGGTGTTAATTTTTTTAGGTCTACTGAGTCATATGGAACATATGCGGATGGATCCGAAACATCAATTCGCCGCCCAATATGTGCTTTCGAGAGCGGCTGCGGAGAGGAGAGAAAGAGAGACGCTTCTGGCCGCCGTTTCCGCTTCCGCCTCGGGAAGCGGGCTTCTTAATTTGCCTGGAATCGGACCTAGTAAGTTTTGTTGTTATTCATGGTCTTGTTGTGTTGAGTTGAAAGAATGGTAGACGCATATGCTGCGTCCGGGAAGTGTATGGATATTCCAAACATGAGCGTACGTGGAGTTGAAATAAAAAGGGTCACAGCACACTAACACGACAGGTATAGAGAAATGTCAAATGAAGATTCGAAACCCAAGTAATTTTTCAAAAAAAGTTAGCTTTTGTCAGATAAAAATGATAAGATCTCTCTAATAATACTATTTGAGCACTAAGGACCTTACAGCCTCCAAGTAGCCATCATCAGAGTAGACTAAATTAGAAAAAAATACACTTGTTTAAATACTATTTGGGGTTAATAATGCAAAGAAGGGGAGATAACTCTGAATTAATAGAATGCTGTTTTGCTTATAAATATTGCATCCCTTCAAAATTACCTAGATATTGGTCCGCACTGTGTTTTAAAAGAGATAAACCTTCTTTAAAAATGGTGTGTATTTGAAACATGTTCTGCTAAAGCTAATTTTTCACTAGTAATACCACTAGAAGTTAAATTATTTCCGGAAATTTTTTCGGGGGTATGAAGATTTGGCCTGCGGCTCGAAATAATTTTCTTAAAATATTCATATCCGAGGAAAAAATTGTTAAGGAGAAGTATAGGTATTCCATTCGTGTACCGATCTATTCTAAATTTATTAATTACATTAAATAATATTCCGATCAAATATTCAGTCTATTCCAAATAATAGAAATCAAAATAAAATACATGTATCTATAATTTATTATCTAAAGAATGTTTTATAGCATGTTCTAAGACAAAATACAAATTTTTATAATCAATCATACATCGCAATCGAACAAAATATATTAAAGAAAGAATATATTTAATTTTTTTAATTTAATCAAGAAATATTTCGAGCATCTCATCAATATTTTCATTGATATTTCAATTGTGATTCGATAAAATGAAGTGTGTGAGTATGAAATAAACTAATAATTCACATCATTAAAATTACAATTTAACTTCACCGGCTTGGGATAATTTTCTTAAAATATTCATATCGTAGAAAAAAATTCCGGATTTTAATTTAACGTCGAGTGATATTTGGTAAGAAAATTTTGCACGTTTTTACAATTTAATTGATATATTGACATATTATCTATAAACGTTACTCAACGCTATAAACACTTAATATGATATTTTGATTGTAATTTTAATTTTTTTATTCTTTTATATTACGTTGAGTTAAAAGAACTGGTACAAATGTTATGTAATGACGAAAGTATGTAAAAGATCCCACCTCCTCTACAGAAAGTTCTGTTTTACAAATAATACGTCATTCTTCCCTTTCTGATCCAGATAAGAAATGTCGTATCCCCCATTGTTCAAGAAGCCCCCGATTATATGGTTTGCCCAAAATTCATAAACCCTCAGTTCCCCTGAGACCAATTGTCAGCAGTATCTGATCCCCTACTTATAAACTCTCGATATCTGTCATCTATTCTCAAAACTCTTGTAGTTAATTCCAACAATTTTATCCTGAATTCCTTTCATTTCGTTGAAACTTCAAACGCTGAAAGTTGACCCAGGCGACTTGCTCGTCAGCTTAGACGTCGAATTACTCTTTACCAATGTTCCCATTCCAGACACCCTTTCCATAATTTCTCAGCTCTTACCTGCCAAAAACATTTCAATGGACTTACTACCGTTGATTGAACTCCTTGGTCCACAGAGCTGTCAACTTATCTTAACCCGAATCCCCAAAATCAGAATTAAAACATCTTTCATCTGTCTTATTATCAAATAATTTCTCCCATTATAACATTCAACAAGCCATAAAGAAATACACTTCGCCTAAAATTTTAAATGAACCTGAGCCACAACAACTTAAATAAAAGTCTGTCAAAAGTAGTGAGTAGGCTATGGTCATAACCTTGACTTTCGACAGCTACCTGCAAAATATGTGCATTTTTCATCATTCTGCCTCCATACACTTTTGGGATGCAATATATTTGTTAACAGCTCATTCAAAAAGACATAACCACCCACACCATAGCAGTGGTGATAAAAGCCCGTGGTTCTTTGACGAGTTTCATTATTCAATCACGAAACTATCCACTATACAAGAATGTGATTCCTTGGATCTTGTTTGATTGTTATTATTTTTGTCAATTTTTTTTTTCAGCGGGAGGTAGCCCCATGTGCGCATCTCCAAGCGCGCACAGTGATAGCTCTTCAGGCAATGGTAGATTATCATCGACCGGATCAGATGCAGGTGGTCTCAATAATAATAACAACAACTGCAACACGAAGCTAGGCGATATCCTACGAAGTAAGTAAACAAATAAGAACAAGGCAATTAGAAAAGTTCGCGCCATTATTCTCGAAGTTAGGCATCGTCCCATAACACCCCCAGTCAGCGGAACCAGGATTGAATCCAGATCCTTTTACAGAAGTACAGGAAACAATCCTTCAGGGCCTGGTTACTTGAATGCCTCAAAGTAGTTGATAGCTTTTCATACTTTTTCAACGTTTACCACTTTTGCTGCCGGAGACCATTTTTTCTCCCCCTAGACCTCCCAATGGAGTGGGTGTCGCTCTCACTCTCTCGAAGGCTTATATCCGGGAAACTGGCCTCCATCAACAGGTCAAGTGTCTCTTCTGGGAATTTAGTTTATCCCCCATTTTCTTTCTTCAAGAACCGCAAACTATCTCTCCGATTGCCTGCCAGAATTTTGGCTAGCCTTGCCGTGTCTGGGATGGTCTCAGTTTCAGGGCAGAGATTCTTCTAAGAGGTTGTTTGGGACTTTCTCAAGAGGTCCTTATATGGCCTAGCTGGTCCCGACTTTCTCAGCTCTAATGAAGACTCGCCTCGTTTCCCTCTTGCACTTTACAAGATCCGTGCACCATTTCGAACCTCTCGTTCTAATGGTCACCCGTTTCAAGGGTCAATTTCTCTCATAGGCGGCGACTATGACATTTCTAATGGTGCTTTCCAGGTCATCAGTAGATGCTCTCAAACTCCTCAAGCTCAGCTTGGAGGTCTCGCACGTACCCTTCCCAGTTTGAATTTCAAGGTTTTCTTTTACCTCTTGAATCATGTGAATGGGAAAAGGCTGGCTTTAGTCTTCAAAATAACATTTTTCATCAGCGCACTCTTATCCACATTGTTCGCCTAGTTTTAGCACCTCCACCCACTTCGAAAATATCCTTGACGGAAAAATATTCCCCTCAGATGATGAAATGATTATGTTGAAGAAAAAGTGGAAATCAAGTACACCCTGGGTGTACGAGTGGGCTGCTTGAAGTCCCACGCCATTTTAAATACTCAACTAAAAAACTTGCCAAGCGGTCAGATGGGATTTGACCCCAGGGTCCTCTAAAATGCGTGAGCATATACCAAATTCAAACTAGACCATCAACTTCAATGGGACTTCAATAAAAAAAACACGCCTACTTTTCGAATTGATATCTAAAATTTATCACCAACCATCAGGGTGTGTCCAATTCAAATTCTTGAAGAGATGTATATTGACATGAATGCATTTTTTTCAGGCAATAACGGACTCCATCAACAATACAACGTAGAAGAACAGCTGCATAATGCCAACAGAATGGCCGTCATAGCGAATATGGTAGGGCAAGGTGGCGTGCCTCCTGGCCTAGGTTCGGATTCAGCTGCCAATATTGCGGCCGCAAATATAGCTAACCTCATGCGACTTGGAGTAACTCAGGTAAGTTGCAAAATATATTAGAATCATAAAAGGATGTGCCTCAATTAAAATAATTTCAATAGACGGTAGTAACAACACCAAGAGAAATGTTAGCTAATTGATTATGATGCCAAAAAGTTCTTTCCGCATCTTCAGGTCCTAGGGGAGCTTTTTAAATCAACGGAAACATTCATGTAGGGAGGGGCTTACGTTGGGCAGACAGACCCAGACAATCTTATCAGATGTCGGTCACTGTATTGCCGGCCGATAGTATGTGTCAAACACGTGTCAAACAGGTGTTTGAATGTAGAAACACGTGTCTGAATGTTGAAACACGTTTTTGATACGTGCTCTCGGTAATACAGTGACCGACATCTGATAAGACTTTCTGGGACTGTCTGCCCAAGGTAAGCCTCTCCCTGCTCATTTAATTCAGGATTAAGCGCTTCGAAGATATTCCCAACTTTCTGGTACGATTTAACCGCGTAACGTTTGAAAATTTCCCCTTTTTTTTCGAAATTATAGGAACCCTGGAAAGTCCAGTCGTTGAAGTATTTTTAATATCAAAATTTTCCCAGTGGATGTATTTCTATGACATTGGATGTAGGGTTCCTGAAGAGTCGAGGATAGTCTCTAAATAAAGACTATTCTTGTAATTTTTCGAAAAAAATGCATGTATTTTGAGTTACAGCCCTTTTAAAAATTAATTGAAATTGATATCTTCCAAAATATTTATTTAAAAAACAAAAGAGTAAGATACAAAAATTTTTATTTTTTAACAACTAACAACCTCCAAAAATTTTTAAATATTTCCAAGAAGCTTTTTGCTTGAGGTTCCTTCCCTCTCATAGTTTTTGGAAGAGCTGTAACTCGGAGGGCATGCATTTTATGTAAAAATTACAAGGATAAAATGTATTTTGAAGGCAAAAATGTATATATAACTTTTTTTCCCATTTTGACATAGTTTGGGGGTAGTTTAATTTTCGAATTTTAACGAACCGCCATAGTGGATCAACTGTTTGGTATTTTTAAATATTGATGACGGATTCTTAATCAACAGCCCCAAAAACTCCCTAGTTGTAAATTCAAATTCCAACATATTGTGTTGGAAGATTTTAACCCTGAAAAAGTTGTATTATGGACTCAAAAATCCATATATACTGTTAAGAAAAGGTCTTTTGGTTTATATCGCCCCACGTTGGGGTAACAATTGATATAAAGACTCTTTACTGAGTTTTATTCTTTAATTATGATTTGAATTAATTTGAATATTGATTTGAATATTTCAATGTTTTGAATTCTACCGGCTAGCTTTTATTTGTATTTTTAAATCTTATGTTTGTTTTAATTTGAATAATCTAATGATTTGAATAATGAACTTTTACCTTTTTTTTTATATCTATGGAATTAAACACAATGTTCTTTGAATGTTAAAAACTTTTATATTTAAATTTCTATGATGACTCTATTTTTATTTCGAGTACCAATTTTAACAATGTTGTGTTCAAATAGAGATCTATGATCTAACCTCAAAATGATTATTTCGATTTGTTTACACAGTCATAATCTACAATCTTTCTTTCAGATTTACAGACAGATAATAATACAATGGAGAAATAATAAATAAACTTACGTTTAGTTTACATCCAAGAATATGTTTAAAATGTAGGCAATGTTCACTTGGCTTGATTCTTTTATTAACTCGATAATTCACTTCCCGTAGGTACACAATTGCTCTGCTATTACACAAATCACAGGTAAACAATGTGGTTACTTCTTTAGAAATCAGGAACTGTTGATAATTGTTAACTTGTCTTATTCTTTTTCAAAAGATATCAAACCTTAAATGATGTCTTGGAACGTTATCGAAGACTAACTATTATACGATGCTACTTGTGAATTATGGTTATAATAACTTCTAAAAAACTTTGTTTGAAGACTGGGAACACTACTTGACTTGTATAAATTACTTATTTGCTTCGGTAACTTTCACCCTTACGAAGCTACTGGAACACTTGGGTTCACCGATGTTTATCCAATAATCTAAGGTTATGGATTGTGAGTTGCAGAGGTACTTTGACTCTCTAGATATAATTGCTAACTGACTTGACCCGTCCTCAGATGCCTTTTATAGGCCTTCAAAACCGACGCCAAGCATTTTCAAAATTAACCAATGAGGTGGTTATGTTTCCTATCAAGAATGCTTTGTTGATTGTTGTAAACTGACATAAGTATTATATTGTTACTACTCTGACGTCTATAAAATCGCCTCGACCAATCAGAATTTAGTATTCTTTAAATTTTTAATTATTGGAGATTTTCATCTTATTTTAAATGATAATGATTCCTTCTTTTTAAATTCATATTGCCTACATTTTTCCACACACTTTGGTATAAGATAACGTATGATTAGGTTATTATTAATATGATTATTCCTATAATTATTATAAATTTGACAGTTGTCATTCTTAAAAAACTAATACATAATATAACATATCAATAACATTTCTTTAACATTATATAACTCAAATTTACTAATCCTAATTTATATCTATAACATTTTTCAATAGTTTGTGCTATCTCATGATAGTTTTTGTAATCATTTTAATTATGATTTCTGTCTTCGTAACACTGTACGTTTATTCACTTTCACTGAAGTTCTTGTTTTACACTTTTATTCTAATTACATTGTTGTTTATTATGTTTTACATTGTTCATTATATTATACTAACTATTATTTAACTTTTAACATTGTATTTAATTCCATATAATATCTTTTTATTAATCTTTTCTGATTTTCAATGTTCGGTAAGTTCTAATTTTATCATTTTATTGTTTAGGAAATGAAATCATAACAATACCTTCCTATTTGACAACTTTTTCATAGGTTTGAACAGTTTACCCAATAACTACTCAAATTTGTGAGTGGGGCAATATGATTGGCAACACCTACTACGCTAGACCCTTCAGTAACCCATACACTAAAAATCCATTCAATGGAAAAAAAATTGATGTTTTTCACTTTTTTTCGGCTTCATTGACTGGGCTAATAAAAACCCTTATTGTAAAGTAAAATTCATTGAAATTTATCGTAAAGATCAGCTAAAACTCTGCTACAAGCTAAAAAGTAAATTATCTTTTTGGAATTGCATGCGATTCGAAACACTAATCACTCTAGCTGTGTATTTTATTGATACCAACTTGGACACACTGATATCGATTCGGTTTTATTGTAGGCGAACCAAGTAAACAACTCTAGCAATCCTTCCACACCACCCATGTCCAACGACACTTTGTCGGCCTCTGTGAACGCAATGAATGCTATGCGCGCCTCTATGGACAGCATAAGGAACATGGACGCGATGCGTTCATCCGTCATGGATCCGCAACAGTCGCACTCGCAACAGCAGGATGCGCTCCGAATGCAACAACACGCCGCCGAAGCGCTACTGCGATCGCAAGCGGAAGCCGCGTTACGTTTGGCGATGAGCCAAGCCTTACCGCAACTTAATCAGCAGGATAGCGGTAGTCCACTTCGGCACAACGGTAATTATCAGAGTCATCAGGGACAATCCTCGCAACAGCTCAGTCCTGATCTGACCGAGGCTTTGAGGTTACAAGAGCAAAGGTTAGAGCAGGCGTTAAGGTTGCACGGTAGCGATCCTAGATCATTGGGGTTTTCGTTGAGTAGTCAACAGCAGAATCAACAACCATGAAATTTTAGTTATTACTGAACGCAACAAACGTAAATAAATTTATTCGGTCTCATTCTATATTACAATTTTCAGGGGCAGCTCGATTCGAACGAAAATATGACATATAATCTTAGATTTGAACCATAGACTTTAATGTAACATAGATACAGATGCACTAATAATTCTACACAACCATCTTCTATAATGGTTTCTGATTGACTGTATGTTTTTCAGAAATACTTTCACAATTCCAATAGAATCTATTCTCTTGAATGGGGATATTGCAAATTAAATGACAAATAATACTTTAGTACTAAAACAAATTTAAAAAAAGAACAAAATTCAATAAGTTTCAGAATATTTTTAATATATTAATTATATTTCTGTAACGAATTCAATATAAAAGTGTTCTTACCAAAGTTAAAATTCAAGTAAAATAACTAAATTAAATAAATTTAATTCACAACTGACTAAAAAGATTAAATAAAATATACAATCAATAAAATTTATTAGGTTTATCAAAAAATCAAATTTTCAAATATTGGGGATAATTTTGAGAATAATATTTGAAATTAAAAAATATTAGTAAATGCTTTTCTATGGTTCAAACCTTCAAGTGTAATTTTTCATTCCTTTAAAATTAAAATAATAGTCAGAAGTAAGTAATCACTCATTTGGATAAGGCAATTATAAATCAATATTTCATCGCATTTAGTTGTGTTATTTTTGTTGACACTTTGGTCTTTTCCAAATATACAATTCAATCATTTTTGGATCAAATTTTAAATATTCATGCAACCTCGGTGGTAATTTGTTGTTCTTGATCAATGAATTTGAAAATCAGTCTAGTGAAAATTAATTATTTCAAATTTAATAAGTAATATAACAAATTCATAAATAATAACAAAAAATTCAATGAGTTAATCCTAAATAGTGTATTTAATTACCTATTATCTGAGTATTATTTTCCAATAAATAATATTTTTCTACAAATTATTATCACGTCCGAGTTGAGCGATCTTGATATTTTATAAATCATTTTATGAACGTACAAATAATTCTAGATCAATATTGTTTCGAAGAAATGAAGTTTATTTTAATGACATGTGCCAAATTTTAATTTTCGTTTCACAAAGAAAATTTCGTTCATTGCGTTCAGTATAATATCATGACTAAGTCATGCTTAAGAAATTATTGCACTTTGGAAGTGCGTATATACAAATCGTTTTAACAATGTATAGAACTTAAGTGTTATATAACTAATTATACCTGATAAATGTTGGGTATAAAATTTACTTACTTATTTGTAGGTTAAATTGTATATAATATATTATTATAAGAATGTTAGAGTGAAAGACGCGTATAACTGCAATTTATTATAATTCCAACAAAATATCAAAATAACCAAAATTGTTTATTTTCTCTGTGATTTTTTTTATATCGCGGCCGGTGATTTTGTATAGAATGTAGCAATAAAAATGAATAAATATATAAATATGGTGTACAATATGGTTATTTGCAGGAAGCTGATAAAATATTTCCTGACTTTTTTTCATAGAAAAAATAATAAAATTATTATAAATTTAATATTCAATTAAATGAAACTTTTTATTAATAATCTTAATGGACACCATATATTTTTTTGCAATTTTAACTGTGATTTAAGATTGTAGCGTTTTAATTCTTCTCTCGTTATTATTGTTTGTTTTTTTTTTAATTTTTCGCAATTGGTAACCAATGAAAATTGCATTTTTGTTAAAGTACAAAGAACGGAATTCGATGTTCCGTTATATATATTTATGTATACGTGATTTGAGTGAGAGTTGTACATTTTCCAAGAGTTTTACAAATTACAGAGTACTTAAATTCCCAGAATTATTTGCAGTTGAGTGCTCGAAATTCTAAAAAAAATCAATGAAAATACAATTTGACATTACAATAATTATATAACAATTTTATATATTTCTTGAGATATTTTTTTAGTTACTGTACCTGATCTTGAGGCACAAAAATTGATAAGCCTTGTATTATTTTAATGAATTGCTGAATATTTGTCATAATCAATTTAAAAAAATTAAAAGCATTCATTTAAAAATTTTCGAATATTTATACACATATTGAAAAGGAAGAAATTAAATTAAAATCACTATTTATAATGATACTGCCTGAGCTATTATTTCGAAAATAGTATCACAAAAATATATATTTGTAATGTTCCTAAGCATAAATAATAAATATTAATAATAGAAGACTAGCTAAAATTAATAAAAAGTACAATTTTATTGAAATACTCAGTGATGTCATTTTTTATTGAAATTGTTTTGAGAATAAATGTGAAATAATTTTACTGAACTGCAAATAAGTATTTACAAATATCAAATTTGCATCCAAAATGTGGTTTTATAATTTTAACATGTAAATATTTATGTATAAAATTTTGTACATACTGCACATGAATTTGAGATATCGTTAAAGATCGATCTTCCTAGGTTATTTTTTATAAGCAAACTATTAAAAAGATTTTACTATGAAATTCAAACAAGCTTATGAAACATAATCTACCATGCCTTTCAAAACAAAACAATCGTTATGTACATAATAAAAAAATTACATTAACGATAACTCAAAACTGAATTTACAATAAGATTACAATAGCCATATAGACAATAGTTTAAAAAAAGGAATACAATAGTTATTGCTCTATCGCAGCTATACATGTTTCCCTTAAAAGTGACCAGATCAAGACAATTTACATGCTTATATTCACGCGCAGAACTATAACCGCATATATACAAAATTCGTAAAAGATTTAATTCGCTTAAAAATAAACATATCATAATCGGTTGAATTTTTTTATTGTGGAAAACTTAACATATTCAGAGACTAATTATAATTTTTTAATTTTCGACAACGAATTTTATGTAAGTGTCCCTTAAACATAAATTAGTGCCTTTCTGATCAAAAGACAATTTTATTTGATCCCTAAATCGAATAAAATTAATAAAATTTAAATTCAAACATCCTTTATCCAAAAATAGGAGGAAGCAAATGTTATAAATATTCTTATAAATCAGTAAAACACTGATGACATACTAGCATTTTAGTAATAAACATAACATAACATAAAACAATTTAGCAATTCAATTATTCTTCAATTGGAAATAATAAACAGGCGCAATTATGGAATGGAAAATAAAATGCCTTCTTAAGAAAACGCAAATAAATTATATTCATCAAATTTGTATATTGAAATTCAGACAAAATAAAATTATTCAAAATACATAGCAATAAATATCTTCACGGGCATTTAGCTCAATTTTATAAATGAACTCTTTCACCAATGGATCAGTTAAAAATTCAAATAAATTCTGATATTATTTTGTTTGTTACATATTGTCGAAAAAATTGCAGTATGTATCTCTACCAATATTTAAAAAATTTTTGAAGATGGCGATTATTGCTTTCCCATTTGAAAAATTAATGGATGCAATAGTAAAGTAAAAAATAAATTCATGAGAATTCAATTTAAAAGGATCAAGATTATCAAATGATATTTTCAGAATAGCTGTATTAAAAATAATTAAAATTAACAAGACAATTTCAAATATTTTAAAATTAGAAATAATTTATTGAACATTATTCTAGATTTATTATATAATTTATCACAATTAAATGATAGATTCATTATGTCTAATATTCCGAAATAATTTTTTGACATCCTAATTTTATTATTATCCAGAAGCGAAAAAATTTTTAAATAATTTTAAATATCCTCAAATAATTGGCGACTATTTATTACCTAGTTGATCAATAAAAAATAATTTCTCTCAAATGATTAATTTATTTGTTTTTTGTTATTGAAATACATATCAAGTTATTGAATTAAAATTTTTGGTATTATCCGTATGTGTAATTATTGTAAATCAAAAATCTAGCAAAATTAGGTAAATGTTAAATTTTACATAATTGATAAATTCAACCTTTTTATATTATGTTCTCTATACTAGTAAGTGAATGGCAGTTTCTCGCGCGATTAGATTGTGCAAAAAACTGTCTCTTATACGAATTTTTTGACCGATTTTGACGGTGGTTGTTTTATCAACCACAAAACACATTACCCGAATATTGACATATTATAAAATACAGACAAAACATAGCAATAGCCCGGTTGCACTCAGTGCTTCAACACTTTTTTGCCCACCAATAATTACATTAAATGTAATTATCAGTTCACAAAAAAAAAACTACAATAGCCCAATCAAAGGTTGATTTCGAAAACCCCGTATGGATTTTTCTACATACCAGCGTCGTTTTCTAAAACAACCGTTGAATTCAAACATTTAGTAAGCCCTTGGAAGATTTCTCTTCCACATTAGTGTATTTTACATAAATATTCGAGTCTACATGCCCGAATGGACAAATATTTATTGTAAAATTACAAAAAAAACAAAATTTTTTTGCAATAGCCCACAGTACAGTGCATTTTCAATGCACATCAGTATTCAAGTTCATACCAGTTTCAGTTTCCAACGTTTATTTTACATTTTAATCTATCTGTCACTGTCATATGCGTTCGTTTAATGCATTGAGGAACACAAAAAAACATGCTGTAGTTTCGCTTTGTACCCACCCAATACGTGTATGACTCGTCTAAGTACCCAATTCAACGGAATCTATAAGATGTTCCACAAGGCTCACCTCTGGGCCTGCTAAAATTGTAAATATTTCCTATTACTGAAGGAACAGACTAGAACCTTCCCTACTTGAGCAAATTGTTACAGGTACAGGTTCTGAATATGTAATCTTTTGTTTGTTGATACGAAAAGTAGCACGGGAGAATTTCTTACAGAAAAAAGTTTGTTTACAATCAAAATCATCGAAGGATGAATACGTCACTATTGCAACCCATTTGGCATAGTCTTTATTGAGGAATGATCATGGATATAAAGATCCTTGGATTAGAGAGAGGTTCCAGAAGCGAAAGCCTGTGAAGAAGTTTTTTAGAAACACCCCCCCCCCCCAACATTCCACCGCTGTCTCACACGATGTTCTTCAAACATTATAGGTTCCCTTCTCGTGTAGTCAAGTATAGAAAAAAAAATGATTTTCCAGAGTGATTGGACATGACAGTCTCACTTGGTACTTTTTTGCTTATTCAACAAATAATTCAATTCACCACAATTATTTTGATCAAAACCGAAATGTTGGATGAATCCTACTGGGAATAATGAAACCTCCCATTCACGTTTTTTACGAGACTGCTTCAATAAATGTTGTAAATTTGGAAACAAATTTTTGAATTGGAACCAACATTTTGTACGACTTAACCATGGGGATGAGGAAATTAGAAGATCATTTTGATACCAAACCATTAGAACTGTTTGCTTTCGATCAAAAACACTCACCAGCCTTCTTTTTCATTAGGTTGAAAATGTTTTGGTGAATATATTTTCGATTTAGTTTTGAAAACAATATAAAATTTTATATTGCAACCTTTGCAGTCTCCCAAAAGTCTATCATCACCTTGGAAACTCTAGGTATAAAAAACCTGAACACAATATGATTCAAGAACTCGCAGCAAACAAGCAATAATTCGATTAAACCAAACTTCACTAACAGTCATGATGTATTTTCAAAGTTTTGGTTAGGATTGAATGTAATATTGTTTTGTAGCTTTCAAGGAATCAATTTTCAACCAATGCCATCTGCTCAATGCAAATTTTCAGTCCGTTTTGATCATTTGGGATGAGATCAAGAAAATCCAGGAAAAGCTAAGTAAAAAAAAGTGACATTAGCAGAACCTGGCCTGTTCAATGCTCTTCTTAGGTTAAGGTATTTGCTGTTTCAAATTGGACAACACTAAATCCAGGATAAAGCCTGTTGTGGAAGAGCTTATATGTATTTGTACATTCTAAAATACAAATAGACGTATGCTCGGAACACTAATGATTGGTCTTTCACGTTTCTTCATCTTAATCCTCACAAATACCCATATATCAGATTCAAAAGCTGTTACCTGTGTCAGAGAATTGTTGCATGTCCCTTACCTTAAACAGTAAACAAATCTATGCCCTTAGTCAATAATTGTCGATGTTTGAATGTTCAATGAGCCGCTTGTAGAGCATAGAAAGACAGAAAACCCTCTTTGTGCGAAGTTTTACGGTCGAATGTGACAGTGACAGTCTTCTTTATATCTATTTTTTGCAATAGTCAAAACGCATAATGATTACTCTTATGCTAAACAAAAATTCAGATATCCATACTTCAGTTCACATTTTTTCAACTGCTTAACGGAAACGATGTATAAAAATTTCCGATATGCTGTTGATTCTTAAGTTTTACAATAATATATTCAGAATTACAATAACCAACACACATACACACTCACACACACAAACACCTTCGAAAGAAAACAAAAAAAACAAAAACTATAGTAAATTCCGTTGTTTCACAACACCCTTAATTTTATTTTGGTTGATCGTTTTTTACGTAGAACGGTTCGGTGTTATTTTGGCGATAGCGTTTGTTTTGATTCAACCAAAGCACACTTGACACATTAATAATCTTAAATCTAAAAGTCACTTTTGGGAAAAATACATACGTTTTGGCCTTACAAACAAAAAATACTCGGACTAAAATCGTCATTATATCAATATTAAAACCACATGTAATTTAAAAGATACGATAGTTAATAATAAATGTTAGTTGTGTTTTTATCACTATTTTTATGTTAAGTTACGTTTTTTTGCCAATGTATACGTCATATCCATAAGTTCCCGATAGCAACTTTCGAAAGTATTTTTAAAAATTGCGTTTTTGGAAATATTTACGTGGTCACGTTTCTAACGGAAAATTCGAATCGAATTAATGTGGAACGCCTCTAGCGTTATTTCAGAAGCATACAATAATAACCACAATTGAGCCTAAAGTGATTACTTCGGATGAATTATATTGATTAAAGGTGGAATCTTCTAGTGATTAAGCATCAGGTATCATATCGCTTAAAATTGGCCCCCAGGTAAAGGCCTTTCTCCCTACTCGACCGTCAAGGGGACCCCACTCTTAAGGGTCATAGTACATTCACCTGTAGAAATTTCGAGTAACTCATTATTACGTAATGTAAATGAAATTCAAATTTACCCAAAATTAGAAGGTTCAATGAAAAACTAAGTGAATAATTTACTTTAAAATGTTATTTAATTCGAAGGGAAATAATGAGCATCAAATTCTATTTCAGAATATTTTATTTTGAGATGTTATTCCCGAATTATTCTCAATTAAAGCAATAACCCAGATATGCCTCAACTTTTTTTAACAGTTTTATTGGGATTTTCACATTATATTAGCTATATATGATATACATTTTTGTAATTTTTTTTTTGATAGGTACTCGTTTTGGGTATTAAAAAAATATGTAAAATATGTCAAAATGAAAAAGGAATAGTACTTTCGGTTTTTTGACCAAAAATGAGGCCCCTTTGAGTTTCAGATCTCAGAAAAATAAGGTATCGACAATCGAAATAGGAAAATGGTCATTTGGAAATTATGCAAAAATTAAAATTTTTCATGTTACAACCTTTTTCCTAAAACCAAGAAATTTCGAGTAACTCATTATTACATAATGTAAATGAAACTCAAATTTACCCAAAATTAGAAGGTTCAGTGAAAAACTAAGTAAATATTTTAGTTTAGAATTTTATTTAATTCAAAGGGGAATAATGTGCATAAAATTTTACTATTTCAGAATATTTCATTTTAAGAGGATATTCCAGGATTATTCTCAATTAAAGCAATAACCCAGATGTACCTGAACTTTTCTTAACAGTTTTATTGGAATTTTCACATTGTATCAAATATATATGATACACATTTTTTTAAATTCTTTATCGATAGGTACTTGTAATATGTATTCAAAAAATGTGAAAAATATGTCAAAATGAAAAACAAATAAGGTTCCTTTGAGTTGCAGAAAAGTAAGATATCGAAAATCGAAATAAGTAAATGGTCATTTGGAAGTTATGCAAAAATTACAATTTTTTCGTAAAACCAATAGTTTCCAAATTTTCCACAAAAAACATTCATATGCGGGAGGGATTGTGAAAGAAAAATTTTTTTTTTATAGAAATATTTGAAACCTAAATAAACATATAAAGTGGACAATACTAGGCATATCAGGGTTAACGTTTTATCTATGTTTGATGTGTTATTAAAAAAATCATTTCATATATTTTATTCATTATTTCCCTCACTAAAACAGAATTGATTTTCCTCGGTAAATTACATGATTTCTTGAAAATGCTCAACCTATTCACGATTAACCAGTGAAATTAACTTATTAGAGAACAGTGAATACAAGAATTATGTTAATAGAATATTTTTTCATGTTAATTATACTCAGACAAACAAATAACCAAATGGGAAGTGTTAGGAGGTTTATTTTCCGATATTTTAACAAGGTAAAATTTCTAAAAGAAGGATTATTCTATGCGGTTTTGTGGTTACAATGCCCCCACCCCCCACACTCCCTTAAAATCTTGTTGATTTGATCTTTCAATATTCTCCCCATGAAAATGTCTGCTTCAAGAATATCTTTTTCTTAGATATTAAAGACCACAAGTTATTTTTACAAAACTACTCGTTAATTCGATTACGTACAATTGGATGATTAAATGCGTTTGTAAAATGAAACAATTGCTAGAGAGACTTCCACCGGAATTCGAATTCTTCGTATTCAACATGACCACACAAGAGGTGTGTATGTAAGCGTCCTCATCAACTAACTAAAAAGACTACTTATGATACATAACGTTGATATTATTATTATTATAATGCCGTGATATATGCACTTAGATGAGAGTTTAGATAAATGTTTATTGTTACATACATGTAGGTTCAATAGTTACTATTTCAAGTTTCTGTTAGTTTGTGTCATCTAATAATATCAGCAAAAAAAAATTCTTAAGAATACTCAAAACTGAAATTAACCTTACAACTGATATAAAATTTTGTGAGACGTATTTCACTATCGATTCTTCCAAAACTGACTGTTTTGAACAATATTGACACCTGTGAGCATTCAAATTAAATAATTATTCGCAATATTCTAGCCAATATACCCGTTGATATCAATAGATTAGTCAAAATAATGCAATAAAATGTATTACCAGAAGGTTGGCTGCAATGCAACAGCATGTCCAACTTGACATCTGGCATTGTTGCAAAGAAAATGGCTAGCTTATCGCCACTCTTCGCCTCATCAGAAATAAATAACAAGTGAAGGTCTCTCAGTTTCCGGTATAAAATATAACAAATTAGTAGTAACCACATGAAAATCGCTGCTCTCTCCTGCTAATAATTGACGTAAAGCTGTCAAAACACCATTGTTTTCACATTATAGAGATACAGCCTTGCAATTTTGTCAATAGCGGGCTCGCAACAACTCTTTATAGATGTCGCTGTTGTTGAAAGTAGATCTTACATCAGCCTAGATATAAATTTGGTTGAAAAGTTGATATATACGATCTGATGACGTGAGAAGTACGAGCAGTATATGCCTGAAACCTATTTAAAATTTCGAAAATACTATTATTAATAATAAATTTTCAATTTTTATACATTTTCTGGAGGTACTAGGTAGCAAATTATGCAATTTTTCATCTGGAATTTAAATATTTCCACATTATATTCCGATTCAAAGAGGCGTTCAGTGCAACATCTATGTAACATATCTGAACTGTGGTTAGACAATAAAATATAAAGTGGCATATTTAATTTAAATCGTTTCAAAATGAAGAAAAATTTAAAAATATGCTCCGCAGTGTCTTTGAGTAGCAAAACTTGTGTTCAAGTAAAACAATAACGGTGGTAAGGTTAGTTCCAGAGACCAAGAAAGTTGCCCAGGTCAAATATCATTTTGTGAAGGCACCTCAACGTATTTACAATGTTACGATGTCGTTACAAGGTGATATACCAATAGTTAATTTTATGCTTATACAACTATTTAAACCCTCTAACTACATAATACAGGTTTAAATTCAATAGTACAATGTTAAATTAAATGTGTCTGAATCTGCTACAGTTTGACACATTCCTTTTACTTTATGTTAATCGAAATCGCACTGAAATTATCATCACGACTGATTAAAATTTTACGTTACGTTCACGTAACACATTCAAGTATGTTACGAGAATGTAAGAATGTAACGTACATTTAATAAACCTTGTAATTTGTGTGATTCGTTTTAATGCTTAATTTGACATTGTACTAATCAGCTGCTATTAAACAGGCTCAATGGTTTTCTAGGTTTTACTGTATATGTTACTAGTACTACAGTTATTTTTTAATATTGCTTTTACATATATTTATTACAGTTTACTATAGTTATGTATACGTTATTTTACCACAGATTGAACAAAAATATCCTGTCAATTTGTGATTTTTACGTAAATGTTTAAGAGAACCGACTAAAAATATTCGACATATTTACTTTACTCATGTTTACTAACTTATACGAACGAACTTCTTCGGAAAGGGGTTCGATCGCATGTTTACAAATTATTTGCGTAATTAAGTTAAGAGTTTTTAAGTTATAGTTTTTTACACGTTGTTTTGCCATTTGTTTTGAATTTGACTGCCATTTATATCGTAACGTATGCTTTGTAGTTAATATTTAAGTTCCTATATCATTTTTTAAGAACTGTAGGAGCATTACAGTAAATGAAATTGCGTGCAAGTTGTATGAAAGATATACATTTTTTCAATTGTTGATTGTTTTTAAATTGTCAAATGAAATGAACAATTATACGCTTTGACAACTATGTACAAAATTTGTAAATTATATATTTAGAACCTAACTTAAAATTGTATATTTGTAGAAAAGATATTTAAGAAACCAAAATAAAAGCGTGTAATTGGTGAATTTCGAACTACCACTATCAAAAATGTAATATTAGGTTAAAAGGAAAATTATCTGTGAACATTGAGGCATTATTACGAAATTGAAAATAATTTTAAGGCATAGTTATAAAAATTGTGGTTTAGATAAATTATGTTAAAAATGTTTTTATCCAAAAAAATCGAAAATTGATGTATGATGTATGTGTGAAATGTATCAAATATTGGAAATAGCAAACTTTAAATATAATAAATTGACGTATTATTTTAATATCTTCCCAATATTTCCTAAACACGATATAAGCAACGCAATCAAGAAACGAATAATATATAGTTTTCTGTAATATGATCTTTCTTATTAGAAGCATCTAACGAATATTCACTGAACCAACTTCATATATTGCTTCCCGGAAAGGTTTCCTACTATTAACAGCGCCACATTGCAAATTGTGTTGTACTAACATGAATTACTGCCGATTCCATAGGGATCTAGAAGCGCCATCAATAACTTCCTAGAATTTAGACGTCCTCTATGATTGCGTAGCCTAACTAGTAATCTCTGATTCAATTTGGTGCACTGATCATGTTTTGGGAGCGCCATCTGCTATAGAATTACTAAACTAAACGTATTATTTTCATATCTTCCCAATATTTCCTAAACACAATATAAGCAACGCAATCAGGAAACGAATAATATATAGTTTTCTGTAATATGTTCTTTCTTATTAGAAGCATCTAACGAATATTCACTGAACCAACTTCATATATTGCTTGCCGGAAAGGTTTCCTACTATTAACAGCGCCACATTGCAAATTGTGTTGTACTAACATGAATTACTGCCCATTCCATAAGATGCGCCGTCAATGACTTCCTAGAATTTAGACGTCCTCTATGATTGCGTAGCCTAGCTAGTAATCTCTGATTCAATTTGTTGCACTGGTCATGTATTGGAAGCGCCATCTGCTATAGAATTACTAAACTAACCTAGAAGATGGTAAAAATTGTCTGTACGACGATCGATAAGCATAAGCATCGTATCATGACCACAAAAAAACAATAATACGTACTAACATCTATGATTTGATACTATAAATAGTGCTGTATATTTCTTAATGACATTTGTGGTGAACAATATCTGTAAATTATGAAACCGAAAAATCAGTGTGTCGAAGTTGAGCTAACATATCACAGATGGAGCAGAATGATTTCAAGTACCATATTCGGTTTAATGCCAAAATACGAAGAAAGGACAAGTAGAAATTATATAGTTTAGTTGTTCAAAAGTTGAGCTAACGTATAATAGATAGCGCTTAATCGGATAATAGAAATCATGTCATCCATACATTTAAATCTACTTCCAAACCAAATCAATGATTTTAGTGCCATCTGAATGTCCATTCAAAATCTAACAAGCTTGAGTAAAAATGATATGTATCATAGACAACGCAAAATGTTTTTCAAAAGCGCCTTCTGTGATAGAATAGAAGCTAACCAGAAAGATAGTGAAAATTGTCTATACGAAAAACAATGAACATAAGCCGTCGTATCATGACCACAAAAAACAATAATACATACTTACCTCAATGAATTATTACCATAAATAATGCTGTATATTTCTTAATATCATTTGTGGTGAAAAATATCTGTAAATTATGAATCTGAACAAAATCATTGTGTCATCCAACAGTAGATGGCGCATAACGAATTCAAACGCCATTTTCGGTTTAATCCTAAACTAGCAACAAAGGTGAAGTAGAAATCATCCAGTTTAGTGATCTAAACATAAAACTGGTTTTGAAGTTGAACTACCGTATAACAGATGACGCATAATTTGAACATAGAAATGAAATCTCCTTAACATGTATGTCAGCTTCCAAACCAGAGAGAGCGCCGTTTGTTTTTAGTGCCAACTGCATTTCTAATTCAAAAACTAACAAGCTGGGGTAGAAAGTCTGTAAATCAAATAGCCAAATATTAGAGTTGAACCATCTCATCAGACAACGCAAAATTGAATACACGGACAAAATTCTGCAATTAAGATATATAACGAAAGCAAGCGTGATCTGCAATATAACCACTGAACTACAATGAAATTAGAGTAGTCTTCTGTAAATTAAAGATTCAAATGAAATGCAACTGTCAAAGTTAAGCTCTCGTATCATAGATGGCGCAAAACTGAAATACACAGAAAATTATAGTTATTGTCTTGAGACAGAGCAAAGATGGGGATTTAATTGTTTCTCAGCCTAGTAATAATTATATGAATAGTCGAATTTCGAGATTCGTGTATTTCAGTCGTTTATAATTCTATCATGACTTTTGCAATCACTATTTTACACAAGAAACCGCCAAAATCGATATTGAATCAAGAATACTCAAATATTGAAATATTTTGACGTTTGTCTTAGGTTTTCTAGTTTCATCAAACTGATCACAAGTCTTTATATCACTACAAACTAGAAATAAGCCAATATAGTCAAAAATCGTGAAAATTGCTTTTCTAACAGTCCAAAATATCCGCAAAACAAGAACTACTTTTCTTAAATGGAAAAACATGAATCGAAATTATTTCAAGAAGTATCTACATTAACACCCAAATCGAGATTTTCAAAATATAACCAAAAAAATTTGGTTATATTATCTCAAAAACCATTTTATCAAACAATAATTATTCACAATTTTCTCTAGGATTTATCCAAAATTTACTAGTTATTTGCTGGAAAATCAGTCATACTACTAATTATTAAACTGTGAATTGATATAAACAATATTATTATTCTACAAGAAAGTAACAATAAATTATGTTTATTTTTAACAATATTAGTCAATAAAATTGATGTATAAATGCAAAAAATAAAAAACTAGTCATAAAACGTAGTAGATTCGAATAATTTAATTAAATTTATTTAATTTATTTTAATTTAGAGATGGTGTAATGTTTTCATGCCAGTTCACTTCTATGTTGGGCCATTTTGTCTGGAGTACGGTTAACATTTGATTGGATTCGCATATCGATTTTAAATCCGACTCTAACAAAATGGCGGATCCCATGTGATATTGTATCTGAAAAAAAAACAAGTTACTTCTGCATTTTCTAAAAATATGTTTTTGCCAAACCAACATAGGTACGTTTTATTCACTTATTTAACTAATAAAAAAGTATTTTACTCGAGTGAATAAAAAATATGTTGGAATAGCCCATTTGGCTGGAAAGTTCTTATCCCTGAATCCTCTATGTTGAAACAAAAAAATCTTACCTGACCTCGAAGATTACTCCGAGAAAGGCCGTTGTAATGTGTCAATGTGAACATGTCGGGTGTGGACGATTCTTCCACAGGAAAGAATTCATCCATGAAGGCGTTCAACAAAATAATTCCTAAACACTCAGCGTCCAATTTTTTTCTCATAATATCTACACTGTAAAAACGATGCTAATGAAAAACTATTTTCGGAGTGTTTTAATGCTGCATGATTGCATAATGTAACCCAATATAGAAATATAAGTGAATGCAAGCTTCTTAATGTTTGGCTCGAAGGACCAGTAATGTTATTTCGAAGATTTACTCATACTACTCCATTAAACAATCTTCATACAATCAAAGTAAGCTTATCCGCGTTCTCTCTATTTTCTATCAATGAAATAAACCGTAATAACCCACGTTTTGAGAATACGTTAAGACCGACGATTGTTATGAAATGCAAGCCTAGAAACCTCACATCCTCGTTCACGTTATTAATATTTCCTCTTTTGCTAATCCAGCTGAAATATCTATAGTTCCCCAAAATAGTAGTACGATTGCTACCTTCACTTCCATGTGATGAATGTTGCTGGAACTTAGATTAATGGTCCTTCGAGCCCAACAATGTTATGTTAATGCACGATAAATACTAATAATAATGAACTTACTACGCTTCGTCGCTAACAAGATCTAGAGCTTTCAACACGTTGGTCAACAATGGGGAATTTATAAAATTGTTGCCGTCAGGGTCGAAGCTTTTGAACACCCTCTTGGCCTGTTCACTCTTTGTTTCGGGGCTTACTAGTCTCCGTTCATCGCTGAACAATACTAAAGCAAACACAATTTCATAATAAATCACCATTTAAGGTCTCTGAAAACAGCACCTACCCGTTAAATGTGTATCTGATGCAACCACCCATACAGGATTTTTGGGATTCTTAAAGAACGACCCAACGGTACAATACCTCAGATGCTCCATTATGGTTATGAATCCGATCTCACTCTGACTATTGACTCCCCGAAGTCCTGAAATTATAATTAAAATAAAACAATATCCGGCATTTGAAAAGCGCGGTTCGGTTTCAGGTTGACTATCTAAAGCTCTGTTTAGCGCACAGCGATTTTGCTGTAAAAAAAATTATTGAAGAGTAAACCTACTTTGTTTACATAATTACACTGAAATATCATGGAACAGGTAATGGTGAATTTTCTATAATGAACAAAATAAATACAAAACGAAATACTACAATATAATACACTAGCCCTGTACCACGAACTTCGAGGTCACCTCGTCAAAGGGCTCCGCGAAGCTCATCTTGCACACATCAAATTTACGTTTTGCTCCGCCAGTGATTCGGAATGAGATGCGGAAACAGTATGTAGTGAAATATTATAACCATAAAAGATAAATTAAATATGTAGACACTAAACACTATTTATAATTTTTTTACACTTTATTGTAATTCCCTGTAACGTTTTATGCCAGGAAGGTAGAGTAGAAGTCGTTTTTATACCACTTTTAATAATAACATGAAAACGTTCAATCAATTCAAAATCGGGAGTGGACAAGTCCGGAGCACTTGGACCGTTTGATTGGATCCATTGTGCTCCCGTTAATACAAGAATCAGTCCAGCAGGCCTAAGGCAGTGCCGAAGGCTAAAATTTTGCATGAACTGATATCTCTTATGGCGTCAAGCGGCATATGTGTGCTGCCGAGGTGTTGTAGCCTAAGAGAAGCCAGTGCTAGGATGTGAGAGGCGGTTTTGTCCGCCTTTCCTGATCTACTACAAGCTGGGTATTCAACAATGCCCATTGTGTGTAGATGCTTATTCATATGACAGTTTCCTGTGAGGAGTCCTGTTACCTGTTTTAGGCCTCTCTTGATCATAGAGAGTAGGATTTTAGGGTGTTTAGACAAGAACTCCTTAATGTGGAGCTTCGCCTGCTTCATGCCAGGGGAACCACGCCAGATCGAAAGCCACTGTCTATCAGTATCTCCTTGAGGACGTGGAGCCTGGTGGTCGATGATATTCCGATCATTGAATCGGTCATTTGGTTTCCCCTCATCAGAGTGGGCGGGTACCCACAGTAGCTAGAGTTTGTTACTGCTGGCTCATTCAGCCAGAGTTTCCCTGCACTCCAAGACAAGCCTAGAAGTCACTATGTGGGCCCGAAGTACACCCAGGGCGGGGCTCTCAAGTTTTCCAGAGCACCGGTCCATATTGCATAGACCTCAACCTGGAGGGAGCGGCCCAGATTCCTTGTTCTCCCAGTCCGTCCTCTGTGTTAGGAGCACGTCTGGCGTTTGAAACCTGACAAACAGGTATCGCAACCTGCGTCAGTCGGAGGATCGGGCATTTCTCGGGGCTGCCCAATCTCAAATATTGCCATGACCGTGAGGCACAGACGCACCGACACACTAGCCCAGACCATCCAGCCGATACGCCCCACCCGCGGCCATTGTTTTGATTTGGAGCTGTAGAGGGACGATCCCCACCAGAACCTCTAGAGCCCTGGTGAGAGCGGACCTCATAGCCACCGTTATCCCCACGCAGATAAGTCGTTGGGCCTTGTTCAGCGCTAGACGGGACAGAGCCGTTTCTGTCGCCGGACACCATACAATGGCTGCGTAGGTTATGATTGGGCGGATCATGGCCGTGTAGATCCAGTGCAGAACCTGTTTGCGTAGACCCCAAGCATTCGCGAAGGCACTCCTGCATGTCCATAAGCAGCTGCCTTCTTCACCCGGGTTTCCAGGTGCATTTTCCAGCTCAGTTTAGCATCGAGGATAACTCCAAGATACTTCACTGAGCCTTTCATGTGCAGGGACCTTCCTAACAGACGAATGTCTGGTAGGGGCCCAGTTTCCGTTTCCTTGTGAAAATAACCACTTCGGTCTTTTCAGGATTCACCCTGAGTCCCTCGACATGGCACCAGCGAGCCAGTATTTTCAAGCACGCACATGAAAACGTTATTATAGTTTCAACGGAATTGCCATTATCGGCATTACCAAACATACAAAATTAAATTAGTGAGTCAGTTTACTGTATTTTGGTTCAAGTTATATCCCAAAAGATCCAAAACGCATTTACAAGAATATGTCGACTTTTAATTAACCAATATAAATCAACAAAAGACGCGTAACTAAAACCAATGTCTAGTATTTGGTATTATTAGAATATTTCTAACCTCAAAAAAAAAGTCCAACCTTCAAGAAGCACCTTTTTTATCACTGGACGTTATTTTTGGCACCATCATAAAAACGCGAATTTACGAAAAAGATCGAATTTAGCGCAAAAAAACAAAGATACAACAGCAGCTTTATTTGAAATTTGGGCGCGCAACTTTAACGTTGACAGGTATCCCACACTCATTCAAGCAAATGTTGAGAATAACCAAGACATATCACTTGACATCCGCCATGACACTTGCACGTATGCTAGTTCCAACGGCAGACATGACAGTTTACACAGACGCCATGACACCTGCGACATATGGTAGTTCCAACGGCAGACATGACAGTTCATACAGACGTCAAGCAACATTGTGGCGATCAACCAATGAGACCAGTGAAAACTTTTCTATGTAATTGCAACATTTGAATTTCGCGGGTAATAACAATTGTCTCTTATAGCCAATGATCGATATATAATATATACTATGAAATTTCTGAAACCACGTATTATGTCAATAACTACACTTGAATTTCGCGGGTAACATCAACGTTGTGGCTATCAACCAATGGAAGATCAGGTTAGAACCTCCCTACAAAGAGTTGTTACATATACTTCATTAAAACCGATTGTTTTCAAGTCCTCCATAGCCAGCTAAAACTAGACCAAAAATTCTACTTTCCTTCAAAACAACGTATTCCAAGAGAAGTGAATAATTTACTTTTTTCGATTAAAAACCACAAAATGAGCGCTATCTCGAGCTCCGAATTGTTAAATTTGTGTCAAACGATGTATTTTATATCATACTTTTCGATTTATTCGCGGAAAACCGAAAAATGGCATTTTTTGGAGATAAAAACGAGTCATATCTTCTGACGCGATGGGTTTAGATACATTTTACATACACCATCGCTTGTCACTTTTATTTTATATCCGCTTTTAAATACATATTCGAATTTTCTATTTACAAGCATCACCTTCAAAGAATAGAATCGTGACGTCACGGGCGTTTCATAATTTACCATAAAATCTGAACTTACTTAAGCCTCCCACATCTTGTTCATGATCCCATACGTATGTAGTTGCTTGTCCTGTTATCATAAGGTTGATCAAACTTTGACTTCCATAACCGTAAGTTTCATCTATCAAAGGTTCCGTGGTATCAGATTCCGATTTAACCTGCTCTAAACCCTGCAACAGTAATATGAGAGTGCAGGGTAACTTATATTTTTCACAAACAGTCAGATGTAAGAGTTCCTCATTGTCGTAAATTATTTTTAGAAGTAGATATTAGAAAGATATTCTCGAAACTCAAATTGTTGCCATGAATTATTGGACTTAATTCAAATAATTGTATGATGGCATACTTTAAATTTGAAGTAAATTTTGTACAGTTCACTTGCTCTATGGTAGATGGCGATAGTTGTCCATATTCTCAACGTTGCATTTATTTAAGTCTGCTTTTTTGACGCGATAATTTTAATATTTGGCGAAGCAACATTGAAGGAAAATGTTGTTATTTTTGCAGTATTTGATGAAGCACTAGTGAACAGAATTAACACTGATTGTTTAAACAATGAAGAAAGTTTTTTTAGTTTGGTATCTCAAATATATAAGTGCAGTCAATCTGACGCGAATTACATTATTATTCATTTGTTTTATCATATAGGTAATGACAGACAATAGCGTGTTTAGTTTAGCAGGCCTAGAAATGTTTAACATTACTTTCAGTGACTTTTTTTGGGTTATTATAACTCTTTATCATATATAGTAATAGTAAGGGAAAAAGTTAAGAAAAGCATGCAATTTGAATCAATCATTAAATTAATTTTCCAAATTTGGTTGTGTAAATGTAGAATATTTTTGAGAAATTTGTGCATGAAGAAGCAAAACAAAAACAAAATATTCGTAGTTTCTTAACAGAATCAAACTTTCTTCTGTTCATTGAGCTTGTTCATATGCATAAAGAAAATACAGTGGGGAAAATCGACAATAATAATTAATGTATACAAGTTCAATTTTCCGTTTTATGACTAATTCGAAGTGCAAATATCATCGATTTTCGATGTTTAAAGCTCTAAAATAAGATCATTCATGTTCATATTTCGTCGTCAAATAAGAAAATGAACTAAAGTTTTATATATGTTCCTCTTGCTACTTTGCAAAATGCCTGGCCTATGTGGAACATTAAAATCGGTTGGACAAATTACTTACTCGTGTTGCTATCACAGAATATAAAAAAAGTAAAACACCGTACTGTGATTTAATACTATTGATATTTTCCACAAAATACTTGTTAACGTCTTCTATTCGTAGGTAAAGGTGTACTTTCAAACATTCGTGGAAATTTAAAGGTATTCTAGAAATTGGGGTGTTGTCGTTCCTATCTCCATTCAAATCTGTATTACTTTCTGGATCATTGTTATTTAAATACACTATATAATACTTCTGAGCACTGCACTGTTCCAAAATTTCGATTAAAGCATTAACGAGACTTCGATTTTGAACTTCCGTAGTAATCTGGAAACAAGGATATCAGACAATTTTCATCACAACAAGAACAAGATAATATTTACCGACTCTCTAAAGGATAAATTTTTAAATTCTAACAATAAATTTTTCAAAATAAATGCTTGTACTGGAGCTATAATAGCACATGGACCCCCTTCAGATTGCTCTAAAGCGCTCAATTCATTTGTACTGAAATAGAAACCTGGAAAAGAAGCATTAACAATGACAATTTTATTTACCTCTCATTTACTAAATACATTTCAACTGTTTTCATTTTTAAAAAGTAATTGATTCATACCCTGGGACCATCTCCTAAATATGTCACCCTTTATTTCGTTGCCCCATAACAAATGTTTTATTCCTAACAAGTCCTGTTCCAAGGCTGATGGTAAAAATTCGGCCATTTCATAAATAAAAACACTTAAAACTGTAATAAATTTAAAATTTACAAATAACGTCTCTGAAAACTTTGTTAGGTTAAATAAGTGACATTAGTCTACAGCAGTACTAGCAACGTAACTTAACGACAGAAACTATGGAGTGTTGCTATATTATCTATGAGTAAAGCGAAATTACTAAAACTATTATGTAACTAAAAATGTAAAATGTACAACCCAAACGAAATAGAAATGGATGTTAGTTTACAAAAGAATAATTAATTTAACAATTTGAAGTTGCCGGATTGCGGACAAACCCTTCAGGTGTTTATTGTAATATTTATGTGTATGTGTTATGTTATAATATTTGCTCTTTGAGCAAATGCAAATGTATATATCCCTACCTACACTACTATTATGTTTATATAAATCCCAATAAATTTATTTATCTAAAAAAGCATAATTTATGCATTATTCTGCAGTTTGAAACGATGCTGTTTCTCTATTTTGCTGTTAAATTAATACGAATAAGCGGAACAATAGGTGGTACATAATGGACAACAAAGTTGATGAAAACCTGTCAATCTTATTGAATAGAGCGAGCATTATAAATGAGCATTTATTAAGTCACATTATTGACGAGTTATAATGGGAAATTGAGCTGGAAGGGAAACTAGCGCTGCATTTCAAATCAAGGCACCTAAAAATAGCATATTCGGTGCGCGTTGCTCTATTTCGGAAGAACGGAAGGTTCCATTTTCATAAATTATTCAAATTTGGAGAGTTCATTAAATAAAATTTATATTTTGTACATTGGGTAAGAATATTAGTTGTGTATACGTGAATGATAACAGCATGTGGTTTTTTAAGGTTTATAAACAAATTAGCAGTCGCATTAAAAACGGCACTTATCGATCCAGAATTTCTATTTTTAGGGCACCGCGTTCGGTCGGCTGTGCCAGTGGTACTCAAACACCAACTACTTTATTGAACGTGAAGGTCAATAAAACTTGTATTCTATTAAATTAGCATTGCAGATTTTGTGATTTTATCACTCCAATAAAATTAGAAATAATCACCTATAGAACGAAACTTGGCTTATATCACGTTAAATTCTTAATACTAATATTAAATATCATTTTTACAGACTCGTTACCCTTATCCACTAAAAATGCTGTTAAAGTACTGAGGACCTTTGAGCTGCCAAATAGCCAACTTCAGAGTGACATGTTTTTTATTAATAGTGTTGTGCATCCATAATGTGAACTGTTTTAGTTTATTCATGTCAATAATTTAGAAATTTTGTCAATTTGCCAGTTTTATTTATTTGGGAAAATTAACATTGTGATAAATTTTCATTCGGATGCTAGGCCTAAAATCAACACAGTCTTTGGTATTAGATCATAATAGCCCTAAAATTAAATATCAAAATAATATTTTTAATAGTATTTTGACAGCTAAGTTGTAATCTGCAATAGAGCTAGAGCGGATAAAAAGATTTGTAGACTTCGTAATATTATTTGAGAATCTCCAGAAATTATCATTGGATATATTTGACTCTTCATTAATCTTACGTTGGCAACATGCTCTCACTATGTATTTAAAAAACATTGTAATTGGTTTCTGAATGATTCATTCTTCATAAAGGGGTTCCAAGATGTGGATCTAGTTATGCTATGTACCTTTATATCAAATGCGTTACAGCCGCCATTAAAAATATTGTGTGGGCTATAACACTTGAAGTTTCAGTTATCACTAGTCCGTAAGAGGGATATACATCCTCCTATGAGGAATTACTGAGCATGGTTTTGCATAATATAATATTGCCTATTTCAAAACAAAATGACTGCCGTAGGTCAAACTAACTTCTTGACATCGTTCATTTCCTATGTATTTATAGATATTTATTTTGCTGATTCGGTTAACAGGGGAAACGTATTGGTAAAACAGATGGAATTGTGCAAATATACAAAAATGGACGAGAGATTGGAAATAATAAAATCCAATAAAGGTGGGATGAAGGTCATTTACAATGGATATATGTATACGGTACACAAAAAAAGACAATTTGGTGGCATTAGATGGCGATGTGCACAGAGAAGTCTTCACTGTAAGGTAATGTTTATTTAATATCATTATTGTTCTATGCTCGTAATTGTCGGTGGCTCTTGTGGGCTCCCGCCCTTAGAGGTGGTAGTGCAGACTCTTCTCCCACTGCGCAATTGACTCGATACGCGCATATTCACTCAAATGCCTACAAAGAAAAACAAAAGAAGTGGCGACAAAGCCTTTCAAATTGTTTCTGTCGTCAAAAGCGGTAATATTATGAGAATCTTTCACATAAGGGCCGTGATGCGTTGGCTTGCATGTCGGCTTCTAGTTTCTAGAATTATGATAATATGCACACGTCAACGAGCCAACGGGGTTGTGGGGGCGTTATCTACGCCATTGTGCCTAACATGTCCCCGGTAAATTTAGTAACGGTGTAAGAGATTTGAATTTAGTGCTAGTGTCTAAATCTTATAATTATAAAGGCCTGAACAATTAAAAATAAATTGTATCGAGCTTTATATTTTTTTGTGTTAAATTGATTATGTAACATTTTCAGGGGAGTATTTCAACAGGAGATGGTCCCGTTAAATTAAATATGCCTCACAACCATTTACCGGATTTTCACTCTATAGCTTTAGCCAGGGGCAGACAGTCTGAAGATTTTCCTTACTGTACGTCACTGTTGCGCACAGAGTACACAGAAGCTAAAGGTAAGAAAAGTGTAAAATAATCAAGGGCAACATTCAATTATTTTCACATTCAAATATCCGTTCTACGATCCAAAAGTGTGAAAAAATTCAATAATACGCCATTTTTATTTTTTCTCAAATTCTTCTGTCAACAATATCACGCAATACACTGATTGTGTACAATATTTCTCCAAGATTCGGCAGCCATCGTGTTTGACGTATTATTAAAATCCAAAGAAGGACCTCCACAAAGAAGTTAGAAGCTCTGCAGTTGATTGAAAGAGTTATACTTTCGATAAAAGGTTCTACGGAAAATACGTATCGATTTCAGTGTACGGTAGTGTAGAGTCGTGACCTTCGTTCGAATTTCTATATTTAGGACTAATCACACATTTTTTTTTCGATGGCTATGGATCCATGCACATTTTAGTTTATTTTTATATTCAGTGGCTGCGAAATGTAAATTATTATCGTGTTCACAATACAAGTATATAAAAGTTGAGTTTTCATAATCATATCAAACAACAAACAGTCGTTGCTACTATTACTTGTCAAATACGATTGACATCTGACCCAGTGAACAGTGAACTAAGACCGAGTCGCCGTTTACAGTAGCCTGTTTTCGTCTACCAACGTAGTAGCAAACAACTCCGTACGGCGATTGATTTCCTGGCGTCGAGCTTAAACCCACCTATTTTGAACCGCCGACGAATACATACTTTGGTAGAGTTTAGAGTAACAAAATGCGTTTGTGAGTCTTTAATGCAAACAAGGTCCGTATAGCTAACGTAAATTTTAGTGTTGTTCCCAAGTTCGAAGTTCTAGTTAATCTCAACAACAAGTTAGTGTGTGTGTGTGCAAAATATCAGTGTTTTAGTGTGTGAAAACCCTTAACATGCTTTGGATCTTTCAATAAGTAACTGACAACCGAAATAAGATTGTATGTAAATAATACGGTAAGGTTATGTTATCAAAACTAAACTTATTCGGTGGAATATGCTTCAATTTCAATATGAGTTAACATTGGATTTTATAACAAATGCATATAAGCCTATAGCTTGCGTTTATGACAAAACCATATAGGCATATAGCTAGTGTCTTATGACAGGTTTAGTCGTTAGTAGGTGACCAAACATTTTTAGAAACGCAGTACTACTGGACGTAGTTCTGACTAGTTCGAGAACCGTGTAGTAGATTGTTGGTAGCTTTCTTGTCGAATTTCGTTCATTTTACCAATCAAATTAGGTTATAATCGTTCCGATGTAATTTCTTACGGATAATACGAGTGTTTATTTGCTTCGTAAACTCCTGGAATATGGATTAGTTAGTTGGCCGACGCTATCGGGTGCTAAAACAAGGGTCAAAACACGATGCCAACCTTCGGGAATATCGAGAAAAAATCGCGTAAGAGCAATTTCACCGATATCGAGGTGGAAGTCCTGACTAAAGCGGTAAAGCATAATTACTTACATTTGTTTACCGAAACGGCTAAATCTAAAGTTAACCGTGATGTTAGAATGAAGGCCTGGACCGATATTTTGAACAAAGTTAACAGCGTTAGTGTAGTAGAACGTACTATTGAGGAGATTAGGAACAAGTGGAAAAAATGTCAATACGCTGCTGCAGCTACCGAGGATCCTGGTAAAAAAACTGTTAGACTTGTGCCTGTGAATCTACCTCAGAATATGCCTTTGCCTCCATTGCCGCCGCTAACTCCGAAGTATGTTATTCCTGGTAGGTGCTCGTTTACGTTATTGTCCACTTGAACGTAGTAATTATTTACATCATGCCGAATATTATCGATATACCTACATTAGTAAGTGTTTATGAAAACGTTTAGTTCCAATTTAATATGCGGATATAATTGAATCTTATGTTTAGTACCACTGTACACAAATTTTCAAGTAGAGGTGCGTTCACGTTTGAAAGTCAGAGAAGGCAACTTTAGAACGCTGAAAGTACTAAACCTTGTATTGGAATCTTATTATAAAACGTGAACGGTTTCGAAATTGAAGTGAATGTCCAATGTATTAATGTTATCCTGGGTTGTTCTTCGTTTAACAGTAGTTATTGTTGAAATTTCTTTCTAAATGAAGTTACTACGAGAAAAGAAATATTCGGCGACATGGCAAGATGTAATTGAACTGTTGATGCCTCTATTGACAAATGTGTGAACCACACTTGCACTGATTCAGGCGAATAGTAGATTTAGCTTAGGCTATTACCAATTTAAACATTCAAATTCTTCCAAATTGAGATAGAAAATGAAGGCATATTATAATATATTATATATTTTATCGATTGCGGTGAAACTTTTAAGTCATGGACCCATATTATCCTTTCGACATTCAAGGTCATTGGTTCTAGGTTGTTTAGCACACCATATTACTGGAAATTATTATAATTTGAATTTCATTTGAGGTATTACAAATTTATAAAAATCAGCTAGATAGAAGCATTTAGTATTGGTGCTTGCATTGACAAAAATTATTCTCAATAATATTACTCTGCGTATTTCTCATCAAATTATTTGTTATTAAATCCAATTAAAATTGCATTTTCTTCTAAAACTTTTAACCATTTTCATAACATAACCTCACTTTATAAGTAATTAACTCGAAGAACATTAAATTTTTGGAATAATGCAATAGTCAAGATATACGTTTTGGCATATTCACATTTGGTTCAACGTTAAAATGGAATATTCCTGGTTTGACGAAGATAGCGCGGCAATTTTTAGAGAAATTGTTGAAGTGACGTCATTACTTTGTTCGGCGAAAAGCGTTTAGTACAGCATTTTGAGTTGTTGACTAAGGTCAATTTTTGTTCTTTTTTCTCTGACAGTATTCATTTCTCAAATTGCGTTATCAAATTAACATAATCATATACTTTTTAACCACAAAATAATTGTGACTATTCTAGACATAATCCAAATTAAGGAAAATTCAATATTAATTTTATCTTATTCATAGTAGCAAATATCAACATTGCTCAGCAAAGTTATTTCGATTGTGACCTCACAGAAAATGCACTAAAAAATGTAGGAAAAATGTTTGATTGAAAGCTGAGATTTAAGCGTTTTTCATTATTCGTATGTGCTTAAAACTATTAATTATCAGGAATAGTTTATATAATTATTTACTATAGAATTTTGCTGTCATTGAACATATTTCAATTTTCGTATTATCTGCTCTGTACGTATTTAATGTGAAATATCCGATAATGACATATCATAGTTGGGTATAGGTTTGGTTAAGTAAATTGTCACAAGTACTAGAATGATTCATATTTTCAGTGACATTATTAAATAAAGCCCTCGATGACAGCCAGATCTATAACCTGGTAAAATGAAGTAAATTAGTCTTCACTGGTATTCCTTTAAAACCTAGAGATTTAAAATAATTTACACTCCAATAATATTAGAACATGAAGAAACACAAACTTAAAAATAATAAACTCAAAGTGAGATGCGCTTACGAACCGGATTTTAAACGGATAGTGGTGAATTATGCGCAACAAAACAGCAATAAAGCTGCATGTACTCATTTTGGAATTAGTGAATCGAACATTCGAAGATGGAAGAGGCTGTCCAGGGATAATTTCATTGAAAATCCCGTGGCGAGGGGGATTACGCCGAAAAAACCGCTAATCCGGTATCGGCCACCCTCTGACTATGAACCAGACAACGATAGTGACGTAGGTAAGTTATTAGTTTAGTCTTTTGATACAGGATGTGTTGAGAAGAGAACGGCATGTATTATATTGTGTAGTATATGTTGTGACGTCTCTAATCATGTGTGGATATCATTTATTTGGTCTCTTATACGTAAAACCCTTTTACTGTTAGACCGAAAGATTATGCCTACATATTGTACATGAACGTGTCTCGAAAAAATGGATTAAATGCAGAAAATTATGAATAAAGTAGATGCATTTTATGAATAATATTTATTATCATAACATTAAGAAAAAACTATCGCATTATTATTTTAAAAACTATGGGTTGGGCTGGGTTAACTGCCAAGCTAGTCTTTTAAAACGGTATTTTGTATGTAAAATCGATGGAAAACTATTTGTTACAATTAGCTACGTATTAAAAAAAATTATCGCATTATTATTTTTAAAATCTATGGGGCTTTACTATGGGCTGGGCTAGCTTGAATGTCAAGCAAGTCTCCAGTCCAGCTCATCCTAAAACGGTATTTTGTATGTAAAATCGATGGAAAACTATTTGTTGCAATTAGTTACGCATAAAAAAAAATTATCGCATTATTATTTAAAAAAACTATGGGGTTTTTCTATGGGCTGGGTTAGCTTGACCGTCGAGCAAGTCTTCAGCACATCCTGAAACTGTATTTTCTATTTTGTCGTAAAATCGATGGGTAACTAATTGCAACAAATAGTTGTTGCAATTAGTTACACTAAAAAGAAAATCAGCGTTATTTAAACAAAATATGGAGTGTTGAGCTACCTCGACGGTCAAGCTAAACCACACCGTTAAAAACGGTATTTTGTAAATTAAATCAATAGCAAATATTAACATAATTTTATTTATAAGATGGCGGTGTGCTATATAATCAATATCTTTATGAATTAGAAGTATGTACTCTAAGTAATAGCTAAATTATTAAAAATTTCGCTAAGTTTTATAAAAAAAACATGGGCTGGTGGGCTACCTTCAGTCAGGCCCAATCAAAAACGGTATTTTTACATGAAATCGATGGCTTACAAAAAAAGACTAACGGTAATGTTCAAAAAAATTTCCGTTTTGTTGTATACAATGTTTTTGCATAGCATTTATGATATGCACATTTGAAATTCTTTGAATTGTATTTTCAAAATTTTGCATTAATTCGTCAATATTCCTAACATTTAAATAAATTTTGTCTTTGAGATGACCTCCACAGAAAATAGAAGGTAAGTTGAAAATGTTCATGGATTATGAGCGGAAGCTCATGCTGTTGAAAGTAGACACGTATTCTTTCATTGAGCGCCATATCGTCGACTGCATTTTCAAGTTTGTTTTCTAGTATCTCTAAATATCTTTCTGAATTCAAATTAGTTCAAAATGTTTGGTAAAAAACTAGTCCTTATTTTGAATACGAATAGATGACGCCCATAAATTAAAATAGCTTTCATTTGAGACCAAATAAATCTCGATAACCCCAAAATGACAAAAGATATTTGAATTTGAATTTTTTGGGAAAAATGGACTGAAATTGAGTTTTAGGGAAAACTATCAAAGATTTTCGACCAAACCTAGAACCATTTTTTTATTTTTGGAAAGAGTTACTTAACTAGAATTTTCAGCTGAATTGATCGATTATTGGCTCTTGCAGATCAATTTGAAGTTTTTCCTAAAATACATGTATATATATTCATATTGTGAGAGGGGGCATGAACCGATGTTCAAAAACCTTGAACCAATGGGTTCCTCTGACGGCCAGAATAAAAGGGTATCAATCTCTAACCTGAGCCAAATCTCTAAGGCCATAAAAAAAGTACCTTTCAAAAAGCGCAAAAAAACAGTTTTTGACCAATTAAACTGGGTGGCACCCATTTTGGTAATTCAACTTTTTAGTATGTTGTTTGGGCTATCAATACGAACATTTTGGGCCGGGTCCCGTTAACGAGCGCGAAAATTGCACAAAAAAACTGCCCTCCGCTAATATGTTTATATAATTTTATAAATTGACACTGCAAGCAAATAAATTAATAGTAAACTGAATCACATACATTAGCCAATTTTAACGAAATAAAATGTGCAGTAACTACTATGCAACGCGTTGGGAATCCCCACTTTCATTAAAATAACCTGTTTTATGGTAGAAATGTGAGCGATCTCTCCCTTTTCTATAGATATGTCCATGGTATGTTGTTCCAGCACGAGTGATTCCAGATAGGCGGACTAGACAAGCTTAAGCTAGTCATCACTCCTTCGTTGTCAAGCTCGAAACCTGCCGAACTTCTCCGTACCAAACTTCATTTTTCTGTCGAACGGCGAAGTTGTGGAACTCTTTGCCTAGTGAGGTATTTCCTCTATATCCTCTCCCAACATTCCACCGTTGGCTCACAAGATGTTCTTTGAACATATAGGTTCTCATCTCTCTTGTGTAACTAAGTATAAAAAAAATATATGGATGTACTGTGGACCGTCCACTCGTGCAGCCGTAGAATGACTATAATGTGATCAACGTGACAGCGTTGCGTTTTCATTATGCACTAACTCCGCCATACATCGTCGACCGAAGCCGAATAGCTATCGGAATTTCGCAGCGATGAAGCTAGACGGAGAAAACGAGAACGAGAATACCCTGTCATTTGGTTACATCATTCAATTCTCGAAAGAGGTCTACATAGACCTCGTTGTCAATTCTATTCTTCTTGTTTTAACAGTTGCCTTGTTTGATAATCATGTGCAATAGTTCTGAATTGTTTAAAATTATTATTGCTAAATAATTAGTGTGTGTTTTGAATAACTGAAGCTTCTGCGAGCGATTTAACTCAGCCAAACCAACTAGATATAATATTGCAGATAGCCGTATATGCGAACTGGCTCCGCATCCGCATCGTATCCGCATCCGCATTTGTTAAGCGGGTACGAATGTGCAAGTTGTGTTATATTACTAGAATTTCTGGGCGGTTTCTTCGTCCTTTGTTTCCTAACCAATCGGGCAACGAGACAGAACAACGATTGCCGATTCAATACGTCATCATAAGATAACTTGTGGTGTGATTGTGTAGCTACATTTTGTAATACAAATGCGTACAAAGTATGTGTAAATTTGGGGTTCGAAAGTACAAAACTTGTACTTAGTGGCTTTTCTTTTGTTTTATAACTTGTATAATGGCTCCACCAACACAGAGTGCTATTTGGAAGTATTTTAATCCCCAGAAAAATGAAAACGCACAATGTAATGTCTGTGAAAAAATATATTCAAGGAAAGGACGAACAACTACGTCACTAAAAAATCATTTGAAATCGATGCACCCAGTAGAATATTCTTTATATTTGAGCGCTGATGCTGAACAACAGAGGAAAAAGGAATGTAAGACAAGTAAGAACTTACCTACTAATTTTGTATTATAGGTAAATTGTATGAAAATGTGAATTTATATTAATTTTTGTAGCTAATTAATTTTAGTAACCCACCACATAATTATTATCGTAACAAATTAAAGTTTATTAAAGTAATTTGTTACGCAAAAAAATGTATCGCATAAGTATTAAAAAAAATACGAATATTAACATACAAGGTGTCCTCGAACTGCGTGGCCAAAATAAAACCGAAGATTCTTTGATTCGAAAAAAATTTGATGAGCCTTTTTACTTTTGCCTCAAGTGTCTTAATTAGCCGGTAGAGGGCTTCAAAGTTGCAAAAATAATTTTGTTTTTTCGGTATAACTTGAGAACGTGATGAAGGACTTTCACAATATTTGGCAGGTGAGTTACTGTCAATAATAGCTGTTTTTGAGAGTGGAGCACAGAGCCTTAGTGACCATAGAAATTGCTCAAACTTGAGGATGTAACGGGAAAAGTGTCCAGAACTTTTTTGTGGTCAATGTAATTCACTCGATATTTCTTATGTGGATAACTTATCTAATTTTAAAACTTTTCTTACTCTTAGAAAATGTTGATAAAATCAAGGGATTAGCTTGAAAAAATTAATTTTCGAGTCTCTGCAATGTTGGCTTACTAATTTTACTTGATTAAAATACCTTAGTTGCCTTTGCTTTTCTAATGTCATTTTGGCATTTGGAGAATTTATTCTCAAAACTGTCAGTTTTTACTTTGCGTTCCGTAAATATTTTATAAAATTATGGCTCAAAATTTCACCAACACTGAAATGGTTGATATGTTATTGATTTATGGACTTTGTCGTTGCAATGGCCAGAGAAGTGTACAAGTTTATAGGGAAAGATATCCGCACCGCAGAATTCCAAATCGACAAACCTTTGCTAATATCGAGAGGCGACTTCGCGAAACTGGCAGATTTGAAGCAAATCGCAGAGAAACTGGACGCAGACGGACAAGAAGGACGTTAGAGCTTGAAGAAGAGATACTGGAAGCGGTTGAAACTGAACCTAGGATAAGCACACGACGTTTGGGACTTCGTATTGGAGCCTCAAAATCATTAGTTCATAATGTACTGAAAGAAGAACTGTTGTATCCCTATCATATTAAAACAGTTCAAGACTTATTGCCCATGGATCCAGGTCATCGGCTAGATTTCTGTCGGTTTATTGTCCAAAGACAAAACGCAAACCCCAATTTTTGTAGAAGAATTCTGTTCACGGACGAAGCTACTTTCACGAGATGTGGTATTTTTAACCTCCAAAATGAACATTTCTATGCTGATGAAAATCCTCATGAAACGGAAGTTACACATTTTCAGAATCAAACTAAAATCAATGTTTGGGTTGGAATTGTGGATAACTTTATTATTGGTCCTACCGTTATACCCGATCGATTGAACTACTTGAACTTTTTGGAACAAAGGCTACCTGAACTGTTGGAAGACTTGCCCTTACACATTCGTCGTGACCTTTGGTTTATGCATGATGGTGCACCTCCTCATTTCACATTAGCTGTGAGGCGACATTTGAATGCGGAATATCCAGATCGCTGGATAGGTAGAGGACACGATGCACCAGTGAACTGGCCGGCCCGCTCCCCTGATTTGACGCCCTGCGATTTCTTTCTATGGGGCGCTTTGAAGTCGAAAGTTTATGCAGCTCCAGTAAACACACGGGAGGAATTGTTGCAACGAATTAATCATGAAGGGGATTTATTGAAGAATGATCCTGAAGTACAAGCCAGAGTCCAATCCAATTTCTTGAAACGAATTAATTTGTGTATAAAGGAAAATGGGCAACATTTCGAACAATTGATGCCTTAGCGATTTCCCAAAAAGTTTTGTTGTTTCTTTTAATTAAGCATTGGTTTTTCCTAAATAATCACATCGTTTCCCCATTTCTATTGTTTTTATTATTCGTGTTTTACCGAGATATTAAACATTTCAGTGTTAGTGAAATTTTGAGTCATAATTTTATAAAATTTTTAACGGGAAGCAAAGTAAAAACTGACAGTTTTGAGAATAAATTCTCCAAATGCCAAAATGACATAAGAAAAGCAAATGCAACTAAGGTATTTTAATCAAGTAAAATTAGTTAGCCAAAATTGCAGAGACTCGAAAATTAATTTTTTCAAGCTAATCCGTTGATTTTATCAAAATTTTCTAAGAGTAAAAAAGTTTTCAAATTAGATAAGTTATCCACATAAGAAATATCGAGTGAATTACATTGACCACAAAAAAGTTCTGGACACTTTTCCCGTTACATTCTCAAGTTTAAGCCATTTCTATGGTCTCTAAGGCTCTGTGCTTCGCTCTCAAAAACGGCTACTATTGACAATAACTCATCTGCCAAATATTGTAAAAGTCCTTCATCACGTTCTCAAGTTATACTGAAAAAACAAAAGTATTTTTGCAACTTTGAAGCCCTCTACCGGCTAAACAAGACACTTGAGGCAAAAGTAAAAAGGCTCATCAAATTATTTTCAAATCAAAGAATCTTCGGTTTTATTTCGGCCACGCAGTTCGAGGACACCCTGTAATTTTATTTATAAGATGGCGGTGTGCGTGAAAATTTTCGTTCAAGGTTTATAAAAATATTGACTGGTGGGCTACCTTCAGTGGTGCCCATTCAAAAAAGGTATTTTCTATCGATAGAAAACTGTTTGTTGCATTTTTTTACGCAATAAAAAAATTATCGCATTATTATTTTAAAAGCTGAAGGGTTTTTCGATGGGCGATGGGATTTTATATAAAGAATAACGGTTTTTAATGGTGTGGGCTAGCTTGATTGTCATATTTTATTAAATAAAATGAAAAAAAAAAATTATTTTTGCCTAATTAATTGCAACAAATAGTTTTCCATCGATTTTGTGTACAAAATACCGTTATAGGATGGACTGAACTGGACTAGCTCAACAGTCGAACTAGCCCAGCCCATCGAAAAACCCCATAATTTTTAAAATAATAATGCGATAATTTTTTATTGCGTAACAAATAGGTTTAAATCGATTTTATATAAACAATACAGTTTTTTTATTGGTGTGGTCAAGCTTGACTGTCAAGGTAGCCCACTAATTCTTATTATTTCTCAAATAACGCGATAATTTCTTTTTTGGGGAAATTGATTGCAATATAGTTATTTTTGTATTAAGTGCGCAAAATTCTCTCGAATGTGCCATGAAAATATGAATTTTATACACGAAATACAAACAACATTTTTTGTACAACTGTGAATGTGAATTTACATCGTCTAAAATATATTAAAAATAAATACTTCCAATATAATTTCACAGCATACAGTCTTTCTGTGTCGTTACTATAGAAACGGTTTGTTGGCACGCCGCTTGTTTGACTGTTTGACAGTGTTTGCTCGTAGTTGCTTCAATTTCAACATGTTGCAAGTAATTGTTCAAACTCTACTATCAATTATTATTCCTATAAATGAAATTGTTTTATGATAAATAATCAATTAATAATTGACTCTGTTAAAAATAAATTCTTCAAAAAGTAATATTTCATGTTTATTTTGTGAATTATTTTGGCAGTGAAAAAAAGTCATTTACCCATCAATAGAGATGCATAAATGTCAAGTTTTTTTGACAGTTGTACAAAAAATAGTTTTCTATCGATTCATGTAGAGAATACCGTTTTCGAAATTTTTTAAAATTTTTCGATCCCTTCCAAATAATACGATTTCGGCAATCTTTCAAAATAGGCATTTGTGTCAGTGATGACCTCAACGTTGGAGGCAAATCTCTTTCCGACGAGTCATTTCTTCAAGTTTGGAAATAGATAAATATCGCAGGGGGTAAATCTGGAGAATATGGTGGATGACGAACCAATACGTGGCGCAATTCGTGCAATTTTGCCATTGCGACTGCGGAACTGTGTGCCGGTGCGTTGTCCTGGAGGAAGAGCACTTTTTTCTTTGCCAAAATGCGGCAATATTCCCCGAAACTGCAAAGGAAATGACAATTTTCAGGATTTTTCACTCTGGAGAAGGTTTTCCGAGAAAACCAACAGCGAGATCGTGATCAACGACCCAAAAAACCTAATAGGGGCCATCATTTTTGTAACAAAATTATATTTTATTATTCCCAAACCCCAGGAAAATCCCAAATTTCCCATCTGGAGGGAGCTTTCCGAGAAAACTAACAGCGGAATCGTGATCAGCGACTCAAAAAAAATACTAGGGGTCATTTTTGTAACATAATTATACTTTATTATTCATAACAGTCTCAGGATCAAATTTCCTGAATTTTCCATCTGGAGAGAGTTTTTAGGGGAAAATAACAGCGGTATCGTGATCAGCAACCCAAAAAAACCTACTAGAGGTAATTTTTGCAACAACATTATATTTTATCATTCATAACCCCCTGGAAAATTCCAAATTTTCCAAATTGCCAATCTGGAGGTAGTTTTCCGAGAAAACTAAACTGCGGAATCGTGATCAGCGACCCAAAAAACATACTAGGGGGCATTTTCGGCTCTTAATTCATTAATTCTCTAAACTTTTGGATTGTTTTCATAAGAATGCTCCTCTGAGGGGTTGAAACCCCGTTTTGGGGGGTAGAAAGGTCGACCCCCGCGGTCTTGATAGTCATGAATGCTCTATGGGGTATTAGGAACAAAATGCCAAAAAAAATATAGAAATTCTAGCTTACTATATTATATTATTTATTATGGCCTTTTTCCCGGTTTATTTCCTGGACTATAAACCACTTTAATCCGGATTTATAAAATTTGGGATGCCAAATGCATAGCGAATAGACAGCTTATGATATCCTAGTAAAAGAAACATAGCGGCAACAATGCAACGTTGATATTGAAGGATTGAAGATTGAAGCTAGGCGCAAGTCAGTTAGTTGCTGTCAGTTCGTTTCGGTTATTATTGTTTCGTCGTGTAATGTCTAGTTGGGCCAAGCTTGTAATTGTCTGAATAATGTTATCAAACGTGTATATTATTGAACATTGTCATGGATAGAAACTTATAATCATGTCGGATAAATAAACAAGTTGAATCGTATTAATTGTTACTGTGTTCTATTATTCGGCTTGTATTCGAGTTCCGAGCATCGTGTTCGTGAATCAAAGCATAGGTAGCATTGTACTGTCGGCGGTTTGTGACAGTGGCGTAACTACAAACAAAGTGATGGGTTCATATTAGGGTCGTCCGCAGTTCAGAACGGTGTGATAATTGAATTGTCCATCATTATGGAAGGTGAATGGATGTTCAGCGAAAGAGGGAAAGACTTGTTAGTGATAAACAATTACAAATTCACGAAATCTTACGAATTAGCGGTCGGTACAGTAAGATGGCGATGTTCGAATAGAAAATGTCCTGCCAAAGTGTATACCAAACATCCCGACAAGACCATCGAAAATTGCTATCTGATCCACAATCACGAACCGGAGAACACCATAAAAAGACAGGCTATCAACAATAAATTGAAACAGCAATCTTTGGAAGATCTTTCGAAAAGTCCTTCGGACATAATAGAGAAGGAACTGAAACGTACGGAAGGTGTTAAAATGAACGGAGTGGATTTGAGGAACTTGAAGAAAAATATCTTCTTGCACAGACGCCAGCACGGCAAAGGTGCACCGCAAAAATCAAGCTTGGTAGGCACTGATGATGTTACATCTGAAACATTATCAGCTGCTGCAAAAGTAGAATTCCTCCCTCAACCTCCAACACATTTAGAACATAGTACTAGGAACACAGAAACAAATGTTATTTCATCAGCCCCCACTTCGATGATTCCAATTGGTTCCAGATCCGAGTCAGGACAAGGACATTTCTTAGTTTCCTCCACAATTATGCCGCTGAATTCGAATAATAATTCGATTCCTTTCCCGCCTCTCATTGTCCCTTCATTGACTCCATTAAGGAGCACCACAAAACCGGTGGCAAGGAACGGAACTGACGACTTGGGCAGTAATCGAGACATCGATTTACCTCCTCTGGTTATGATCGGCAAGGAGCTTCGAGATAGCAATTGTGTTCCAGCGAATAATCTGCAAGTGGAGGTAGACCATATTCGTAACAAGGTTTCGAGTGCAGATAAAATTCTGGGTTCACAAACCGTTGTTAGTACATGGGGTGAGTGATTTTGCAAATTCTTGAATTCAATGGAATGTTTCTCAATATCTAGTTCCTTTTTAACTATCAGTGAAACGCGTATCTTCAGTGGAAAATCATTCTTTCTGATATTATCCTGCAGCTTCAGTCAAAATTATCACAATCACAAATCTGAAATGGATCCAGACTGTGATTCTCTTTCTCTATAGTTTTCTAATTAAATCTTCTCCTGAACCTTCTTGAACCACCTGGAGAAGCTCAGTTGAGTAAAACATATGATAATCTTTTGTGAAAATGTCCGAATTTCCAAATGGTCAATTTTCGATCATTTGTGTATTGAGTTTTGCCGTGTTTGTGTAATTTACAAATAATAATTTTTCGAAGATTAATGGAAGCATATTTTTATGCTTTACCTATACAGGGTGAGTCAGTTTTTTGTAGCCAAACTGCAACAGGAGATGGAACAAGTGTTTTTAAGAAGAAAAGTTCCATAAACATATGTCGTAGAAGGCTTCGTTTTCGAGATACAGGGTGTTGAAATTGAAAAAAAAATTTCGTTTTTTGCGAATATCTCCGGAACCGTTTATCGTACAGAAAACAGCTTTTGTAAGCATTTTCTACTCATAATTGGTGAAGATTTTGAAGGGGTAGTGGGTGTTTTTCTCCCCAACTTCTACGCCACTGAAAAAAAAAACTGTTTTGAGACAACCATTAGAACCGCCAATGTTTTCTACACAAAAAAGATACTCTTGGTCATAAGCTCTAAAGTTGACCGTTTTCGATATGTTGAAAAACATGGTCAATCCTTTGATTTTGTTACTTGTTCTACTTGTTTGAATAAATTTCGTCTAATTAGTAAGAATTGACCATGTTTTTCAACATAAAAGTTAATTTTTCTCGAAAACGGTTAACTTGAGAGCTTATGACCAAGAGTACCTTTTTTGTGTAGAAAACATTGGCGGTTCTAATGGTTGTCTCAAAACCATTTTTCCAGTGGCGTAGAAGTTGGGGAGAAAAACACCCACTACCCCTTCAAAATCTTCACCAATTATGAGTAAAAAAAAAAAATTTATCACACAGAACATAGCTTACTATGAGTAGAAAATGCTTACAAAAGCTGTTTTCTGTACGATAAACGGTTCCGGAGATATTCGCAAAAAACGAAATTTTTTTTTCAATTTCAACACCCTCCCTGTATCTCGAAAACGAAGCCTTCTACGACATATGTTTATTGAACTTTTCTTCTTAAAAACACTTGTTCTATCTCCTGTTGCAGTTTGGCTACAAAAAACTGACTCGCCCTGTATAGAAATATTTCATATAATACTTCAGAAGTTGGAGAATAAAACTCAAATTTTACACAAAACTTTTAACATTTAATTTTAAAATGCTGACAAATTGTTTCACCACACTGTGGCATTATCAAAGCGAGGAGTTATCAACTAAAGCTAAATCTAAAAGTATGTCCTTAAATATCAGGGATCAGAATGTGGTGCAAATTGAGGGATGGGGGTGGATAATGGTGGGAGTGTGTTTACAAAATTGTTAACAAGCGGTGAATTATATGTGTCGATTTGATCATTTAATATTACATTATTATTGTTTTTTGAGTGTTTCAAAATTTCTATGGATTCTAATATATTAAGTTTATGTCCTTTTTCCTGAATATGTAGAATATCAGGATTAAGGGTGAAATTGTGGTTATGTTCTAACAGGTGATTTGCGTAATTAGAGTCTTCTTTTTTGAGCCTGTAACTTCTCAAATGTTCATTGAACCTTACGCTGAAACTGCGTCCAGTTTGTCCTATGTACAAAGCACTACAGTCATCACATCTCAGTCTGTAAACTCCAGATTTCTTTAAGTTATCTTTTTTAGATTTCGAGTTATTAATATACGAGCATAGGTTATTTGTTGTTTTAAAGGCGACGTTTTTATTCTGTTTTTTAAGGAATTGAGATATTTTTAGTGAATGTTTACCTAACATATTTAGAACATAACCACAATTTCACCCTTAATCCTGATATTCTACATATTCAGGAAAAATGACATAAACTTAATATATTAGAATCCATAGAAATTTTGAAACACTCAAAAAAGAATAATAATGTAATATTAAATGATCAAATCGACACATATAATTCACCGCTTGTTAACAAGTTTGTAAACACACTCCCACCATTATCCACCCCCATCCCTCAATTTGCACCACATTCTGATCCCTGATATTTAAGGACATACTTTTAGATTTAGCTTTAGTTGATAACTCCTCGCTTTGATAATGCCACAGTGTGGTGAAACAATTTGTCAGCATTTTAAAATTAAATGTTAAAAGTTTTTTGTAAAATTTGAGTTTTATTCTTAACTTCTGAAGTATTATATGAAATATTTCTATACAGGGCGAGTCAGTTTTTTGTAGCCAAACTGCAACAGGAGATAGAACAAGTGTTTTTAAGAAGAAAAGTTCCTATAAACATATGTCGTAGAAGTCTTCGTTTTCGAGATACAGGAGGGTGTTGAAATTGAAAAAAAAACTTCGTTTTTTTGCGAATATCTCCGGTACCGTTTATCGTACAAAAAACAGCTTTTGTAAGCATTTTCTACTCATAGTAAGCTATGTTCTGTGCGATAAAAAAAAATTATTTACTCTTGATTGGTGAAGATTTTGAAGGGGTAATGGGTGTTTTTCTCCCCAACTTCTACGCCACTGAAAAAAGTACAGTTTTGAGACAACCATTTGAACTGCCAATGCTTACTACCCAAAAAAGGTACCGGTCATAAGTTCTAAAGTTGACCGTTTTCGAGAAAAATCAACTTTTATGTTGAAAAACATGGTCAATTCTTACTAATTAAATAAACAACAAAGGATTGACCATGTTTTTCAACATAAAAGTTGATTTTTCTCGAAAACGGTAAGTTTAGAGCTTATGACCAAGAGTACCTTTTTTGTGTAGAAAACATTGGCGGTTCAAATGGTTATCTCAAAACCGTACTTTTTTCAGTGGCGTAGAAGTTGGGGAGAAAAACACCCACTACCCCTTCAAAATCTTCACCAACTAAGGGTAAAAAAATTTTTTTATCGCACAGAACATAGCTTACTATGAGTAGAAAATGCTTACAAAAGCTGTCTTTTGTACGATAAACGGTTCCGGAGATATTCGCAAAAAACGAATTTTTTTTTTAATTTCAACACGAAGCCTTCTACGACATATGTTTATAGGAACTTTTCTTCTTAAAAACACTTGTTCTATCTCCTGTTGCAGTTTATCTACAAAAAACTGACTCACCCTGTATAATGTGATTTATATTTAACAAGAACCATTTTAGATTTTCCTTAAATAAGTTTACTGTACCACTATCTTTTAAATATGTAGGACCTCTTTGATATTATGTAAAATTCTAGGTAAATAGGTCACTAACACATATGCTCATTATTTTCGTCTTTACGTACGTTTCGGTCACACGACCATCATCAGAAGACGTATTAATGTCTAAAACGGGATTTCTTAAAACTAAATATAGGGTGTTTCATAATATATGCGCAGGACTTCAGGATGTGATAGCACGCCCAAAAATTTGGAAAAAAGTTTCTATGAAGTTACCCTCTAAAATGCACAATTTTCGAGATACTTGTTGAACCGCCAATGTTTTCTACACAAAAAAGGTACTCTTGGTCATAAGCTCTAAAGTTGACCGTTTTCTAGAAAAAACAACTTTTATGTTGAAAGACATGGTCAATTTTTTGAAATAAATTATTTTTTTACTAATTAAACAAAATATGTTTTTTTTTTGTTCGTTTCGGCGACGTGGGCATATTTAATTGAAATTTGTGCCATAAGGACGCTTTGTGCTTGATACAATTCGTTTTAAAAAAAGTTTGTTTTAGACATTGATACATCTAAAGACTAAAATAATAAGCATATGTGTTACTGTGACCTATTTCCCGAGAATTTATATATAATTCATACCGGTGTCAACAATCATTATTAAAGCCTTATCAAATGTTGAAAAGAATACTAATAATACTCTTTTCGAAATCCGCAATTCTAATATTATTGCAGTCTAAAGTATTTCGCAGATAGGATGCTAATTATACAGAAAAAAAAATTAAAAATTGAATAGCATATTAGGTATGTAATTTACATAGAATATCGTAATCAACCATGTAAACTTTAACAAACAAGAAAATGCCATTTATGGATGTACATTGTAGTCGTATAATGTGATCAACGTGACAACGTTGTATTATCATTATTCACTAACTCCGCCATACGTCGTCGACCGAAGCCGAATAACTATCGGAATTTCACTGCGTGATGGAGACGACAGAGACAACCGAGTAACAGGCAGGTTTGCACTGTTCACAGGTTTGGATTTCTCATTCTCTCAGAATGTAAACTGAAGCGGCACGCGAACTTCATTTCATCTTGCAATTCCATTCCGGTCCTTTTTTGATAACCATTTGCCATTAATAGTTCTGAACTGTTTAGAATTATTAATATTAATTAATTTGTGTGTGCGTGTGAGAAGAAACAAAATAAACATTCCACAGTTTGTGTTTTGTGAATAACTGTCTGAACTAATCTGTGAGCAAGTTAACACAGCGACTAGATAATGTTTACTGTTGGCAGTAACCATTTAAAAGGGGTATCGATCGGCTACGAACTTTTTTCCGGAAATTCAAGAACTATTATTGCAGAGCAATTTTTAAGGTCTGCATTCGTATCAATCGTTGGTTCGTCAATTATGGCGCAGTAGGGATAGCCTGTGACGTCAACGTAGACCATAGACATTATGTTTATGCTATAAGGCGTGCCTTAATTATTCTAAAACCCAAACAAAGCGGCGAATACAATATTGCACAGTGCATAACCCAATTGTTACTGTTGAAAATGACAAGATGTACGGTGGCTGTTTGCAAAAATAGCTTAAAAGCCACAGGAAACGCTATAAGTTACCATAGGTTTCCTAAAAGTACGAACATTCGCAACATTTGGGTGCAGAAATGTAAGAGGAATGGCAAATGGAACCCTGACACTTGTCACATATGCTCTGCTCACTTTTCGGAAGATGACTTTGAACGCGATCTCAAAGGCGAGTTGCTTGGAATGCCTTTGAAAAAACGACTAAAAGCTGGTGCTGTGCCTAATTTTAATCTTGGCAATCAAGATCGTGAAGAAAGCAGAAATACAAGGTTTAATCGGCGAAACTTGAATAACGCGGTGGTGCTATTAGTGGAGCAAGAAATAGGGTCTTCTTTATCTTCAACCTTAGAAAACGTTGATGATTTAGATAACTCAGATTCAGGTAACTAGTTTTTAATGCGCGATCAAACTTTATCAATATTTGTCCACTTTTACAATAATTTTGGTCACTTAAACAGACGCTACCATCGACATATACATATGGACTGCGCGTGGCAATGATAAGCGCGGCTAGTGCAGGCGAGTGAGAGGGAAAACGAAAAGACCGGCTCGGGACGTAAACATACTAGGTACAGTACGCAGCGGTCAATAGAAACGCGATAGAGCCGGCCTCTTCGTTTTCCCTCTCTCGCCTGAACTAGCCGCGCTTATCATTGCCACGCGCAGTCCATATGTATATGTCGATGGACGCTACCAATTAGATTTTTTGGGGAAAAGGGAAATTTTAACGGAAAAATAACAAATAAATAAAGTTATTGCCATCAACAATGGAATGTAGTTTCCTTGGAGAAGAGTATGTTTTGAATCTGATGACTCGACGCAATGTGCTATAGAGATTTCGGATATTATCAGGCTACTACATACCCCATACCAACAAACCACCATTATCTGCTGAACAATGGTTTAATAAAATCTGTTCTAGGGCCGTCCCTTCAAAACAAACAGCATACCGTCGTTGGCGCGGCAACCAATGTCTGGAGACCAGAGCCAAATATGTTAATTCCCTATGCGTATAACCTCCAAACCTTCAAGAAAAATACGAATGCCTATCTCCTCTCCCTACATTCCGCTGCGGGCTCACACGATCTTCTTCGAACATTAGTGTAGTCAAAGTATTATTAAGAAAACTCTTTTGATAATTTTTATTTTTAACTGAATAATGAACTTTTACCTTTTTTTATTTTATATGGAATTATATATGGAATTAAACACAATGTTCTTTGAATGTTAAAACTTTTATATTTAAATTTCTATGACTCTAATTTATCTCGGGTATCAATTTTACAATGTTATGTTCAAATAGATCTATGATCTAACCTCAAAATTATCTACTATTAATCTTTGTTTACAAAGTTATAATCTACAATCTTTCTTTCAGATTTATAGACAGATAATATCACAATGAAGAAATAATAAATAAACTTACGTTTAGTTTATATCCAATAATATGTTTTAAAATGTAGGCATTGTTCAATTTGCTTGATCTTCTTATTAATTTGATAATTCACTTTAACCGTACACAATTTCTCTGCTATACACAATAACACAGGTAAACTATGGTTACTTCTTTTAAAATCAGGAACTGTTGAAAATTGTCAACTTAGTTTTATTCTTTTATTAAAGATATAAGACTCTTCAATGATGGATTGGAACTTTATCGAAGCCTGGCTATCGTTCGATGATACTTATGAATTGTAGGTTATTGTAACCTTTAAACTTTGTTCGGAGACTTGGAACACTACTTGACTTGTTGAAATTATTTACTAACTTCAGTTACTTTGAACTTTTCGAAGATTGGAACACTTGGGTTCACCGATGTTTATCCAATAAACTAAGGTTATGGAGTACCTTGACTCTTCAGATGTTGATTGCTAACTGACTTGGTTTGTCTTCAGATGCCTTTTATAGGCCTTCAAAACCGACGCTACTCGATGTCATAATCCACCTATGAGGTGCTTTCGTTACCTATCAAGAATGCTTTGATGATTGTTGCAAACTGACATAAGTTTTACATTGTTACCCGTCTGACGTTTATAATCCGTCTCGACCAATCAGAATTTAGTATTCTATAAATTTTGAATTATTGGAGATTTTCAACTTATTTTAAATGATGATGATTCCTTCTTTTTAAATTAATATTGCCTACATTTGTCCACACACTTTGGTATAAGATAACCTATGATAAGGTTATTATTAATATGATTATTCCAATAATTATTATAAATTTGACAGTTGTCATTCTTAAAAACTAATACATAATATAATATATCAATAACATTTCTTTAACATTATATAACTCAAATTTACTAATCCTAACTTATATCTATAACATTTTTCAATAGTTTGTGCTATCTCTTGATAGTTTTCGTAATCATTTTAATTATGATTTCTGCCTTCGTAACACTGTACGTTTATTCACTTTCACTGAAGTTCTTATTTTACACTTCTAATTCTAATTACATTGTTGTTTATTATGTTTTACATTGTTTATTATATTATACTAACTATTATTTAACTTTTAATATTGTTTTTAATTCCATATAATATCTTTTTATTAATCTTTTCTGATTTTCAATGTTCGGTAAGTTCTAATTTTTATATCATTTTTGTTTTTTAGGAAATGAAATCATAACAGTATATATACAAAAAATTGATCATTATCGTTTAATCCCATTATAAAAATTAATAGTTTAAGTGAAAAATCGCAGAGATTTTGTTGAAACCTCGGTTGAAACTTAATCTAAAAGTTATCTTCAAACGTGAAAAGAAAGTATCCTACATTCTGTTCAATGCTAGAGATGAAACAAATAAGTTTAATAAACGTGGAGTGTATAAATTAAAATGTTCAGACAGTGATAACTGTTACATTGGGAGATAGAGTCGTAATATATGAACCCTAGATAAAGGAATATTTAAAGTCTCTCACAGTAGTTGATAAAAGTGATAAAACAGTGTATTCTTTTCTAACCTTTTTTTTAGAAATGCTTGCCTAAATTAAAGGAAGTCAATCTTTTGCATTTCCAGAGTAAAGGCTTAAAATTACACTCCCTTGAATCAGTAGAATCAATAGAAATATTGAAAATTAGGACAAGAACATTCTAAATAATCCATTAGATTTGTATTAGAACATGGCTTTTCGATGTCTTGATAACATTACATGCACCAATATAACATACCCGGGATTATACTTTTCCCAATTACTAATTCCAAGTATTTCATTCCGCTCTTGTATTTTCCCATATTCTAACTGGCCAGGTAAAAATTTGACAAGGTCCGAATTGCGAGACGGAGACAGGTCGCAGTTGCTCGACCGGAAACGCCCTAATGAGGGTGGGTAAGGTACCTGCTATTACGGATGAACTAAAGAATTTTTGTTTCCATTTACAATTTAGTTTAAGTTATACCACACAACAGTTGATTTCTAAAATGAATAGTTTTGAGATGTATAGTGAAAAAGGGAAAAAGTTGCTAGTAGTTCAGAATAACAAGTTCCGACTTGATCATATCGCGAAATGTGGGAAAAAAACGTGGCGATGTACAAAGGCCAATGGAAAAACCAAGTGTAAAGCGAAACTGTACACAATGGAGAACGACGACGTAGGGATGGATAACCCTTATCTACAACACAACCATTCTATCGAAGAAGGTGCATATTTGATTTACTTAGTAAAACTATAGTTTCTAATCAATTTTTATCATTCCAGTTTTTTCTTAATAAATACTACTTTCGTTCCATCGAGCAACTCTAGTCGTATATTTGGGGCCATCGAGCAATTCGAATATAGAGTTCTAACTGTATCCCCATTGGTTGGTTTTGCCTTATTTTGACAAATAATTTAAGACCCCCTATGTATAAAAAAGTTCAAAAGCTCCGTTGCTATTGGACATATTGCCAAGCGGTTTTTTTTGCATGAAATAAATCCACAAACAAATAATTGGGATATATTTGCATTCATATACAGGCTGGTCCTTATTAAGAAACACACCAAACTTATGTTTTTTCAATGGAAAATTCTATACTGTGATCATTATTTCGAAAGCCCTCATTAATTTGATAAGAATGATATAACATACCATGGGTCTGTTGTTAACGGTTTCCGAATTAGTAGACATTTTAGAGTTGAAAGGAGTCTACGTCAAAAAATCACTCTGTGTTTACAGATCGAGATAAAACCGCGACTCTTACACGAGTAGTTTTTACAATATGGTGGAAAATAGTATCCATTAGCAGAAGCAAAAGTATACAGGGTGAACCATAACAGAAAAACACGCATAACTTTCTTATTATCTATAGAGCGAGGAACTAAATTGTACCTTCAGGAATCCCAATTGTAGAAGGCAAACCAAATAAACAAATAAGAGTTTTTACAACGTCAGTTATTACAAATTTGTTTTCCAGACCACAATAATACCGACTTCTATTAAAATTTAACATCTGCTTGTCGAAATTGTACCTTGAGGAATCAGTTTCCAATATTATTGCATATTTAATAATCCTTTGGTCCTTTTGCAGATACAATGCCGTTGCAGCAACGGGTGAGTTCATCTATGAGCGAAGAAGTTCCACCTCCAGTATTACATAGTCAACCGCTATCGCCGACCAAGTTGAAAGTTACTAGACAAATGGCCAAACCGTCACAACCGCTAATCAACCCCCCAATTCCAGCGAACGAGGAAGTTTGTCTCCGATGGAACAGCCATCATGCCAACATGCAAACCTCTTTTCCCAACTTGCTACATCGAGAACAATACGTTGATGTTACCCTAGCAGCGGAAGGGAAAACGTTGAAATGTCATAGGGTGAGAAGTCATTCCATAATAATAATAATAATGCTCTTTGAGTTATATTGAAAAGCTCTTATCAACCATAACGACACACTTTGATAACCATACATGTTGGTTAAATTTTTATGGTTTTATATGTACTTTACTCAGGTGAATTGGGCAGTAAGCGGAGTTTGAAAAATCTGGATTAAAGGACAAATTATCTTAAAAATGAAACCTAATCTGTTTAATAAATACTTAATACCTAAATTTCTTAGATATACTTGTAATATTTGTCATTTTCCCAACAAACATCGGTTCAAAAATGTCCTAGATCAAGATTTACTCGTACATTTCTTTTTATCCAGATTGTATAATATCGTATTGTGTGAAGGATATTTGCACACTACGTCCTCTTCTGCTATTGGGACATTCAGGATGTCTCAACGCCTACAGCAATTCCTCCAACCCTGTAGCTATTAGTAAGTTCAGGATGTTGGATGGCTTCAAGTTAGGTAAATCTCGCTCTTCTATTTGGTACGCTCGTAGGTGTCGTGCCCTTGGATTTTGCAAGATGGTGCAATCTATGAGGATGTGGATAGAAGTTTCGTGCTTCTCTTCGCAGTACCTGCACTCTTCTTCCTCTACTGATCCTAGCTTCCGCTTGGAAAATGTTCAATATAGAAAGAGACCTCCGTAGACAAGAAATAGTCATCATGTCCGATAGTCAAGCCATCAACGTGCTGAGCTCCTGCTTAACCGGCTCTGGGTCTGGGAATGCGTATAGGATCTAAGAAAGAACAATGCAGTTACCCATCATCTGCAAAGCTGTGGACAGGGCAGGGTACTTCCAGCAGAGAACGAGAAAGCAGACGATCTCGCAAAAAAAGGGGCCGAAACAACCTTCTGCGGAATAAGTGCCAGTACAATACGGAAAGAAGCCAATAGAAGATCCCATCACTGCGAGGACTGAGGCAGGAAAGATACTTCATGGAAACTATAACCAGAAGAGATTTAACGACTGACTGCATCAACCTAGGAAAAATGCCTAAGCTAATTGCTAATAATAGCTAAGTGTATTCGGTTCAAGGCCCATATCTCCTATTACAGTTCCTTCTGTTGTTTTAGAGCCATTAGTGTACCATTTAATGGCCTATCTACTAAGTCTTGAGATAGTGCTTTTGCGCCATTCGCTTTTGCAACTTCCTTTCACGAAGCTATCCCTTTTTTCATTTTATCTTGGGGCACGTCCCAGGTTTGCTGATTTGCAGTCGTTGGGCTTGTTTTCATTGCCCCCGTTATGCGTACACTGCCCCATATTGCCGTGTAGATTCACCGCATTGTACATGGGTTATATCCCCAGTTTTTTCACACCATTAGTGCTTTTGTGCCTTTGATGGTCATCTCTGTTTCATGCTTGTTCCAGAAGCGTTTTTCTTCTTGTGTAATTCCCAGATATTTGACCTCCGACTTCCATTCAATAACGCTCTCTTCCAATTTGATGGTTTTGAGGTTAAGCTCTCTTTTCATTTTAAAGGAAAGTAGGATAGTTTTGTTGATTGGGATTGGCACCATTTGATGTGGAATGAGTCATAACTGAAACTTAGGTAACATGAATAAGCACAACAATAATTTTATGCTTATTAGCTAATAATAGCCTGTTTTTTCAATTTTTAAACTACAATATTATTTATAAAACAATGGATAAGATTATTTAAATTAACCGTTTATTCCAGCTGATATTGTCTTCGTGCAGCACATATTTTGAAGAAATATTAGACGGCATCAGTCCTTTACAGCATCCCGTTTTGTTCATGAAAGACATTCCTTTTGACATTTTGAAATCTTTGTGCGATTTCATGTACGCAGGCGAAGTACATATTTACCAAAACAGCCTAGAAGAACTGTTGGCCGTTGCCGAATCTCTGAAGGTAAGCAAATACCATTTCCTACAGAGTAAGCATTAACCAATGAGACAAATACATATTCTGAACAGGCGGAAGCATTTACCAATGTTCTAATTTTAGATCAAGGGTCTGGCCGGAAAATCTAACGATTCGAACGAATCTGGATCCATTGCCGACACCACAAATGAGGAAAAAGAAAAACCTATGGCGAAGCCGATACCGGAACCCCCGAAACTAATGAAATATCCCCTGAAACCACCCACGCTGAAACCGATCGCGATGGAAAAACATGTACGCGACGATGACGTTTCCGATCCGCTGGATCTGATGGAGCCTCTATACGAAGAATCTGCTCAAGAATCTCCCATGCCTTGCACGTCCAGGGACAAGTTTTCCATCAAGAGGACCATCTCTAAGAAAATGAAAAAACGAAGACATAACGACGACGAACATGAACGTGTAAGTATTTTTTTGACTTCATTCTTCCGAGATGCTGTGATCATTGTTTTTCCTCCAGTCCTCGCCGCCCTTATTCCATGCCAGGAAAGGAACCAAATCGAGACCCAACGTTAGATTTCCGAAATATTATGCCGGAGAATACGAGACATTGACAAACAAACCGGCCATAGATCCGGAATCCCTGCCTCCCGAATACGTGGACGATCCTCTGATGGAAGTTGACGAAATTAAGGCTGAACCCATAGATGTAGAAGATAGCTTTTTAGAGTTCAAGGAAGACGATTCGTTCTTGGACGATTCAACACCACGGTCTAGGAGTTACGGCAGTTCGCTGGTCGCCAATGAATCAGTCACAGGTATATTAGCTGTAAAAACTATAAATTATTTCGTTACAATCACACACTGCCAATTTCCAAAACGTGCAATTAGGTTCTGACATACTTCTCCGATGTTAATTCTTTTTAAGCTATTGCATATAGCTTTTATCGCGGGATTTGAGCGCGGCGACCGAATCAAGAAAAAAAAAACACAAATACCGTAACGGAAATAGCTTAAAACAAAAAACAAATACCTTAACGGAAATAGCTCAACGAAATATCCTGACACCCACCATTCCGCCTACCATGTAGCTCGGCCGAGCTTAAAATTGCAAAAATGTTTCGAAATGTTAACTTTGAACCTTTTTAAAGGTCGTGATAGCCCCAAACTGGGTCGAAAACTGTTTTGAATTGGTTAATTTTCGATAAATCGAATGACGTTCACGTGAGAAGCGCGTAGCTCGCGAGTTAGAAATTGCAAATTTACGGTACATAGAACGTCTTAACGAAGACTGTTCGCTCCATGTAGTTAGTTTATGAACGGGGCCAACTAAATAGCATAGTCTTGGGCCCCAAAATGTCGTTTAAATAGGAAAATTTAATTAAAACAGTTTTAGGTATTCTCAGCTGTCACCTACTAGCAACTGACGTGTCACGTACGAAAGGGAATTTTCTAGCAACTTAAATATACCGAAAGCGGGTAAAAGCTAGCAGCCCATAGCCCAAAATACTTTATTACAACTGGCGCCGGCCGCACGGGGTTCGAAACGGCCCCAAATTAACAAAATAGAGGTGACATGTATAAACTCTAACTTACGTGCAGCGAGCTCCTGGAGGCATATGTCAAAATGTTTGCGTTCGTAGCTGATTAAATAAGACGTCTGGCGTTCATGCAATTGTGTTTTTATACAATTCGAACCTTCTAATTTCGATAGGCCACGTGAAAATCCCGGAGCCGGAAGCGTTATCGAGATCTGAACGTTAAAACTTTCGTATAAAATTGTGTTTGCAAGTAACTGTCACCATAGATAACCATCTACTACATACCGGTAGTGGAGTTATCTATGCTTGTCACAGAATACTCTTTATAGAGATCAAGATGATTCTCTTACGTGACGCCTTTTATGTTTCCCCTACGTGGCGTCTTTTGGTACTACACTATATGTTCAACAGTCGATAGAAAATTTGATTTTGAGGAAAAAAGTTCCTATTAACATATATGCAGACGCTTAGTTTTTGAGATACGTGTTGAAATTGAAACAAAAATTTCGTTTTTGCAAATATCTCCGGAACTGTTTATCGTACAGAAAACATCTTTTGCGAACATTTTCTACTCATAGCAAGCTATGTTCTATGCGATCAAAAAATTTTTTTACTCATAATTTGTGAAGATTTTGAAGGGGTAGTGGATGTTTTTCTGCCCAACTTTTTCCAGTGGCGTAGTGCTATACAATAGCTTTACCGCGGAAGTCCCCGAGTGCCAAACGTTTCATTTTTTTTATATATTGGAAGGGATGGAGCATGTTTTCATGAGTGAATTATTTTTATTTCTCACTATAATAATAACCTTGGCCGCTTTGGCAGCCTTTTACAACACTTCTTCAGAAAGATTCTCTTCTTCGAACATTTTACTACAACTCCAGACAAAACAGCTAATAGTGCAGTCAATATGGTATAATAAATAGGTCGATTATTCATAATTTTTGAATAACAACCGATCAGGCTGAAACAGGATGCATTCGACGGTGAAAAATATGCAGAGAAAAGGACCCCAAATTATTTTTGTCCAAAAATTATTTTCCCTCCCAATACCCTTAAATTAGCCATTTTCTGGAATAAAAATTGAGAAAATAATTGAATACTACTGCCGAATAGACCTGAAAATGTCTACTCAGGGGTTTTCAGAGTCGCTGATCATGATCCCGACGTCAGATTTCCCAAATTCCTCTTCCCCCATTCTCTGACCCCCCCCCCCTCGGTTCATCCCGCAATTGTGTAAAAAATTGATCACAATTGGATGAAACGGTGGACTTGGGGGTTTTTGGGGTCGCTGATTACGATCCCGACTTCAAAATTGAAAATATCTCATCCCCCCCTCTAATTAACCCCCCATGCTGTTCATCCAGCATTTTTTTGAAAAAATCCATCGGAATTGGATGAAACGGTGGACTCGGGGGTTTTCAGGGTCGCCGATTACGATCCCGCCTTCAAAATTGGAAAATATCTCATCCCCCTTCCTCTAATTAACCCCCATGGATTTTTTCGAGTGATAAAATTCCGCAATTTGGACGTGCTAAACACTAATTTGAGGTAAGTTTTTCAATTTGCAGTTAAATTAATTAGTTAATTAACAATTTTATTTGTTAAAAAATTAAAAAAAAAACAAAGATTATTCAAAATATTCAAGATTAGAGAGTAATTTTCGGATAATTTGAGCTCGCTGAACGTGAATTTAATGATATTTAGGCAATCGACGGTTAAATTAATTAGTTAATTAACAATTTATTCGTTGCAAAATTACCATTGGATTTTTTCAAAAAATGCTGGATGAACAGCATGAGGGGTTAATTAGAGGAGGGGGGATGAGATATTAAAAAATACCGTATTGAATGCACTATATAAATGGTCCAGCATTATTGACAATAACAAAATGTTATGTTGCATGGTTACTGTCGTTATTGCGGTAGAATATTCTTTGTAGTATCAAAACTTTTTATAGAATTCATAGATGGCAAGTGTCAATCATAAATGTCTAAATTTTAGTGTTACTTGTAAATCCTAAATTTTTCCAATTACATTACAGACTAGTAGGACATTAAACGTTGAAGACACCACGGGCGTTATAAGAATAATAAGCCCTCGTGAACGTACATTGCCGACCTCGGGACATTATTATCCTAATAACACCCTTGATACCTTAATTACTATCAAAATATTATGAATAATACCTCTGATTTTTTTTAAGTTGCATGTGTAGCTGCGCAAATTGTTTATAAACAATAAATAAACAATTTAATTAGCTCATTTTTGAGATTATATAAAAATTTCTAAAGAATGCAAAATTTGTTTTTGATAAATATTTTAATATTTATGATAAGATAATATTTAATTAATTAAATATTAATTTATAATGAGACTATTTTTTGCTATGAACAATTTATTTATGTGTATACCCACAAATTTGCTAATTTGTTTTAAACAAATTATATTTATTATTAAATTATACGAATTTGACCAAAATGTCGATTTTATAGTCATTGTCGGATAATTTTGGCGTCCTAAGTACATTTTTATTGCTATTATGGTCTTTAAATGCATTAATTTTTGAATTGTTATAAACAAATTATTTATTAACAAATAAAAAAGATGTGACATTTTTATTAATTTTTATATAAT